>JARFJB010002010.1:547500-1147500 GCA_036346205.1 Vesta saturnalis
GCATTGGTTGCAGATGTTGGAGGGTAATCGGAGAATTCTTCGATTTAGGCCATCATGGCCTGGGGTAGAATTTTTCCCTTTTTTGAAATATGTGTGGACCTCATCGGTCGTGATGAGGACATAAAAAATATTCTCGTTATCGAGTTGGATTTCAGGAAAGTTAAGGTTTCGGAATTCTTCAAGGCGACCCTCGAGGAGTGCCTTGAACCGGTTATTGAATTGGGGATCATCTGGGGATCGAAAAATGGATTGGAGGTGGTGACCAAAGAAATCGGCCTTTCCTTGGTTGGAGGAGATTAGGTTGCCTTGGGCGTCGGTTTGGTGGGATTTAAGGTTGACTTTCCTTCTGGTCAGTCTATCGAACTGTTGCCAGAAGAGTTTACCATTTCTATAATCTAGCTGGGAGATGGCTTTGGTCCAGGACTCGTCGGCGTGTTTGTTGGCTTCTCGCATGATTAAGGTGTGATAGGGTGTTGTGGCTGGGCGGGTTGTGGTATGAAATGAATACTATCGGAGTGAGAAGTGCACCGTCACAGTTACGCATTCCACATGCTATAGGTGCGCAGGAAGTTGAAAAGGAGCGGATGGGAAGCAATTTTTAATTAAGAGGGCGGTTCCGTGTTGGCTGTTATTTAGGAACGTGTGATATGTGTTGAAATTAAGTGTGCATTTGTTAGTAAGCTATGTTTCCGTGATGGAAAGGATGTGTATATTATGTTCGTGTAGAAAGTGTTTAAGTAAGGAGCGTTTCCGTCGAACGCCCCTGGCATTAACGGTCCCTACTAGGATATCCATTTGGGAGGGAGTTAAGAATTGAGTTCTCGGATTACCGAGACCTTGATCTGCGTACTGAGATCTTCATCTGCGTACTGGATACGCAGGCGTCGATTTTCCTTTGCAACGATTGGGACAGCGAATCTAGGATGCGAGCAACCATATTTCGCCGTTCGGGGAACATGTGGAGAAGGGTGTGGGTTAGGACTTGCAGGAAGTTTTTATTGGTAAGGGGATTTGCACGAGGAGGACTTGTGCCTTTCGCCACAGTTAGCGCAACGGATGGAGTGGGTAGGGCACTCCTTAGCTGTATGTCCCACCTACGTGCAGGTACAACAATACTTGGGGAGAGGTTGCGGGATAAGGGATGTTTCGCAACTATAGTGTCGCCCGAACATGACGACACCGCGTGCGCGGAGGAAGTCAAAGGTGGCTTTGGATGGGATTATGATGCCGACTAGGGACGTGGGAGTGTTCGTAATCTTAGAGGTGATATGAATGACCTTACTTGTACAATTTCATGCAAATCGCAGTCTCAATTCTTTTCTGAAAGTTCCATCAATTTCGTTTGTAGCTTGTTATAGACACTAGTTTGAAACCATTGCCACAAATCAGTACCAACGTCAACAATTTGGTTTTTAGTTGGAATTTTTTTTAAATCAATGTCCCAACTGTGAGCCTGTACAAGCACGAAAAGTTCTGAAGAATTTTGAGTATTAAATTAGTGATTTAGGACAAACGACTTTTTCCAACTGGAAAATTATATCTTCTGTGAAGAACAATCCTTCACCTGCTGCTACTTTTCAGTTGTTCTTTGATGAAGAAGTAATAAATCAGGTACTCAGTTTTTCAAATACATTGGCGTAGGCCAGCTACCGAGTTTCAAGTTCTTCTCTTGAGTTGTCATATGCCTATCCCACGAAAACAAACGTTTTCACAAAATAGGGACGATACAAATAATAAACTGGCATGTGAGGCTATACCGCGCGATAGATTTCGATATATTATCAGTAATTTGTATTGCAACGATAATATGAAACTAAGCAAAGCAGATACGTATTAGAAAATAAGTCCTTTAAATGATATTCTAAGTTTTTTCCCCGCTGAAGTAAATCACACCATAGGAGAGTCTGATTCCTTATTTTGGACGCTGGAAACAATTCATCATACGTAAACCCACGATCTGGTGGGGTTACAAATTGTGAATTGGTGCTTTGCGTCTAGGTTATACTGTTTATTTTTGCCCCTAGCAAGAATCTTGGACTATTTTTCCTGAAACATACATACATATGGGGCTCGAGGCAACAGTAGTTTCACAATATGCAGATGTTTAAAAATATGTCTTATGGTTACTTTCAATTGTATTTTGATAACATTTTTACTTCAATTTCGCTACTCAAAGAATTGAAACTAAGGAACATTAAAGCCACTGGTATCCTAAGAAAAAATCGCTTTTCACATTATCCTTTATCCAAAGGAGCTACACTAAAGAAAAAGAATGTGGCGCTATTGAGCCTCTTTTGGCCGATAGTGAGATAGTTCTAAGGAGGTGGAACGACAACAGCGTTACGAGTGTAGCTTCAAATGCTCTCAAAATTTTTCTAGTAAATAAAGTAAAAAGGTTCTCACAATCAGAAAAAAACACATCTACATAGATCACTCCGGATTGACTAAATTTTATAATGATAATGTGATAATAGGCCATGGTGATCAAAGCTTAAATGAATATCGAGTTTCAATCAGAGGGAAAAATGGTATTTTCCTCCTTTCGGAAGTAAATCTATTTGTTCGCGATTTGCTGATAACTGTACCGATACTCTGTTTATTTTTGTATTATTATACTATATAGATAGTATTAGTTAATTTGAAAGTATTATTTCGTTATTGAGTGTAAGATTATATTATGTGATTTCATTCCTTCCTCACAGCGTTATCTTTACTTACGAAGTACTAAATTTATAAGATATGATATTTTGATTATGTTCCCGTTATTATTTTTCTTGCATGGAAACTTTTGATTTGCACCACCTTACAGCGGCAACATTCATTTATTTTTTTTTCATACGTTTAATGAAAGCTTTTACGCGATAATTTATAAGAGTTCTCTCGGTTAGATTATTTACCTCTTTTTTTGTTTTTTTTAAGATATAAACATTTCACTAATAAGATTTAGCGTAAAGTAAAATTAGAGTTAATGAGCTTCATGATCGATCAACTGGTTTATTAGCACGTCCTTTTATTTTTATTACTTGCAAATATTTTGAAGCTTTGCAGGAAATGCCGGATCAAGGCGTTTAATTTACAGATTCACCTGGTTTATGAAAAGTAAAGAAAGTTTTTTTGTTTGTTTTGAACTTAGCTGTGGAATACTCGCATACAGGTATTTAGACCCCGATATTGTCGATTATAAACAAACTGACGCCTATTTAATTCATGACTTTCCCCTATTGTGTCCTGCGTATTACAGGCTATTCTAATCGCAAAATTAAGAACACGTCCTTCTCACTGAGCTTTCGGCACATTTTTCTTATCTGTTACTTTCGATTCTACTGTCATTTTCACCCTAACAATTTATATGTAATACAAAATCAAATGTATGCAGTAGATCCCTCGTTGAATTAACAACACCCGAATTAAACCATTCATTAAGCATACATGCCGATTTAGGAAGCAGTAAAGAGACAAATAACGTTCTTCCTGTTGCTTTTGCTTTATTGCAAAGCAAAACTAGAACAACATATGAGAGGATTTTTACAATTATAAAAAATATTTGCTGGAATCCAATAGCTATTACTACAGACTTTGGAGCCGCTGTTATTCTGGCAGTAAATAATATGTTTCGGAACACAAAAATCAACGGATGTCACTGGCGTAAAGTACAAGAATTAGGACTTGTTACAGACTACAAAAACAATGAAGAAGCTAGGCTCCATATTCGCATGTGCGCGGAGTTGGCATATCTGCCATTAGAGGACGTAGATGCTGGGTGGTTAGGAATTTAAGAAAATTCCCCATGTAACATTCATCTTCAAAAGTTTTATGATTATCCCGTATAGCAATCGTTGGATAATGCAGTAGTTTCTATAGATATGTGGAATTCCCACAAAAAAACTACACCGAACAAACAATGTGGAAGGCGTTAGAACATATAAATCATCTCAAACCTGAATCGGAGCAAAGTGGCTTTTTATATAAACGTACAAAATTAAATCTGAAGGGAAAAAGAAGAAAGAATACTTAGATCCGCTTAGATTATCGGATTGAACGCATTTGGCAAGAATATGCGGAAACTAAGGATGTTGCGTCATGTTTAAAAAAATTAGCGTATGTAACTCTAATGCAGTAAGAACTCCCACTGTAAATAGTTAGTTATTAATGACAAGGTAATTTGTGGTTTCCGCAACAAATTAAAAAAATTATATAAAAATATTACTAAAAAAATAAATAAATAAATAAAACAAAAAAGGATAAAAAAAAACTCAGAACACGCTAGCGTTACGCTGCCAATGCTAAGCCTAGAAAAGTGTGAAGAGAAGTTTATTCCTGTAAAACAAAAATATAATTTTATTCGAAAAAAGTTGGTTTGATTTTACAAATTTGTCAGTATCCTTCTGATAATAATGCATAACGTTGAGGCGGCGTTTAGGTTTTACTATTTATAATAAATCGTAATTTTTGGTGTTTGCTGTAATATTATATGTTTTATTACTTTATTGGCCTAAAGTAACCTGCTAAAAATGATTAACACCCGTCAACCATATAGGGTTTTTGTGAAAAACTGGTAAAATGTTACATTGTGTTTTTTTTATTACTATAACCCAATTGTTTGTTAAATATTGACTTAAAAATTTAATAAATAACAAACTTTACATTTTTAACCCATGATACGATCTTTTTTTTTAAATTTAGGATATTTTCAAATGCATTGATGATACCTTGCAATAAACAGATGTTTCCAGGTAGCTGTACGCAAATGGCACTCGTCTTAATTTCATTTTCTACCTGCAATTAACCCAACCCAACCTTCTAAGCAAATGGCACTACACAATTCTTGCACGATTTTGGCACGC
Organism: Vesta saturnalis; assembly: GCA_036346205.1. Lineage (NCBI taxonomy): Eukaryota > Metazoa > Arthropoda > Insecta > Coleoptera > Lampyridae > Vesta > Vesta saturnalis. The sequence continues at coordinate 552,345 of JARFJB010002010.1, forward strand.
ACGATTATACCAAGACACCCATTAACCGCTATAATCAAATCATTCCAAATTATTGAATTCAAGGATAGAGTAAACTGCTTATTAAAAAATCAAAACCTCCCAAGTAAAATCAAACTACATACTAAATTTTAATCTACTTTTAGACAATCAAAACTTATTAAGAGTCGGTGGTGGAATAACGAAATGCAAATGCTTGTACGATGAAAACATCGATTTTTCTTATCAGACCTTTCAACCCTCATGGTAACCAAACAAGAACATTTGAGAAACTTTCATGCACAAATGTTGCTATCAATTATCCACAACAAATACTGGATTCTTAATGGAAAAATAGAATTAAAAAAGTTCTGCCACAATGCGTCTAGACCCTTTTCCTCCATAGGAATGAATTTTGCAAGTCCGCAGGTAATAAAGTACGGGAGGGTCAGAAATCGAAAATTAGTCAAAAGGCACTCTGGTATTTTCGTTTCCTCCATAACCAAGACCATACACATTTAGAACTGGTAGGGGATATGAGCACACTTAGCTTTTTAAACGCCTTAAAATTTTATACAGTTTACATACAGTTTTGACAAAGATTGCGGCAGTGCTATATTTCAGACCTTCCATGCCCCCTTCCCTACTATGATCTGATCCATCAGATTTAAGCTCTCTCACACCTGCTCACTTCCTTATCGGAGATATATTAACTGCGCTACCTCAGCCTGACGTTAAGGAAATTCAGGGTAACAGTGTAACCATGTACAAACGCTTCACCCAATTGTCCCAACGCGTTTGGCAACATTGGTCTAATGAGGGCTTAATATTAATAATAGTGAAAGAAAGTTAGCCCGATATTATTTGTATTACAAAAATAAGCATACTCTCCATTAGCGCATGCACTTACGCATCAAACTAAAAATACTAATATCCTTGATAAACAAACCTTTAGATTTGGGATAAGGACATTCATATATATATATATATATATATATATATATATATATATATATATATATATATATATATATATATATATATATATATATATATATATAAAATTTTGTTGTACGCCCTTTTATGATACATTATAGCACAGATGTGCTATATGTGTCTACCTATATTGAAAGTCATTCATTTAAGGGGGGTATGTTCAGAACCATCTATTTTTTCAAAACGTGATATTTATACCTGAGGCTACCCTTCATGGGTAGCACCCCAAACAAGGGTCCACTTAAGCACAAAAATAAAAATTGTAAGGTGGCAGGTAGTAATGCACCGACGCCTGTATTGAAAACATGTAACGTCTATCAACCCTTGTAGATACAATGTTCTAGTTTTTTGTGAAGCCATACATTTATAATTCAAAACTTTTTCATTTATTAATCATTTATTATTAAGCATCAGTTGTTCAAGATTGAGAAAATTACGCGAGTCAACTCCATTACAATATTTATTCGTATTACAGTAAATTAAATTGGAGTCCGCGGTTTGATTTCAAATACGTTTACCTGTTATCCTGGGCATCAAATGAAACAATGGGTACTCGTATCAAAAAACGACATTTGTGATCACCGTTTTATATAAGGAATTATAGGCAAACATTTCTTTGAAACTAGCTAAACAACATGTTTATTCATTCGGACCTTCTGGCCTAAAATGTGAAAAATTCTCGTCTAACTACATGGGAAAGAAACTTTTTGGCAATGTTTGGTGGTAATGTGTGTTGCCTAACCAGCTTATCACATGTATAACAAAAACTTACATTAATATTACATCCATATTATATTTAAGGTCATCGCGCACGGGAAATTTTTCTTACGCAATTAATAAATTGCATGATTAAAATTTGCACGATAATAATTGCCTTCGCACACGGTAGGTGAAAAATCGTTATTTTCATCACTACCATGATAAACTTCAACGATATAGCTTGTATTGCTGTTCTAAGTTTAAGAAAAAGAAAGAAAAGGCTCTACAAACGATTGAGGATGCGACCATACGCTAATGAAAGTTAAGAAATTAAATAATACGTTTCGTAAAAAGTTTACTCATTTACGGAATCATTCTCTGAAATTTTATAATTACTTCAGAATTGATAATTTTGATTGGAGCTCGAATTACATGTCAGCAAAGTTCAATGCGTCGTGCCGTACTACCAGAGGAAAGCTTGCCTGCAACACTAAGGTAAGATTTAATTTACAACAAAGTAGTATAATTTTATTTCATGTAATGATACTTTCTGAGTTACACATTTTAAATTAAATCTAATGTCAGAATTGAACAAATTTTTGAGCTGTCATCTTCCCATGAACTTAATATAGCTGCTGGTATCTGTGGTGACGAAATATTTTGTCCGTAATTTATTATATTCTGGAACAAAATCTTCAAAATAGTTGTCTAAATTATTACCAGAGGTTGAGGTACTGGGATAAGCGTAATCTGTTCATTTCCTGATAATTGCACTTTTTGCATTACTCTCATCACTTCCGCCAGGGCAATGAATGTTTGGTAAAATTATTTTATTTTCAGGTTGGTACAACTGTCGTTAACATCTGTGAGAACTTTTACGTCAAAAGATACATTAGTGTTTGAGTTACGCTTGGTTGTACACACCAAAAAAGGTGCATTCTGCGATTTTAACAATGTCTGAATTTGTTGAGCACAGAATTTGCATTAAATTTTGTTTTCGGAACTGCAGAAGGCTTTTGGTGTCTAGAGTATGTCGAAAAAACGTTTACAAGTGATACAAAGAGTTCCAAGAAGGCCGAGAACGTGTCGAAGACGAAGAGAGACCAACAACGTCTTCCGATGAAGTTCACGTGAATAAAATCAAGGATTTGTTGCTGAATAACCGTCGATTAACTTGTAGAGACCTTGCTGAAATGTTAAACATCTCGAACAGTTCGGTCAATACCATTGTAAGAGATGTTTTAGCACTCAAACCCCTCAAATCTCGATTGGTACCACTGAATTTGTTCGAAAAAGAGGGTCGTGTTAGCATATGTTTTCTATCAGGACCTAATGAAACGCTTCATAAAGGGAGATGAGACTTGGATTTCTGAATACGACCTGGAAACAACCTACCAATCAAGCGAATATCGTCTGAAGGGTGAGGCAAGACCAAAAAACCGCGCCAAAGTCGATCGAAAATCAAGGCCATGTTGACTGTTTTCTTCGATTATCGTGGTATTGTGCATTATGAGTTTCTTCCGCCGGGTCAAACTGGGAACAAGGAATATTAATTGAGTGTTATGCGTCGTTTGCACAAAACTCTTCGCACAAAGAGGCACCATTGGAAAGACAAATCTCTGGTGTTTTGCACCACGGTAACGCACCATCTCACACTGCATTGGGATTTTTTCATCAAATCCTCCACCCATATCGTTCCACAACCACCGTGTTTTTCTGATTGGCATCGTCTGACTCCGAGTTATTCGATAAACTAAAAAAACCACTCCGAAGACACTGTTTCGAGTCGATTGAAGACATCCAACGTGAATCGCTACGCGTTCTGAAGGTCATACCGGAAGATGCTTCCCTGTCGCCAATCAAATCACAAAAGAAAAACAGCTGATTGAAATATGTATTTCCTTTTCTTTTTCGCGCCACTAGCTGAAGGGGTCCATTTTTGTTGATTATACTCCCTTCTAAAGAATGTTCTTAGATTTCGCCACTAATTTAGTAATTCTTTATCTGCAATATAAGAGAAACGTTTAAATTCCGACATTTGGCATCGGGGAACAGTTTCACATCTTTCCATTACAAGTTTCATCCAGAACACACACCAATACGGAAATTGTTCAAGATACATGTAACCAAATTTGGGATTGACTATAACCTGTCTAGCCATATGTCAAAATTTGGATAGTGATACTTGGTTTGAAGAAGCTCATGAATTTTATGAGCAAACACAGTTTCCAAATTTTATAGGAGCGGTATATGGCAAGCATATAAGAATTAAAAAAACCTTATTTACTGGATCTGAATTTTTCAGTAAACAAGAATTTTTTTTTCAATTGTGTTAATTGCCGTGGCAGATTCAAATTGTAATTTTAACTCAATCGAACTATGGCTCTTCAAGCGATACTAATGTATTTAAACAGCCAACTTTTGGGAAACTACTCGAGCAAAATAAATTAAATATACCGGAACCAAAACTTCCTCCATTGATCAACATGGAAAACCAATAAACTTTATCTTTGTTGGCGACGAGGCTTTTGCATGCTCACAACACATACTGCACATTTGGAATATTATCCAACAAGTGGAAAATATTTCATAGACCACTCGATATGCCCTTAAATTTTCTGACATTCTGTCATATTGCGTTCTTCATAATTATGTACAACACAATGGAGTTCGTTCAAAGATACTCTACGAGGGGTCGTTTTTATATTCCCGGACTAGGAAATTTACAATATTAACGTAATTTTTCATTTTATTGATTCTAAATCACATATGCCATGGTAACGTGTTTGACAATTTACAAAACAATTGCAGCATTATTAGTTCTAATATCTGTCAGTTTGTGTTGTAACGTCTCAAAATGGACAAACTTGAATATCGAGCTGTTATAAAGTTTCTTACAAAACAAGGAAATCTCCAAAAGTTATTCGTGAGGAAATGTTGATTGTATACGGGGATAATTGCCCTTCCAAGTCGACTATTTGTGAATGGTCAAAATTGTTTAAACATGGCCAAGAATAACTAGATGATGATCCCCGTCCAGGTGGGCCTGTTGACATAATCACTTCGGATGTTATTGAAAAAACCAAGTGTTTGGTATTGGAAGTTGCAAGATTAAAAAAGCGACAATTAGCGTCTTTATTAGGAGTTTCAGAAACCACAGTTTTCAGAATTTTACACGATTACCTCGGCATGACAAACGTCAGAGCGAGATGAGTTCCACGAATGCTTACGCCTTTTCAAATGCTTGCTCGAATGGAGAAGTGTGAAGAATTTTTGGCGCTTTGTGGGGACGAACCAGATTTAATTATCAATCGACTTATCACCGGAGATGAAGCTTGGATCCATCCTTTTGATCCTGAGACGAAACAAGAGTCGATGCAGTGGCATATTAGGGGTTCTAGTCCTTCCAAAAAGTTTAAAGTCACCCCTTCTGCAGGAAAAATAATGGCAACTATTTTTTGGGATTTCCAAGGAATTTTAATTATTGATTATCTGAAGAAGGGTGGTACAATCACAGGAGAGTATTATACAAGCTTAGTGCATCGCCTCAGAGAAGTTATTAAAGTAGAAAACGCGGAAAACTAACGCGAAGTGCCCTGCAGCTTCATGATAATGCACCAGGCCATAAGTCAAGACTTTCAAAACTTGCCGTTGCTAAATGTGGCTTTATAGAAATTGATCATATCATCCACCTTATAGTCCAGATTTAGCCCCCAGTGACTATTTTTTGTTTCCAGAACTCAAAAGAACACTAAGGGGAAGAAAATTTAGAAACGATGATGAACTTATAGCGGCTCTTGAAATCCACTTTGCGAGCAAACCAAAAGAATATTTTTATACTGAGTTAAATATGTTATTGAAACGGGACTATATTAGAAAATTAATTTCTGTTGTTGTTCTAATCTACTCTTATCATGCCTAGTCCGAGAATATAAAAACGACCCCTCGTATATTGAAAAATAATACCGATTGTTTTGAAAATATTCTCGCTGTTGTGACAATACGTAACAATAATGGCGTCAGATGTAAAGAATACTCAACCAATGTCACCTCGAGGATCTGTTCCGTGCAATATGAAAAAATATGGGTTCAAGGACCTACCAATCGAGTATATTTAAGTTTTGATACGTTATTGTATAAGCTACTATGTATATATATATATATATATATATATATATATATATATATATATATATATATATATATATATATATATTTAAAATTTCTTAGGACAACCGAAAAGTTGCAATTCTTAAGTTAAATGAAATAAAATAAATAAAAGTACTCTTACCTATTAGATCTTTCTCTTTTGGTTCCAAATCCTTCCAGATTTGTATAAAAAATTTCACATAATTCTGTCCATAACCTTTTTTTTATCATTTTATTTGCATATTTTAATATTGTATATCCCAGGTCGCTTTTCGATTTCCGAAATAAACAGCTCCGTATCAAAAGTCATGATTTGCAACGCTTGAAAAACTAAATTCACTAATAAGGCACCGCTATTTGCAACTTACTTGGCGACTATTAATCGTCCGTGGGCGTACCTTCATTTAAAACATCTGGGTTTTATTTTGTCGTGCAATAATTGGATCGCCTACAAAATAGGTCTAGACGCAATTTTTTAATCATCATGATTTTTTAATTGCCTGTGCGCGGCCACTCATTTACTTTAGTGTGATTCATATTGAATGATTAAAAATTACACGAAAACAATCGCCCGTACGCGACAGCCCTTATGCATAGCATTACGTAGGTAATATAAGGAGATAACGATGCTGAAGCACATTTCTCTTACGTGCCGGGAAATAAATCCGGGTTTTGTTGCAGAATAGACGCAAATATGTATAAATGCAAAAAAATATGTGATTACGTCAGATCCTATAGTTTGATTCAAATAAAGTTGGGCGCGACTCATTCTTAAAATTACACCAACTAATATTTAGGTGACGTAAGTTCATTAAATCAGTAAAGTATGTTCTAGTTAATATCTTTATCGGCAGATCTCTCTATATAAATTTCTATAAAATCTCAAAGAAAGTTGAAAATTATTGAGTGTTTTTCATATTTTAAACTAAAAAAATTATCCATTATATCCACTTATTTCATTAATAGAATCAAAAATATTTTGCTACGACAGTGAATTGTTATAATTTAGCACATGATTTGATTATAAATTACATATCATCATAATACATAACCTATATATTTGTAAGTAAACAAATCCTTTTTTTTAATTATTATTAAATTAAATCATTTCAGGTGGAAAAATTGATAAAAGTTGCAATTAGTTTATTATTCTCAAGATTTATAGCAAGCCTTCTAGAAGCACAATTATTGCTTTGTAATCGACACAATTCTTGTAGATAGTCTACGATAACATAAATATCAGTGGAGTTGATCTGCCTATTTCCACAGTTTTTGCTTTTTGAGCGCGACGTTTCGGAAGTGGACTCTCCTTCCATCATCAGGCTTAGTCCTGAGAAGGACTGCTTTCGCACTTGAGTCGATTTAATATATGTTATATAATTTTTTTCCCAAGCACTTGACTACTCTGAGATTCGAACTTGGCACCTTTCACTTACTAGTCTGACACCTTTACCGCTGAGCCACTGAGTAATCCAATATATTTTTTAGAACATTAAACTTTTTCGTGGTTGCGCAGAAGATTATTGCGCATGTTGCGCCGTAACCTCTTGCACTTAAGCTCTTCACGCATTAATGGAATTCATATGGGTTTCATTTCTACACTAGCTTGGCATGTGGATAGGTTTCCAGTATACAATTGTCGTAAAAATGTTAATTTTACATAAATTATGTAAAAATGTTACCAAATTACCGATGATTCACTGTACAAGTTGTAGACAATTTTGAAAAAAACTGTTTTTTATAAAAAGTAAAGGGAAAATGCATAAACCATAATTTCAAAAAATGACAGGAGTGACAGATACTGCTTCTTAAACACAACACACGTTTTAGTGGGCTAATATGAATTGTACAGCATATTTATATTTTTATGACCATCCTTTTCTAATACATGTAGTTGATTCAGAGAGAGATAAAAATATGTAATTTTATTATAGAGCTCTACATCGATGAGTCATACTCAATGTTATTTGAATCAAACTTTAGCGTGTATCGCAATAATTTTCTTTTTAATTGTTAAGTGTATTCATATTTTAGTAAATATACAGACTTTAGGAGCAACCACTTAACCAGATAACCAGATATCCAATAAACATTTATGTAAATGATTCTAAGAATCTTTTGAGGGATGGAGTAAATTACTAATAACAAAATTTGCTCAGTTAAAAAAATCTTTTACAGCCTAAACGCTTATAAAATATAGGGATGTGTCAAGCATTTTATGAAACTACAAAATAAACACTGATAGATTAAATGAGGAATCTAATATTACACATTCCTCTGAAAACACTTTGTTGACAAGTTGCGCTGGATGAAAAATATAACGGTTTAGAATGTATAAAAGGATATGGATTATTTGAAGTGGTAATCTTGGGTTTGAAGAGCATCTTGACTGTATACTACTAAAAAGGTTTAGAAAACAACATAAACACTTATCCTACATACTTTTGTTTAGAACTACATTCTATTATAGCAAGGGCCAATACAGAAGACCTATTTTTAATTGTTTTTGCTGAATTCATAGTGGAAGTTAGTACATAACTTACTAAACTCAACAAAGCTATTAAAAGGGTTTATTTTAATACTGCTAATCGATTGCAACACAATGTCCCTTTGGCAGATTAAAACCACTAACTTGTATAGAAGTAAGGCGTAAATAACCAGCTCGGCAAAATATACTTTTCCACAATGTTGATCACGTTTCAGTTTGTAGGCGCCTGTTTCTCTCAATTAATACAATCCCTTACAGATGTTTGTGTATCTTTATTAAAAAGCACAGTTGGGTAGTGTTCAAACTTGATTAAAAAAATTCTTTTATTATTATTAGTGAAACGATTACATCAAAGTTTTCTTCTTTACTTTTTATGTGAAGTTACTAATAATCATTAAGCGGTACCAAGGTTTCAAATTGTCTTTTATTACGGTTAATACAGTAATGTCTACTTTTTATTGCTATAACGCCCTGTATGCGCACGAAAATTTATTCTTCTTAACTAAAAGACATAATACTTTTTGAACAATTATTTTGCTAATTTATCTAAAGCACAATTTTTAACGCATTTTCTCAATTTTCAGGAAATAGTGCTATTATTTTCACTTCGTCTAGCTAGATATTTATTTCGCCATATTATGGATTATATACCGTTAAAAATTATACACTATGCTTTTATAACGTTTTTTTTAAACTTTGTATCCTTCCATTTCCTTGGGGAAATGCGCTAAGATGCAAAGTCCGGTAATAGAATTATTGAATTATTCAAATAAAAGTCTCACTAAACCAAGTTCCGGATATACTGTAAATGTACATCAACTTCTTTATTTTAGGTACAACACACTTCTAGTTGTCTTAGGAAAGTTCACAGGTTACCGTAACTACCCAACTTAGGAAGATGGCTATTAAAATTTTTAATTTTTCATTCACGGCTAACATGATTTTTTTTAATAAAATATAATTATTTTTACACCATTGCATGCGGAATTGAATTTCTTTTCGATTTTGTTAAGGAATTGATGGGTTTATCTGTAACGGTTTGGAAAATATTTTCAATTTCAGATCAGATCATATGTGTTGTGAACCAAAGGCCCTCTCAATCGCATTTAGCAGGTTTGAGACGAATAGCGTTGGGGATGGCATGCTTACAAAGTGGCCAAAAAATCGCAACACAAGCACTAGAAAGAAACAAGAGCGAGGATTGAAACACCATTACATTAAATTTTCGAAATGTTGACCGTTTTGGGCACTACACACTTCAAATTAATTTTGATGAGACTGCTGTACATTGCTAAGCATTTTTGGAGTTCTCGAGGTGCTGACAACTGAAGAATCCTCCACGCATCAAGGAAACAAACATTATAAAATTAACGGACTTCAATTGCATAGAGTGGCGGAGTCCCAAATTCTTATAACCACACCTTTCGACAAGTAGACAAGGAGATACTTTTCAACAGTGCGTATAAATTATTATGAAAGAACTAAGAGTAATCTCTATCGATCAAACACTGGTCTTAGAAGAACACTAGTTCTAGCTACTTTTTTTAGCGATTCGATGAGAATTCTCTATCACAGTAATGGCAATTATGACGATTCACAAAGAATTTTGATCAAAAAACATTATTTCAATAAGAAAATTTACGTCACGATTAAGTTTTTTTAATTTCCCACTGACAAAAGACCAACCTATTTTCGAAGATAAGGTGTTCTTGATGCAGTTGTATACGATAGGAATATTTGTGATTTATTACTGGCACGGACGGAAAATCTGCTAATAGCAGTAGTTTTAGTAATCTCCCGCACACTGAATTCGGGATTGTCCTTTAAACTCTAGAATTAAGATGGACAAAATCTCCTCTTGGGTTTAGTTCTTGAGTTATTAGGTGTTAAAGTTTAAAAAACTTGGCAACGTGGACTTAAATAAATCACTTCAAGGAATACACTATCCAATAAAGAAATTCAGGCCTGTTTCGTCCCAAATTTATTAGTTAATTTTATTACCTTTCTATACTTTCAATTTATTATAAATATCTCCTTTTTATTTAAATTTAATTAACTCTCAATTGATTTCAAATTAATTGTCGTTCAAATTGAATAAATGTAAAATTAAGCCTTCTTTTTTTCTTCACTGTAATTATTGAAACATTTCGCGCCAAGAGAAATTGAAGTTTATACCGCACCGCGATAGGCACGTTTTCCTATCAACACTCGAGACAGGACAATTGCCATTTTTGCTTCGTTTATATTAAATGGGACCGCTGGTAAAACACCGTGTGCTCGTAGGTATTATGAATTTATCAACCCGCTTATTAAACACTGCTGTTTATGTATAATTGTGGAGTTATTGAAGAAAACTTTAGTGGAAAACGCAGCCGGCGAGGAGATTGAGTGCGCAGAGTAAGGTACTACTTCTGTTTCTAACGATATATTTTTTTATTTTATTAATAAAAAATAACGTCCTAACTGAAGGCATAATTTTTTAACCGCGAAAATAAACATTTCAGTCCTTCGAGCCGGATCTAGCAATCTAGATTAATTAATTAATTTTCAATTTTTCTCGATTTTATAATACAAATTTTACAATAACGAGCTTTTCTCCCGCAAAATTTTGCGGTTACAATTAAATTTGCGAATTACCTTCACATCAAAAAAAAAAAAATCATCGAAATCCATCAAGCGGCTGTCTCGTAATCTGCGTGAACTAAATGACAAGATTATTGTAATATATAAGAGTATAATTTTAAATTCATACTAAAAACTAAATTTCAATTTTAAATACACATATTTATTCTTTATCCCGTATCACCTGCGTATTATTTCGTGTGCTAACAACTTGTCTCCATATTATTTTCTATTCTGGCCGTATAGTTATATTTATATTCCGTAAATATAGTATTGTTTATTTCGAACAGCTGATTTCGGTTGTTTGTATTGATTTGTACTGAAACCGTTTCCTACGCGTAATTATTTGTTTACTTTACAATAAATATCATCTTAATAATAAACTTCCACGTTAATTAATTATTACATTGTTTCTCTGGTGTTTTCTCTTGAGTTTTACCGCTATTTCATCGATTTATGTTCCAGTTCGATATAGCTTGCTTGGGTTCTGGGTGAGTTTTCGCTGACGTTTTGTCCAATTGCTATATCTTTTGAAAATTTTTATTAATTCCGTGTCGTTCAAAATCTTGGTTTTATATTTTGTTCAGTTATTAATTTTTTTTAAACACTTTGCATAATGACTGGTAAACTTAAACACTACAACTCGTTACGACAAACTGAGGTTAATCGTTTACATGAACACTTCATGGTTGCCAATACAGCGTAAAATAATGCCGAGCTTCATAATTTATTCAAAATTCAACATGAAGATATTGATTCAATCAAAAACGAATTTTTTAAACTTCATAACTCTATTATTGGCATTGTTTTGGACGACGATGCTGAGTATGTTGTTCAGGATGACGTTCGCAAAACTTTCGAGAAGGAGTTTTATCAAATTGAAGCTATTCATTTCAAGATAAGTTCACCTTCTCAATCTCAATTAAATACTTCTGTCACGTGTCAGGTTGAAACTACTCATGATAGTGCTGCTTTGTTACCAAAATTTGAGTTACCTGCTCTCTCTGGTGATATTTTAAAATTCCAGAGTTTTAATGACATGTTATAAGTCAGTGCGTGATGTTCAAAAGTATAACTTTTTGCTAGCAGCATTGCATGGTCAACCGCTTCAATATTAACCACGTTAAATAAATATTTAAAACTGCGTAAAATTGTTGATGCCCATTGGAATGCTCTCGACAGTGCCCCTTCGGCAAGTGCTAATAACTCTGCTGAGCACAGAATCTATTAGATACTTTTTCGCGTCATTTTACGGCGTTAGAAATTCTAGAACTTCCTGCGTCGGGATAGGTTTATATTTTGGTACGAATGTTTCTCAAACGTATCGATCCTCTTACCGCTAAAAATTCGATCATTCTAAATTTCCTACATACAAGAATTAGTTCAATATCTTGAAAATATTTGCGATTCACTCAGTAATGTTAAAACTTTCCGAATAAAAAAAATTATGAAAACCAGTTTACTTCTGAAAAACAAACTGGTTACAAACAATCGACAAGTTTCTTTTCTAATTCCTCTGGGTGTCATAATACCGGAGGAACTTGTTCGTTATGTAAAAATAATCATACGATTTATAAATAACCAGAATTTGTATCTAAGTCACCTAAAGATCGCTATAACAAAGTTAAAATTAATAAATTTTGTGTTAATTGTTTGAGTAAGTCACATATATAAAAAATGTCAGTCTAAAAGTATATATATATATATATATATATATATATATATATATATATATATATATATATATATATATATATATATAGATAAACTATTGATAAGAATGTCAGGATGCTAATGGGCCTCAAATCACTAGCTTTGACTGGATTATGTATTTTAGGTATAGGTGTTACCGATGCCACTTTCCACACGCCTGGAAATGTATTTTTAACAGCTAACTAACTGAGTAAAGTACGGCATGATGGTTGCGATACACAAATTGAACATATTTAAATTTATGCCGTCATAGCCCGTATCATTATATTTCAGAGCCTTTACAATACTAAGCAGTTCGGTGGTATTAACAAACGAAAACAAAAAATTACTTGATATAAGGGGTATTGTATTGGTGTTATATTAATATATCATTTTGCTAGAATTGTTGATCTTGTTCGCATCTTGTAAGGAGTGAGGTAGTGAATTAGTGCAATTTATCTCCAATTGTTTGAGACGCCTCCACGATTGTTTGAGTGTAAGTTTATTGAAGCAGTAATTGAAATACGCCTTCTTTTCTCTAACAATGGCTTGAGTTGTATGGCTCCGCATAATCTTGTACTGATCCCAATACTAAACTGATTTGGTTTTAAAAAATTTTGGTTTAGCCTTATCCCACAGTTTCATCATGTCTTTGATTGTGTAAGTTAGCCATGGTGCCGGTTTTTTGGTAATACAAACAGTTTTAAACGGAGCACATTTATCAAACAGAATATTATTAAATAAATCCACTTTATGGTTAACGTCTTTGAGGTTAAAAATATGATGGAAAGAAGCTTGTTGGAGCTTAACTTGAAACGACTCGTGATTACAGCTCTTGAATCATCAGCATGTTTTCTTTATGGCATTACTAACACAGTTTATTAACTCATGGTCAGTCAGTTTTACTCCCTCAACCCTACGCGAATGAATAATATTTAAATCTGATGTAAAAATAACATCAATTAAGGTTTAAGAGTTGCCCGTAATGGATCCGAAATAATTTTATGTAGGTCTAAAGAGCTTAACATGGAGGAAAAATACTTAGTTTCATTTTTAAGTGGAGAAAGCATATCAATATTAACGTCACTTAGGCAAATCAGCTTATCACATGAAGAAAGCCAATGAACACATGTTTGTTCCAAAGCGTCAATAAATTCTTTAAAATCAATAGTCGGAGCTCGATAGATCAGTATTAAGATAACTTAACACAAAGGAAGGACTCAAGAAAAAAAAATACTTAAAGAAAGATTAAAACCGAGTAAAACTAATCGGTTTAAATAAATTTTAACAATACGTATGACAAGAAAGTAATATTATTGTTATACCAAGAATATCCTAATAAATTGTTAAATAGTTTAACTTATAATGTAAACGGCGATAACTTAATCAATGTTCTTATGGAAAATTTGAAAATAATGTCTACGGTACCAATGTTAAACATGAAAGGTGTTTCAACTGCACATATTTAAATACATATCAATTACTTACAGTTCATTTAAATCATTTAACGAAAACACTTTTTTAATGGTATTATCTGGCAATTTTATAAATATATTTGTATTACTAGTGAAGAATTTATTGTTCCCAAATCTAGCAGTAGCTTCTTTAATGATATTTAGTCGACGTTTATTGAGATCTTAGCGAATTATTATTTGACTTCCTTTTAACTTACGTTTAGCTCTGTAGATCAAGTTCTTGACATGCAGAATTTTGCCAATAGTGGTTTAACATTACCAGGTGCGTTTTGAAGTCTGTGACTAACATCTATATTTGAATCGCTTATGGCTAAGTGAAGGTTATCACTGCAGAATTTAGCAACTACTACATTAGTGTCTTCACCGTCGGTATAAGGAATCCCATATATGCGGAAATTATTCCTACGTGAGTATTGCTCATGGTTATCCAGCACATCTTCTACAACTTTTAATCTATTTTCCAATAATTCAACCTTCTCTTCATATGCTTGGAGTTTGATATTTAAATGCTCGTCTACTTTCTTTTCGAATATGTCGTTAATAAAGTCAGGATTACTTAGTATTTTCTCCACCACCCTTTAGATTAAGGCCTCATCCTTCTCAGTGTAGATACCATAACGGGTATTCATTGTAATTGATACTATTTGAACTATATATAAAAGAACGATTTATTACAGCGAAGCACTAGCACGTCTATTCACAGAAGCGGCACAATACAGAAATGAAATCTTAAACACCGCACTTTATTACATTTTGAAAATCGTTTTACTGATGCAACTGTAAATAATACCATAATAAAATACTTACCTTTTTTGGGTTTTTTAATGGTGTGTTTTCAATTATACAATCTAAACGTTTCGATAACACTTACAGTTATCTTCGTCAGTAGTAATATCTATTAAAATTGTTAAAGATATTGAAAAAATTTTGTCAAAGTTGGAAAGTTAAAACATAAACGTCAGCCTGCTATTAATAAAACAGTTTGAGAACCGTATAAAGCCAACTATAGAATTAAACCTTAGTACAGAATAACTAGGTCTTTAAAAATTAAATATTCCTAAACTGTCTTAAAGATGACAAATCAGAACACCCTCTAACGGCCGAGGCTAACAATGAAAAATGTCCGCTAAAAAACATATTTAACAAAATTTAATCTTTGTCAATAATTGCAAGTGTAATTAACAACGAAAAGCATAATGCAGAACGTTTTTTGCAATTTTTTAATTTTAATCTTAACTTTAACTACTTATGTTAAATTATAGCGCTGCGGTAATTTAACATATAATTGTTAAAGCATTTGCTTCAAGGTCTAGGAAAAACACAGCAAAAAACCTAGACATAACAAAAGTCAAAATTAAGACGTATCATAATGCATTTTTTTTAATTACAACATACTGAAACCTGTTTAAACGGAGATTTTCTTCTTGTCTATTACAATCATTAGGATGTTTATACATCTCAATAGCTTCACGTTGTAAACGAATATAATAATAAGTTTTTCTTGACAATACTTCCTTATTATCAAATTGAATGTCAAGATTTAGATTATATAAGGCATGGTCAACCACCGCAGATTTCACTGGTTGACCTAATCTACAAAATCTCATATGTTCTTTACATCTCGTATCAAACCTGCGTTTTGTGGTTCCAATGTATACTTTCCACATTAACAAGATAACTCCAGAATATGATAATGGGTTTGAAACATCTTTAGGTGACCTTGAATGTTCTATAGTTACATTGTGGTTCCAATGTATACTTTTCCACATGAACAAGATAACTTATACACTCCACAAGATGACAATGGGTTTGAAACGTCTTTAGGAGATCTTAAAATAATGTTCTTTAATTTTTCTTGCAGGTTTAAAAATAATCCCAATGCCATATTTAATTAGATTTTTTCAATTCTAACATTAGATATAAAAGGAAGAAAAGCAGTACCAACATTAAGAACTGGTTTTTCTTTAAGGTTATGTCTAGAAGGTGTAATAACATTATTAACATCTGTAAGTGAATATCCATTATCTTGTAAGGATTTTGTTAAATATTTATATTCATCCTTCAAAATTTCAGGGTCACAGATTCGTTTTGCTCGACCTACTAAAGGTTTTTTTATACCAATTTTTTTATGTGGATGGCGGTTGGATAATTTATGAAGGTATCTATCAGTGTGTGTCGGCTTTCTGTAAACCTTAAAAGATAGTGAATTATTATTTTCAGATATTAATATGTCAAGAAATGGTAAACCTCCATTAGTTTCTTTTTCCATGATAAACTGAATACTAGGATGTATACCATTTATAAAAACCAAAAACTTATGCAGTGCCTCTTCTCCATGTCTCCAAATAACAAATGTGTCATCAACATATCTATACCAAACAGAAGGTTTTTTGGGTGTATTTTGTAACGCTAATGTTTAAAATTTTTCCATGTAAAAATTAGCTATAACAGGACTAGGGGGACTACCCATTGCTACACCATCAATATGTTCATAAAATTTACTATTCCACTGAAAATAAGTTGTAGTAAGACAGTGCTGAAAAAAAATGGCAATATACCTTGGAAAAAAGATGATTAATGTATTCAATAGTTTCTTTTAGAGGTTCTTTTGTAAAAAGTGAAACAACATCAAAACTGACCATTATATCACCCTCTTCATTTTGAAATCATGCATTCTTTCAACAAAGTCGGCAGAATTTTTAATGTAATGGGGTGTTTTACCTATATGAGGTTGTAATAAAAATGTAAGATGTTTTGCAAGACAAGGAGAACCCATTGTACTAACAATAGGTCTTAGAGGAATATTAGGTTTATGGATTTTTGGTAAACCATATAGTTTTGGTGAAATTTAAATTTAAAATACGTATGTGTGATAATGGTGAAAGTTTACATTTTCATATTTCAATTATTATCGTCCCTCACTTTTTTATTACGATGCTCTTCTGCGTAATGAAAAACAGATTACTAGGAAGTTATTGGATAACACTGATAGAGATCTTTTATATTTACATTTAGAATTCTCATCTATATTGAATAGAGATAAAATAGGGATAAAATAGATTCTATAACGTTTAAATCTGTAGAAATAAATTTTAACATCTCATGTCAACGTCGAAAAGAAAAATTTAATAAATTATACAAACAACAAAATAATAGACCGTCTATTGATTAAAAAAAACAGTTATAAACCTTTATGATAATGTTGTTTCAGATTACGCTATTAAAGCGCTTTCTAAAGCAGGAAATTTGCGATAACACCTGTTGAAGATATAATTTCCAATATCGAAAACTCCATAAAATCATTACCTTTTGATGCTGCTAATGAGGTTAGATGTAACACCGTTAACATATTACGTAAAACAAAACCCCCAAAGAGCAACCTATCTTTTAGTCAATGACGGGCTTTACTTGATCTTAAACGCAATAAAAATATAATAATATTAGAATCAGGTAAAGGTAATGCAACTGTTATATTAAATATGGACGATTATAACGTTAAAATAGAACAATTGCTGGAACCAGAGGTTTATCGTGAAATGCCAAAAGATTCAACAAAAAAGTTTCTTTTAAACACTAAAGGACTGATTAACTTATCTATTCCTGAAGAAATAAAAAAGAAACTAACTCTGTAGCTATTTCACCAAAACTTTATGTTTTACCAAAAACCCATAAACCTAATATTCCTTTAAGGCCTATTGTTAGTGCAATTGGTTCTCCTACTTGTAGTCCTGCAAAACATCTTACAGTCTTATTACAACCTCACATAAGTAAAACACCCCATTACATTAAAAATTCTGCAGACTTTGTTAAAAAAATGCATAGTTTCAAAATTGTAGAGGGTGACATAATGCTCAGTTTTGATATTGTTTCACTTTTTACAAATGTGCCTCTAAAAGAAACTATTGAATACATCATCTTATTCCAAAGGACATAACCATTCTTTTTCAGCACTGTCTTACTACAACTTATTTTCAGTGGAATAGTAAATGTTATGTTCTTAATGTTGGTACTGCTTTTCTTCTTTTTATATCTAATGTTACAGGTAGAATTGAAAAAACCCTAATTAAATAAGCACTATTTCTGAATGTACAAGAAAAAATAAAGAACATTTAAGATCGCCTAAAGGTGTTTCAAACCCATTATCGGTTTCCGGAATGTATAAGTTATCTTGTTCGTGTGGAAAAGTATACATTTGAACCACAAAACGTAGCTTTGATACAAGACGTAAAGAACATATGAGATTTTGTAGATTAGGTGAACCAGAGAAGTCTGCGGTGGCTGACCATGCCTTAAATAATCTAAATCATGACATTCAATTTGACAATATGGAAATATTGCCAAGACAAACTCATTATTATGTTTGCTTACAATGTGAAGCTATTGAGATATATAAACACCCTAACAATTTTAATAGACAAGAAGAAAATCTCCGTTTAAATAGGTTTTGGTATCTTATAATTAAAAAAAGGGCATAATGATACGTCTTGATTTTCAGTTTAATTTTGACTTTTGGTATGACTAGGTTTTTTGCTGTGTTTTTCCTAGACCTTGAAGCAAATGCTTTACCAATTATATGTTAAATTACCACAGCGCTATAATTTAACATAAGTGGTTGAAATTAAGATTAAAATTAAAAAATTACAAAAAACGTTCTGGATTATGCTTTTCGTTGTTAATAAGACTTGCAATTATTATAATCTCTTCGTTAGGTTTAACTTAACTATTTTATTTGACCTCATGTTTATATTTGTGAATGCTTCTATCATTTTCAAATTAAAGTTTTTCACAACTTTACACTTACATCATAACTTGGTTAAATTTTGTTAAATATGTTTTTTTGGCTGACATTTTTCATTGTAAGCCTTCGACCGTTAGTAGGTGTTCAGATTTGTCATCTTTAAGACAGTTTAACAATATTCAATTTTTTTATAACCTAGTTATTCTTCACTAAAATTTAATTCTATAGTTGGCTTTGTACGTTCTTCAAACTGTTATATTAATAGTAGGTTGATGTTTATGTTTTAATTTTTCAACTTTGACAAAATTGTTTTCAACATCTTTAACTATTTTAATAGATATTGCTACTGGAGAACGTAACTGTAAGTGTTATTGAAACGTTTAGATTGTATAATTTAAAACACACCATTAAAAAACCCAAAATAGATAAGTATTTTATTATGGTATTATTTACAGTTGCATCAGTAAAACGATTTTCAAAATGTAATAAAGTGCGGTGTTTAAGATTTCATTTCTGTATTGTGCCTCTGCTGTGAATAGACGTGCTAGTGCTTCGCTGTAATAAATAGTTCTTTTATATATAGTTCAAATAGTATCAATTACAATGAATACCCGTTATGGTATCTACACAAAATTCCCGCGACGTCCCGTCTACTTCTACTACAAACTTTTCTTCTCTTATTTATGGTCAGTTAACTCCACAAACTTCTACTGTTTTGCTATCAACCGCTATTATAGAGGTACTTGATGGCTTTGGTAATTTTCAGAGAATCTGCATTTTAATAGACTCCATTTCCCAAAGTCATTTCATTCCGCAAGAATGTATTGATCGTTTGTCGCTTAAACACAATTCCCTTAAGTTTTCAGTTCAAAGTCTAGAAGAGGTTAATACTGTTCTAAGTGATAAAGGTGTTTCAACCAAAATCCGCCCTGTCAACAGGACCTACCCGCTTTTCGATGTTGATGCTACTGTTGTCAATAATATAAGTGGACTGCTGCCTAACACTTATCTTGATAATAATTCCTGGTCTCATCTATCTAATAGCGCACTAGCTGATCCTAATTTTTACCATCTATCTCCTATTGACTGTTTGATAGGCACTAGTCTTTTTCTATTTATACCATAAAATGGAAAAATCATAGGTGAACCAAACGAACCGGAAGCTGTAAATACTGGGAAGTTGAGGATGTACCGCAAGTTAACGTTTTGTCACCTGTTGATAGATTATGCGATACAGTTTATTCGTCTACTTCTTATCGTTCTGAGACCGGTCGATTTGTCGGTTCGTTACCGCTTCGCACTGTCCGTTTGCTAGTTTTCCGGATAGTAGAAAGTTGGCTATGCGACAGTTTTTAAACCTAGAACGTCATCTTGACAAAAATCGGTAATTATATCTCGAATATACTAAGTTCGTAAATTCCGGTCATATGAAATGAAATCACACCGTTCATGGCTAACATTCGTCAAATTTTCAGACAAATTTTAATTAATCCTGACTACACTGATTACCAGCGAATTTTATGGCTCTTTTCACAAAACGACCCTATTTAGGACTATCGTCTTTTAACTGCCACTTATGGTTTAACTTGTGCTCCATATTTAGTCTTAAACACGTTAGCTGATGGAGAAAAATCAAATTATCCTTTAGCCGCTGATGGCATCTTGCATAATACTTATGTAGACGATTTACTTGCAGGTATGTAAATTACTGCAAAGTGAACTAATTTCATTGTTAAACAAGGAATGTTTTGAACTAGTAATTGGTGTGCGAATCACCCCCTAATTGTTTTCAGATATTCCAACTTCACATCTATCTAATGGAAATATTTCATTTGATGACAAATCGGAATCAACTTTAAAAATTTTGGAGAGAGGTGCTCATCAGTAGATAATTTTTTATTTAAGGTTGAATCAATAAATACCACTTGTCCAATCTGGCAAGATTTCTAGACCCCTTGGGTATTTTATCGCCACTTACATTTTTTGCAAATATTTAATTCAGAGACTCTGGTCTATTAAGTGTGATTGAAATGATACGCCCTCTAATGGCATTATTCGTGTTTGGAATCGTTGTTTCGGAAAATTTGTGTTTGTCCGAATGCTTCTTCTGCTTAATATTTCGGATCTGGAAATTCATGGTTTTTGTGACAGTTCTGAGAAAAGCTATCGTGCTGTTATTTATTTTTTATTGACGAGGAAAAACGACAAAGTTGACACGCAATTTGTTTGTTCCAAGTCTAAAGTTGCTCCACTACGCAGCATTAGTATTCCCAGACTCGAACTTGGTGGCTGTGTATTTCTTTCATGTCTTTTACATTACACAATTCGAGTTTACACTTTAGGATTATTTTGTCGAAGTGCACAATACGTAACCGCATATTTAAGTGTATTAACTGTTGGCGCTTAAACCCCAAACCTTTACTACCTCCGATGGATAACTTAGCTATGGCTCGTTTGTATAAATCTGTCAAATGTTTTTTGCATACCGGTTTAGATTTCGCAGAAGCATTTAATGTCACTATGACGAAGGTTCGCGCCGCTAAAACTACCAAAGCCTATTTGTGCCTCTTCGTGTGTTTAACTACGAAAGTTATTCATCTTGAAGTTGTTTCTAGTCTCTCAATAGACGCATTTTTGCCTGATCTACGCAGATTTATAGGGAGAAGTGGACGTTGCGAGCAATTATGCAGTGCTTGTGGCTGAAACTTCGTAGGCGCAAGTAAGCAAATTCAGGATTATTCTTCTGTCGCTGCTTCGGAGGTGTCTATCGATTGGCATTTCAACCTCCCTTCGGCTCCTCATTTTGGATTGCTGTGGGAAACGAGCGTTAAATCTGTTAAAACACATCTGTACCGTATTATCGGTGACCAGATGATATCATATGAAGAGCTTAATACTGTTTTTATACAGATCGAAGCTGTTCTAAACTCAAGAACCCTTGTGGTTTTCAGTAACGATCGTCATGATATTCGCGCGATGACTCACTGAACGTGGATTAGCAATTCTGTTGTAGTGAATATGTAAACGATGCGTACGTTATAATTACATCATTGTGAAATGCTAGATTTAATTAAAGTGAGTTAATTGATGAAAATACTATCTGAATACGTATAATTAAATGCATAATACAATGATAACTGTCATAGTAAATGATATTATAATATACATATATATAGTTGTGGTATTAAGTGTATTAATAAGATTTAACACAGGTTATAGTGAGTTAGAATGTTGTAAAAATTGTTAAAAATACTTCAATTTAATAACATAACTACGAAATAACTGTAAGGTATCGATAAATGTATAATACACATAATCATAATTAATATTATATCATATAGTAAACATCATAAAATATCAAGTAGAATTTACGATGCATATTAGTTGATTACCACACGCACAGGGACTCTACAACAGAGACGTAGATATACTTATTTAAAACTGCGACGATACTACAGTTGAAGCGTTTCCGTTGTTAAATCAACAAGAATGTCTTGTGATTATAATTTCAACCACATATTTAGGTAATTTCATAGTGAGCAGTTTGTTTGATTTAACTATAATTCGTTTGGTAGAATCAACATTAACATATAAGTATTCTTAACGTAACTTTGTTTAATTTACACTTAGTCATTGCGTTAAATTAACAATTCGCTCAAGGTACATCTACTCGACTCAAGTAAATTGACACCATTACCAAAGTTGTTTCAAATAACTGACCAGTTAACTTGACATGAGTTTCGAGTAATTTTTACATTACTTTAGAGAAAACAACCAGATGGAATTTAACCAGTATATTGTAAACTACATTTTTTCTCTGTAATGATATTTTCTTGTTATGGATCTAATAGTGGCTCCACGTGAACCTAATTCAAAGGATGTACCAAGATTTCTGGAAAAGGTGGTCCCAGGAATACCTACATAGTTCACACATTCGCATTAAATGAAACATGTTATCTCGCTCGGTTTCCATTGGAACCCTTGTGTTCATCAGAGGTGCGTGTTAACCCCCCTTAGATTGGGTTTTGGTTCACGTTACCGCAGTACATCCTGGTTCCAATGGAATTGTTCGCGTCGAAAATGGTTTTTATCAACGTCCTGTGGTAAAGATCTGCCCTAAATTCTCAAATTATTTCAAATTAGTTCCCGTTCAAATTCAATAAATTTAAAATTAACCTTCTTTTTTCTTTATTTTCATTATTCTAATATTTCACGCCAAGAGAAATTGAAGTTTATAACGCACCGCAATAAGTACGTTTGCCTGTCAACACTTGAGACAGGACAATTGCAATGTTTTCTTCGTTGATATTGAACGGTACTGCTGTTAAAACACTCTGTGTTCGTATGTATTATGAATATATCAACGCGCTTCTTAAAAACTGCTGTTTATGTATAATTGTGGAGTTAGAAAACTTTAGTGGAAAATCCGACTGGCGAGGAGATTGAGTGCGCAGAATAAGGCAGGACTTCCATTTCTAACGATTTATTTTCTTATTGTATCAATCTGAAATAACGACCTAAGTGAAGGCATAATTTTTTTCATAACCGTGAAAACAAACACAGGTCAATAGCTGTTTCTGGAAAAAAAAGTAGTTTCACTTCGAAAATTATGTTACAGACCGGAAAAAAGGTACTCATAATAGTCAATTCTTTTAAGTTCCTAGAAAGTGCATTAAAAATAGAGTAATAACGATATTATTGTGATGCAGTGAAACCTAAAGGGTAGTTAGGATTTGATTCATTATGGGTGTAACGAGATATATGAAGTCCGCAAAGATAAGCTGTTGGTGAGTTGAACATTAATGCAGATACTGCGTATACACTAGTTTTTCCACGAAAAGTAATTCGTATGTGGCGTATATCTGTTGTTGTTCTAATCTATTATTGTGCTAAAATTTAAGTTTACATACTGAAATGGGGTGAGGACTAAGATAACATAAAACAAACGTGAGTAAAACTAGACAGTTATTTTCAAACCGTTCATGTTGATTTATTTTTATTTATTGTTCTGCAATAACATATCAATGCATATTATTCATCCATCAATTTTATTTTGACATATTCATATTTTCCTAAAAGCCGTAAGCAATTGTAAATAAATTTCGTATGTTTATTTTTGCGCACATGATATGCACATTTCATTTTTTATGCACTTTACAAAATTCAAAACATCTCTCACATAAAATTTTTTTTAATAAAGTAGTAGCTTGCGTGGATGAGTAAAAATATTAAAACATTGCAAAAATTTTCATGGTAAAGTAAAATTAAGGAATGCACTTTTATGTCTTAGGAGTGTATTACATTCAAACTATGCAAATTAAAACTCACCTTGAATATTTCCCACGTGGCGGAAAAAGGAAGTACTGCTAACCCAACTAAGAGATCAGCGACGGCAAGCGACACAATAAACAAGTTTGTTACAGATCTTAATTTTGACGAACAAAATACAGCTGCAATTACGAGACAGTTACCAACGATAACCATAACATTAATTAAAGCAAGAATCGAAAGCGAAGTTAAAAGTCCAGGATCACTCCAGTTTACTTCTTCTAATAGCGCCGCACACGCGGACGCGTTTAACGTTTTTCGCATCACCGCATCCGCATTCTGATTTTACAGACACAGTTTAAAATCACACAAAACCCTTTTTGACGTCTTTCGTTTATGATAATGCACGAACTGGAAAACGCTACCCCATGCATCATTTTTGAGAATCATGTTTTACACTTTCAGGAACATTTACACCAGCTGCGCCACTTGAGAGTTTCCAAACTTATTTTGTTTTTAATTGTTTTCTGTTTTCTATTCCATCTTGAGGAAAATTCTCTGAAACAAGAAATAAAATTAGATGAGCATTTAAACGAGCTATGAATAAGTACTGTATCAGACTTAGAATTTCTCGTCAACTCTAAACAAGGATATCGTTTAGCTGGTCTTATTGCACACTAAAATAATCTTATTAGACATTTATGATCATAAAATTTTACTAGAATTCATGTAAGCGAATAATGTTATTGTAAAATTACTGAGCAGATGTAATTGAAGATCTGATTATATTCTTATTGATTATTTGAGAATGTACAGAAACAAAATGCCTCTACATTAGACCTTTTTAAATAAACACTAAACAGGTTTTTTTTTTTATTTCCGTTAGTATGAATACTAATATGTGAATTTATATGTTTAAATTAATTTCGTATCTCGTTTTGATTAAACCTTATAATTAACTAACGTAGTCGAGTTTGGACATTTGGGTTTAGTAGACCTAATAAAACCTTTCCAAAATATATTTTTTATATTAAGTTAAATACTTAGTTAAAGTTAAAATGTAATTAGTGGCAATGGCTTTTAACTTATTTCCATAGGGATAGCAGATATTGCATTTTGAAAATTAAGCTAAAGTGTTTTTAATGGTTAATAACCTTCAAACCAATGAACTTTACTAATACACATTTGACCTCAAAAAATTTAATTCATTAATACATAACAAAAAACGTCTCACATTTTTAATGGCTCTTTTATAAGTACAAATAATTTAAATTAAGGAAAAACAAACGCCATATTAAGAGACAGCATCGTTGAATCGTAAGTGCGTTGTAGTGTTATACATAAACTCGTAATTGCAAGTAACAATAGTAATTTGATAATAACCACGAACACAAAACGTACAATGAAATTCGAAGGACAACCACGCCGCGTATATAGGTGCAAGGTTGTGCGGCGCACAAGAGCGCCAAAGCTTAAAGGGCACCTGCCGGTTCTTTTTCTGAAAAAAAAAAAATTCGGAGGCAGAAAATCCTTAGAACTTTTTTATGAAGAACATGTTCCCTTTTTTATCCAAAACGATGACTATATTTAATTCATTAGTAATTGAATAATAATGTTGCCTCGATAGTGACTCGAGAAGCATGGGTTCAAATCTGGCCGAGTATGGAGTTATTTGTAGCGAAAAATCCCTTCTATAGTTAGATGCATTATAGTTTGTATCTAATATAATCCCTCTTAAGTAGTCACTCGACGTATAACCTTCGTTGTTGTTACTTCGCGGTAGTATTCATTACGTGTATTTTTAATTGATAGTTTTCTAACTGACGATACTACTACACTGTTGAATTATATAAACCGATCAGTATTCTATTATTATTAATAATGGCCAAAAGGTTTTCGGTCAAATGCAGTTATATTAACTGTAGTAATATGTGCGAAAAGAAAAGTACGCATGATTGTGTGTTATTTTTCCACTTCCCGATAAAAGACAGTGAAAGATTAAAGGAATAGACGAAGCCCTCCGGAAATATAAAATTAGATTACAAATGCGCAGAGAAATTAAAACATTGTGAAAAAACATTTTACCACTGAAGATATAACATGTTCGGCGAGAAAGCGAAAACGTCTGCAAAAAAATGCACGTCGTGTGTCATATTTATCAGGTGAGTAATATTTTAAATTTTGTCAGATTTTTAAGTTTATCTTTGTTTTTATTTTCGCTAGTGAAATTCGGTTACAGTGTATACCAGAATGGACGCAATAATAGGTGTAGATGACAAAAAATTTTGAAGTTGAACAAACATCTCTTAGGATTCAGCCCTGCTTCATGAATAAAATTGCTTGTATACGTGGCGCTTCTTGTTGAAACTAAAGATATAATAAAAAAATAAAAATTTTTTAAATACATTTCACAAATTATGTTTTTAGTAATTATCTGAAAACTATTTTAACAATAAGTTTTGACCTAACTTTCTAGACTCGAACCGTAATATTATTTATAACCCAAAAGCCCCCGCCCCTAACGAATTGATTTTTAAGGCCATCCCCAGCAAATTATGATTTTTATTTCAATTGAATCTAAATGTAGATAAATAAGGTAGCCGTATTTAACATTGTCAGTATTTTTCTAACGATTCTGTTTAAAAACCAAATCTGAAATTAGTAATCATTACATGTAAGTAAAATAACAGAAAGAATAAGACGTTATTGTAAAAGTCAAAGGCAAGTATTTATAAATATGTCTTTTCAAAAATACACTTTTAATTTTTAATAGCAAACAGAAAAGGTAAATTGTTAATAGTACAGGCCAACAAAAAAAATTTCTGTAAAAACATTTTAAACCAATTTACCTAAATCGTATGTTTTTTTGGGTGCCGAAACCGTACTTATATCAGTATTTTTATCACCCAGAAATCTCTCTCAGTGTGACATCGATTATATCGAATATAATGGAAGCAAATTACAAAATAGTATATTACATAATAAGGGTCGTAAGTAGCCTATTACGTATGAGTGTATTATTACGATCACAAGTGCGTACTAGGCACTACCAACCGAGTTGTGTACTATGCTTTTTGTACTTCTGTAGAGTATAAAACAGTGACGTATGAGTAATATGTAACTACCACTCATTAAGATTCGTATGGCCTTTGAACGTTTTATACACGTACCTAATATTGTAATGGACGATCCTATAAAAATGAATTATTGTATGGCTTATTTAAGTTACCACGTTAAAATTTCGAAAAATTCGAACTAAAGTAGATAGAACTACTTCACGCCACTGGTTTTATTAGTTGTCATGAAACTAAAAAAATTAACCTCACTTTTTGTATGGTTAACGATGGAACGAAATCTTATTTTATTAACAGAAGTTATTGCTCTAAAGTAATAATAAACGTAAAAGTACTACAAACTGTAATTTAAAGGTGGTATATATTTTTGTATTTCAAACTTAAAATTTATTGAAAAAATATTCAGTTTATAATAATGGACTATGTGACACTGAAGTAAATGGCTTAGATCTTATACTAGGGCTTAGATACGTATGTGGGTTTGAATGTTGACATACTGCTTTCAATGTATTCTATGCACTAAATTGTAGTGACAGTTGAGGCTTTATTTAATACAGAATTGTCAATTCAACTTTCTGCTACAGTTTATGACTTCGTACTCTTTAAGTCAACAGATTACCACTTGCATCGATTAAAATGGTGGTGGAAGTAATACCACATGTTAAAATAACCTAAATGTGATGATCATATCGTTACATTACAAATAGAAATATGTTCAATGTCTTCTATAATAAATAATGAATATCGCTACCACCTCATTTGTGAAGTTATTAACATATTTAAAGTAAGTTTTATTTATTTATTTAGTTACTATAATTTAGTGGAGAGTGACAATATGTTCTTATATGGTGTTTAAAAGTTTCTTTAGATAACAATATCAATACATGTTTACCTAAATTCACATTTTAAAACACCTAAAAGTTGAGGAGGATGCTAGGTTAATAGAACAAATCGGCTTGACTACCAATTAAGTGCTGTTACTACTACTAATATAGTATATATGTGCTCTACACTTTAAAACCACATTAAGAAGTGCATCTATTTTACAAAATAATCATCATAATGCAATTTTAATATGTAATAATGTTTTGACATTGGACGTCTTACCAAACAATACAATGAGATTAACTCAGTATAACTAAGCTATTTAAAATTAATAATTTTTTATTTTCCTTTAACTGTTATGTAATATATACACATATATATATATATATATATATATATATATATATATATATATATATATATATATATACAGTGTGTCCAGTTTAAGATGAAATGCATGGGGATATTGGAAACCGTTAGAGATACGAAGATGGTTAAATGGAGAAAAAGTTGCGTCATTATATGCCCAAGAAGTAACCATGGTTACATGTCAAAAAATCCGTTCCATTTACTAGACACAGGGTGATAACTGAAAATATGCGTTTTCTAAAAATCGCTATATCTTGTTTCTTGCAAGAGATACATCCACGATTTTTGCAGGATGGAGGTAACAGGTAGCGAGGATTTCAAAATGATTTTGAAAAAATCTAGGCCTACTAGATTTTGAGATAATGCACGCAACTTTCGATTTTCTTATGGACGCCATATTGGATTTTTGCATTTTGCATTCTTCATAAAAATGCTTTTCAACCATATATCATATGTTTATAATCTGCCAATGAGAAAGTGTCAAATTACACAATTAAATTTATATCAAAGCAACCTTGACATATTATGTATTTTAATTAAATGAAAATTAATCTACAAATTAAACTAACTATTGAGAACAATATTATTGATTATTAACATAAATCATAATAATAAAAGTGACAAAAACAACAAAAATAAAATTTAATATTATACTGAATTTTACTATTAATTAATCAAATGCTCGAATAAACCTTCATTCTCCTGCAAACACCATCTGCATCGAGTTAGCACTGCTTCACAAGAGTTCCTTATCATCTCGCATTTTGAATTCTTCATAAAAATGCTTTTCAACCATATATCAGATGTTTATAATCTGCCAATGAGAAAGTGTCAAATTACACAATTAAATTTATATCAAACTAGGCCTTTGCCAATCAACCATCTATTCAATTATTGCAAGAGAATAGTAGGCGCTGACACCTTTGACATGTTTATAAGCAATTGAATTACCATAGTTAGTTACGTTTGTACAAACGTCATTTAATTTTGACGTTCTGTTATAAGCCAAAATGAACTCGTTTTCAAATAGTGAAAATACGATATGTTAGAATGTTTCATTCTCTGTAGGAGAAATAGTGACAGAGCTGCGGGGATGTATTTTCATAATTATCCTGAGAGACGCCAACCAGGAAGAAGCATGTTTAGCCGCATACGTGACAATTTAATAGATCATGGTAGTTTCATTAAGGTAAAAGAAACAGAAATAGTAACGAAAACAATGAAAATCTTGTATTACAAGCTGTAGTTGAAAATGCCCGCTCATCCTTACGTGAAATTGAAAGCAACGTAGGAGTTGCCCGATCAACAGCGGGAGTAATATTGAAACGTAATAAATACCATCCTTATCGTGAAAGACCGGTCCAAGGGCTGCGAGAAGGGGATCATGTAAGAAGGATGGAATTTAGTCAATGATTTATCCAACGATGTAATGAAAATCCAGACTTTACCAAGAATATTTTGTGGTCTGATGAGAGCAGATTCACAAATTGTGGCCTATTTAATAGGAAAAATACCCACTATTGGTCGGACCAAAATCCGCATTTATACCGTGAAACGCGGCAACAGGTGAAGTGGGGATTTAATGTCTGGTTAGGTATTGTTGGTACCCATATTATTGGCCCTTTTTTTTATCACGAGAACTTGACCTCTGCTACCTATCTAAACCTGTTGCAAACTCAAATAGCGGAAAGGATAATGGAGCTCCCTCTTGCTACAGTAAGAAATATTATTTTCCAACAGGATGGGGCTCCTGCACATAGTGCCCATATTATTACAGATTTCCTAAATATGGAATATCCTAATGGATGGATAGGAAACCAGGGACCAATAAGGTGGCCGGCCAGAGCTCCTGATCTCTCTCCCATTGATTTCTTTGTGTGGGGCTATTTAAAAAACGAAGTTTATTCAAAGTCGTATAACAATGAGGACGAATTACGTGATGCAGTTATCGAAGCTGTTAATAAAATTACCCCGGAGATGATAAGGAACTCTTGTGATGCAGTGCTAACTCGATGCAGATGGTGTTTGCAGGAGAATGGAGGTTTATTCGAGCATTTGATTAATTAATAGTAAAATTCAGTATAATATTAAATTTTATTTTTTGTTGTTTTTTGTCACTTTTATTATTATGATTTATGTTAATAATCAATAATATTGTTCTCAATAGTTAGTTTAATTTGTAGATTAATTTTCATTTAATTAAAATACATAATATGTCAAGGTTGCTTTGATATAAATTTAATTGTGTAATTTGACACTTTCTCATTGGCAGATTATAAAAATATGATATATGGTTGAAAAGCATTTTTATGAAGAATTCAAAATGCAAAAATCCAATATGGCGTCCATAAGAAAATCGAAAGTTGCGTGCATTATCTCAAAATCTAGTAGGCCTAGATTTTTTTCAAAATCATTTTTGAAATCCTCGCTACCTGTTACCCCCCTCGTGCAAAAATCGTGGATGTATCTCTTGCAAGAAACAAGATATAGCGATTTTTAGAAAACGCATATTTTCAGTTATCACCCTGTGTCTAGTAAATGGAAGGGATTTTTTGACATGTAACCATGGTTAATTCTTGGGCATATAATGATGCAACTTTTTCTTCATTTAACCATCTTCGTATCTCTAACGGTTTCCAATATCCCCATGCATTTCATCTTAAACTGGACACCCTATATATGTAACACTTCTAATTTTCATTACGTAACCGTTTTACGTAATGGAGAATTTACACGTATAGTAGAGAGTTTCGTTCTTCGTGTGTTACGTATATAGGAGTAGAAAAAATAATTTTTGTAATTTGCTTCCATCTTGATTCTTTAATATATTAAGAAACGCGACGACATCATCTCCGATGTCATTATAGCCATTGATAGCCAAAGCTTGATCCGGAACTATTTCAATCACTCTAAAGCATGTCAAAAGCAGGATGCGTCCAGTGCAAAACTTTGATGCGAGCAAATTCGCAACCGTATTTTTGGCAATCTCATATATTTCAGGGGGATACATGCAAGATTATATTGATTATCTTCCATTTTCGTGTTTTGTAACAGAATTTGGAGAAAAGGATAAAGCGAGTAGATCAAATTTTGGCTTTTAAAATTAAGACTTACCAACTGAAGCAAAAATCCCTAAATCAACCAACATAAATATTTTTATTTAAAAACGGTATAAAAAGCAAATTGCAAAAAAACGTGTTCCTTAAGGCCTTGAAGCATACATTCTTTAAAAAACTCGTCGCTACGCCAATTATTTATTTAAACTTGCATTCCTGCTTCAAGACTGGTCTTATGAAACTTGTTTTTTAAGATACCGTTTTATACATTTTGAATAATGCACTTTATTTTTGCTTAATATTAAAATGTAAGAAATTGGCGGGTGATACGGTTTTTTTATTATTATTTTCGGAATCAGCACATCAAATAACACAGGAATTAGTTAAAATTATTGAAAAAGTTTTTTCATCGTTGGCCCGTATAATTCAAAAACGATTTATTTGTTAACTTTAATGTTACATATACATATTTTGATTAAAATTTATTCGGAACATTTTCGCGTTGGGAAGGCGTTTAGCATACTAATATTTCTCAATAATGTTCTCATTTTCAGTAAGCAACTATCAGACGTCATTATTGCCTTTCTCTTTTAATTGTAGAATCAAGAACTCCAAAAAAAGTTCGATTACATCCGAAATAAACCCAAAAAGAAGTTGAACTAGTAAGAGATGTGTTGAATGATAATACGTCTACTTCGATCAATCCACATGTTCTGAAAACGTCGAGTATAAAAAGAGAACGCAACCCTGAAATAGATGACTTTCTGCAATCCTCGTCGTCAGAACATTCTTCTAATGGTAGTAACAGCATTCTAAGGTTTCCACTTGTCGCAAACATTAACTGCTCATTCTATTATTGAAAATCTACTTAGAAATTCAACGGCACTAGTCAAAACGTTTGTAAACTTGCCATGCTTTAAAACTAAGAGACGGGTTTGGACAAAGAACTAAAAGCAACTTGTCCTTTCTATTTATTATAAATCTCCATCCTGTTACAAGTATTTGCGCAATAACTTGAAATTTGCGTTGACTTCTATTAGGACAATTCAAATATGGTTACACACGGCAAATTTGCAAACTGGGGTAAAGAAAAATGTAGTGAACCTTCTAGTTCAAAAAGTCCAAACAATGACAGAACTTAAACGACAAGTAGTTGTTCTAATGGACGAAAATTTAGTTAAAACAGGACCTCAAAGGAAATGAACCTTTAGAGGAAATTGAAGGATTCCAGGATTTTGGGCACCTTGGAAAATCAGATAGTTTGGCAAATTGTGCATTGGTTTTTTACGTCCGACGACTACTTAAACGTTGGAAATTTCGTTTTGCATATTACACAAATAAAGGACCGGTACGCAAACATAAATTAAAAATTTTACTGGAAACAGTCCTAGAACAACTACAAAAAATTTCATTAAACCCGCGAGTTACTGTATGCGATCAAGGTTCAAAAAATCGTGGTGCATTTTCCCTTTTAGAGGCAACTGATAGCAAACCGTATTTTTACGTCAATTTTTGTAAAATTAATGCAATATTTGACACTCCCGATCTAATTAAATCATTTCGGAATAATTTTGCAAAGTAACCGACCAATAGTATGTTGATGGAAAACAAGTGGCGTGGAGTGATATAGGAAAGACCTACGAACGAGACCGACCATGGTCGAGTACTAGATCAATGCCAAAAATTACTCCCGTTGATACCAATCCTTATAACTTTCAGAAAATGAGAGTAAAAATATTTAGTCGATGCCTAAAACAGTATCGATTTTGTTTTGACAGTGACATCATAAAGGAAACCTCAGATTTTGTCCAAGACATGAACGATACATTTGATATTTTGAATAGTAAGAATTAGATAGATCCAAACACAAATAAAAGACCATGGTCGATATACAGTGAACTACAAGAACATTTATTAGAAAATAAAATGGAATGTTTGAGAAAATTACTGTCTTTTCTAAAGGGAAAGAAAAACATAAAAGTGTCTATTCTATTGGTGGCATGCCCCAATTGAGAATTTTTTCAGTGTTGTCAGACACCAAGGAGGGTACAATCGGTACCATAGTTGCCAACAACTGATATTCAACATAAATATTTGGATTCAAGTGGTACAGAACGTGCCAGAGATTTAATTGAGGACGACAACAAAGTAAAGGGTGTACCAAAAAAAGCGCCGGATTTAATTTTAAAGAAAAACACATTTACTTTTTTAATTAAGCAAACATTTTTATTTCAACAAAATAGTTCCGATCAAACGTGAAATTCAACGTCAGGCAAAAGGCCACCACGAAACCTCTGGCACAGGGTTATTCTTTTGTTGAAACTTTGAATAACGTTTTCGAATAAATGTGGCTGTATTTTACCAATAACGCGCCGTATTTGCTCTTTAAGATGTTCAACTGTTTCAGGCTTGTCCTTCACGTACCCCCAAAGAAAAAAAGGCCATCAGCGTTAGATCGCACGATCTTGTAGGCCAAGGTTGATCGCCAAATTGAGAAATGACTCGGCCTAGAAACTTGTACTGCAGTAACACCATTGTTTCAAGTGCAATGGGGTAGGTCGCACCGTCTTATTGGAAAACATGTCCTCCACACCAATTACATCCAATTCGGGCACAAAAGCTCCATTAACATTTCGCCATACCGCACACCATTAACAGTTAGCGCATTTCCAGCCGCATTTTCAAAGAAATACGGCCCAATAACTCCGCCAGCCCAAAATGCGCACGAAACAGTTACTCACGGTGGATGCATTGGTTTTCTGAGTATCATACGAGGATTTTCAGCAC
The DNA here is from genome assembly GCA_036346205.1 of Vesta saturnalis. Classification (NCBI taxonomy): domain Eukaryota; kingdom Metazoa; phylum Arthropoda; class Insecta; order Coleoptera; family Lampyridae; genus Vesta; species Vesta saturnalis. The sequence continues at coordinate 586,559 of JARFJB010002010.1, forward strand.
CCTAAATCCGACGGTTTTGCTTATTTACGTATCGGTCGAGTTGAAAATGTGCCTCATCTGAAAAAATGACTTTCTTCGGAAAATCCGCATTAATTTGATGATGTTCCTGGATTCTCGGCAACAGATTCCCTTACTGTGGCTACATTTTCGAGTGACCGATAAGGACGACGACGAAAAATGATCTTCTGATCCATCAGCGTAAATTTGGTCTCAAATTTTTTAATTAAACGCCTCACTGTCGATTCAGTTGGCGCATTATTGCGACCGAAAACTTGACGTAATTGGAGAACTGTTTTCGCAAAACTTTCACCATTTTTGTAATGTGTTTTTACAATAATTAAACGTTGTTCGTTTGAATACTTCTCCATATTCTTAAATCGCGTGGTCTGTACGTGACAACGGTCAAGAAAAAATCACCGTACAACTCGTATTAACAAAATGGCGGCAAATTTAAATCCGGCGCTCTTGTTGGGACACCTTTTATTAATGGAAGATGATGATGCATCTGTCAACCAAGAAATTTCTGCCACAACTATAGTAGAAATTAATCTTGAAACATGTATTAATGCTTTAGTTGCCGGTTATTTAAGTTTTAGGGTTCAAAAACGGTACAATTATCAAATCTGTTCAATTATTATGATGAAATCCGATGAGTGATTTAGCAATATCGAATTACAAATTTTACACAAAGATTTTGATAATGAACATATAGCTACTTAATGAAACTCACTGTGTAGATGTAAGAATATTAACACTCAAAGAAAAAAAGAATGTATTAATTTAATAAAATACTTATCTTTTTGGGGTTTTTAATGCTGTATTTTTATATTATAAAATCCAAACGTTTCGATAACACTTACAGTTATCTTCGTCAGTAGTAATATCTATTAAAGTTGTTAAATATGTTGAAACAAATTTTGAAAGTTAAAAAATTAAAACATAGACATCAGCCTGCTATTAATATAACAGTTTGAGAATAAAGTCAACTAAAGAATTAAATTATAGTAACGAATAACTAGATCATTAAAAATTAAATACTGTTAAACTGTCCTAAAGATGACAAATCAGAATACCCTCTAACGGTCGAAGGCTAACAATGAAAAACGTCAGCCAAAGAATAGATTTAACAAAATTTAATCAAGTTATGATGTAAGTGTAAAGTTGTGAAAATCTTCAATTTGAAAATGATAGAAGCATTCACAAATATAAACATGACATCGATTAAAAGAATCCAGTTAAATCTAAAAGAGAAATAACTATGTCAATAATTGCAAGTGTTATTAGCAATGAAAAGCACAATGCAGAACGCTTTATGTAATTGTTTAATTTTAATTTCCATTTCAACTACTTATGTGTGTGGTAATTTAACATATAATTGGTAAAGCATTTGCTTCACGGTCTAGGAAAAACACAATAAAAAACCTAGAAATACCAAAAGCCAAAATTAAAATCAAAATCAAGACATATCATTATCCCTTTTTTTAATTATAAGATGCCGAAACCTAGTTAAACGGAGATTTTCTTCGTGTCTATTAAAATTATTAGGGTATTTATATATCTTAATAACTTTACGTTGTAAACGAACATAATAATGATTTAGATTATTTAAGGTATGGATTGTATAATATAAAAATACACCATTAAAAACCCCAAAAAGGTAAGTATTTTATTATGTGCAATAATGGTGAAAGCTTGTTTTTATAATGTATTAATTTAGTTAAAAACGAAATTGTTGTAATGACAATCACATAGATTATTTGCTGCGTCGTGATCAGAATAAATATTAACATTCTATAAGCAGAAAATCTTAAAAAGGGGCAAACGAAAAATAAGACTAGAGAAAAAGTAGAAAAACAAAAATCCTACCATTTAAATAAAAAAATAAAACTTATACAATTATTTTTAACATACTGTTTTTCAGAAAAGATATCAATAACTAATAATTGTAGTTTTTTGTTCCTCACCTTATCAACAAATTTGTATTTTAATTATTGGCTCATGCGAGAAAATATTTTTGTCTTTGTAAAAAAAAAGTATTTTACGAAATTTGAATTTTATAAATTCAATTCTTCACCCTGTGGAATTTAAACGGAGAGGGTTTACCAAAAAGTGCTATTCATTCGTCAACTTTACTACTTTATTCTGAAATACCCTGTATCACAAAATTAAAGTAATTTTTTTATGAAGTGAGGCATATCAAAGCGTTTTTTTTTAATTTTAAACAGTTTGCTATTTCTATATGCAATTACAAACGTTAAAACCAATAAACAAGTATATTATTAATAAGAGGGAACATATTATCATCACCAGGAAAGTTTACCCCTACAACATCATATACAATTACATGGTGTAATATGAAAAACATGAGTCAAAATTGTTTTCGTTATAATAAATTCTGATTAGAAAATATATCCCGAGATGGCATCATTTAAAGCTGCAGAATTCTAAAATACAATTACTTATTTATTGTGATTTATTTTGTAAAAATTGGAGAACGTTGATAATCGTAATGATAATGGTTGAAAAACAAAATCCTTGAAATCTAACAGGTGTTTAGTACGTTATTTTCGCAGCTTGCGGGTTATGTAAGTTATAACACATTGCTGCTCTATTAAAAACAATGTAAACATTTAATAATTGCAGCGGAATTATAAATACAGGAGGACGGTTGTGTTGAAAGTTGCTGATCAACAATCATACAATTGATTATTTGAAAATTAAATTTATAAGTTGAACAGTTTCATGGAACAACTTATCGAGCTGCACTATTTACAACGCGTAGGGCTACTACGTTTCATAATCATAACCTTTTTCTATAACTGCCAAAAAATGTTTATATTTTCTCAAATGATAACTTTTAATTTAACGAAAACTAATAAATACTAAGTAAGATAATATAGTTTATTTTACCAATACTACTACTAATATTCCAAACCATAATACAAATGTGTAACTATTCTTTTTTATTTATAATATTGATATTAATAAAACTAGTATTGTTAAACATGATGTCTCCATAGATACGATTTATGTTGCAACATTTAGGAAATACGGGGCAATTTATTTGAATTATTTAACAAAGTTTAAAGAAATTCTCAAATATAACCGTTATAGAAAAAATGTTGTTTATATTTCGCGGTAAAAGTCGTGTTTTAAGGCACATTGAAATTAATTTTTGGCCTCGACAAGTCCAAAAATTAACATTCTCATGTGCCATTCACAAAACACTCATTTTGCACACTTAATACAAAAATAACTATTATTGTACAAATATATTGTACTTACATAAATGAAATACATTGATAGAAATTGATTGTATTAAATATGGACTAACACACTTGTATTATACTAATTGCAGGTTGTAGAAACATGGTTGTCGAAGTGCTAAACTTCTAATCGGAGTCACTATTTATATCCGGGCTTTCATAATAGTTTCCGATGTTAATAATCTGTTTGTCAACTCTGATGTTCAACATTTCCTCCCGTTTATACTATTGCTTTATTGTTTCGTCAGTATGTCGCACACAATTAGCCTATAATGATTTTGATTATAAGAGTTTACTTGCCAACGAGTAGGTGAATTGATCTCTTTAATGTATTGTTTAAGAAATTTAATTCGCATTTTTGCGATGTAACTTTTTTCAGTAGGAGTCTTTTTTGAATTTGACTCCTACCTACTGGATTGCTTGGTGAAGACTTCTGTCACTTATTGATATGTGACTGTTACGAGTTTATGCATTTAAACTTGTAACTGTGACATGTTTTTCTGTAAATAAATTAGTATGTCAAAAATTTGTAAAAGATTGTGATGTACTATTCCTCACTTTATGCACACATACTTCTATAGCGTATTCCTTACGTCCTTTTTGGATGTTTCAGGTAGATCGTCAGTTTATGTTTTCTCGCGTGGTCGATTTTTACCCGGATTTGTAAAACAGAGTTAGATGCAGCTCGAAAGCTGATATTTCTCCCCGTCTTTTCACATATACCCAAGGTGCTTGTCATACGCTGTAATTTTATGATTTTAATGAATTAAGATATAAACACTTAATGGCATACTTACTTCTTGGACAGAAGATACTGATATCAGGGGACACCCATTTTCTTCAAAGTGTGTCATAAATGATGATTTAAAAAAGTAAATTAGGAAATAGTTAAAAGATAAACAAAGAAATGGAGGTTATGTATTATTAGTCAAATGAGAATTAAATGCATATGCATATAAAACAAATTGATTTCGCGTTTGTAGGTTTACCGTTTCTACTACATTTGCTTATTCAATACCGTATTTCGATTTCGTCAAATGCACTACAAATGTTCACCATCCTTATCTAATTCAGTATTTTATATGAGAAGACAGCATAAGCAAATTGGATCGCCAAATTCATAAATTAATGACGTAGCGGTAAATTTTCCTGGCGAGGGTTATATAATTATTTATACTATCCTCGCCAACAAAGAATAGACCTGCGTCATCACTTACAATATAACGAGTTAATATTTCCGTAATAACTTCTTTTAATTAATTACTCTTTTCCGAGACAGCGGTAGTGCATTTACAGGTTTTCATAATTATGATTATAAATACTGTTTATTGTAAAACTTACACCGTAAAATAAAACAACGTTTACATTATGAAAATCTAAAAAAATTGTTCATTATAATTAACCACGGTGAGCAATAGAGTTCTGGAAAATATTTTATCTTAATGGTTTTTGTAGGTTATAATTTATGAGTACATATATTCAACAGAACACTGTCAAGAGAGACATTGTACAATTGTATAATTCATACACATTTCCATTATTTCTGTATTTGGCAAATACAAGTGATACAAACAGACTGCAGATATTGCAAAACCGTGCAATGCAAGTGATACTAAATTGTAATAAATATACAAGCATTGACACCATTTTGATCGCTAAATTGGATCAAAACTGAAGACTGCAAAATGAAGGCTTATATTTAACCATAAAATTAAATGTGGTTTAATGTCGCAACATTTGATGAAGTGCACGAGTATGATACTAGGAATAAACAACATTTTATGCCGCATCGTACAAAATAGAATTAATTATTTTTTAAGGTGTGTAAGCAATTTTTTTGTTGCTCTGGAGATATGTTATATTCGAAATAAGTTTCTAAGTGTGGTATATCTAATTTTTAAGCTTATTTTTTTAGTACGAGATATCTTTGTGTTATAAAGTCGCAACTTTATTTTATGTGACCACATAACCACAAGGTGTGTGTTATCATTGTTACAGCTCTTATTAAATAGTAACTAAACAAACCATACATGATGACCTATATTATACCAAATAAATAATTAAAATGAAATTTAATGCGTTGACATATTTAAGTGTAATTTATTTAAAGTTCAATATATGCACGGAATAATTATATTACAAAAATTAACACATCCTTTTCAGTTACGTAAACTATTATGTTGTAACAATAAACTTAAAGTACCAAATTTTTCGTCATCTACATATTTACCTTTGAACTTATTCGTTCATAACAAAAACTTATAATAATTTAATATCAGTCAAGTTGCCTTAGTATGTGTGAATTCTTGCGATATTGCAGGCTTACATTCCATTAATATAAGTAATTTGATTGTAATCTCATTATATTTAAAATTTACATCAGTTCTACATACATAAAGACAAAATTTGATTGGGACATGAACCTTGATTGCGCATTTGGTTGGCGCGGTACTCTAGCGAAGTACAGGTCGTAAGTTCAAATCCTACTCGAGGTAAACTTTTTATTTATGTATTTAATCAAATTAGCAATAATTTTTAATTACATATATACCTTTGAACTTATTCGTTCATAACAAAAACTTATAATAATTTAATATCAGTCAAGTTGCTTTGGTATGTGTGAATCCTTCGATATTGCAGGCTCATATTCCATTAATATAAGTAATTTGATTATAATCTCATTATATTTAAAATTTAGATCAGTTCTACATACATAAAGACAAAATTTACATCGATTGGGGCTTGAACCTTGATGACGCAGTTGGTTAGCGCGGTATTCTAGCAAAGTACAGGTCGTAGGTTCGAATCCTACTCGAGGTATCAGAGTATTCAGGATAATTATTCACATTAATCACCATCTCATCAACTGTAATGTCCAACGTTTCTTTACGTTTGTACCACTGCTTTATAAAATCACAATGATACGGTGGCAATCGTAACACTTCATGTCCATTGCTTCTAATTATTTCATCTATCTCATACCTTTTCTCTACTTGCCGCGCTTTAATTAGTGAATAAAGTTCAATTTTAAATAGTGTGGGTTGAGAACTGATATTTTTTTGTGTTAACCATGAAATAATGTTAGACTTTGTCCAGGATGATGTTGATACCTTCTCGAGTAACATTGTGTGGTATGGTGCTTTGTCATAATAATTAATGAAGGCTGTTCTAAATTATTTAACAAATTCTCAATAAGACATTTTCTAAACAAATCTCCGTTCATTTCACCATGATAATCTTCTTTTAATGATTTTGAAGCAAATAATAGGGATTCGTTCTCTATAAATCCTGTGGTGCAACCTGCATGAATAACAATAAAGCGTTTACCATCATAGTCGTACACTCTTTACGTCTTTATTTTGCCAGGACTTGCCTGGATTTCCTTTTGAGTAGATCCGTTTTATCTATAAATACTATTTGCCTTCGACTTGGTGAATTGATCGCTTAACGTATCGTTTGAGAAAATGAGTTCGCATTTGTGCTATATTTTATTTTTCTAATAAAGCTCTACGATTAGAGGCTTTTTTGAATTTGGATCCTAATGTATGTAATGCACGGTTGAAACTTCTATCACTTAAGAAAACATGACTATCAGATGTGGAAATATGTATACGTTAGAATGTACTCCGTTGTTAAAATTAATACTGGAAAATCTCTGATATAAAAGAGGTGATGCATCGCTTTCTTGTGAAGTTTGAATAAAATCACTGAAAAAAAAATCATGTTATTCATTCAACGATAAAATTTTATGTTACATGAAAACTTTTGTTTACAGACGACGAATTGTGGTGTCAGCACTACACAGTGGTTTGGTTTGTGGATAGTGGGGTGCAGGGCAATGCGGCAAGTGAGATAGCCATATGACACGAAGTTTTACATTACGTTGGGCCTCTTAATGATTTTTTACTATTCAACGATAAAATTGTAGATCCCGTGGCAATACGATGATTGACACATTAAAGATCCCTTACTAAAGGTGAAATTCCATTAATAGGTTTAGTGATGGGTAGTGCTAATAATCGTTAGTAGTTGATGCGGATAGAGACACCTGACATTTCCGTTTGTTTCTAGATCGCGGCCCACAAATACAAAAAAAAGTTAATAACAAAAATGATAAACAATTTTAAAATATACAGTGGTTGGTCCAACACGGTTAATTGCAATGCATTGCTGGTTGCGAGGCGTAGAGCACTGAATAAACTCGTCTTAAACAGGGCTAAGAACGAAAAATTTAATTTGGACATTTTTTCTGATTTATAAAGTGGTGCTTGAGTGCCGATTACCTGAAAAAAGGAATTTCGCAAAATTGATGGATCGATTTAATCGTACATCTAGTATAAGAAACGAAAGAAAAAAATGAAAACCATTGTTCCGAGGAAGGTGAACGGAACGTATTGTTGGCAGCTACAGATGATGCCAAGGTGCGCCCTATCATATTCAATTGCACCAGGAGTTATTAGATGATGATTTGCGACCAAGAATAAATTATTGTAATTGGGCTCAAAGAAAAATTCGCATTCAAAGAGATTCCATAAAAATGATGTTTAAGTAGACAAGTATGACTATTCATGAGAAAATCCTCATGCAATAGTTACTACTTCACAAACAAGATGGTCTTTAATTGTTTGGGATGGTATTCTTGGTGATTTCGTGATTGGCCATATTTTTTCGAGGAAACGGTAAACCGTGAAGTTTATTTAGATTTTCTGGAAAATCAGTTGCCTGTGCTTCTTGAAAACGTTCCCCTGCGTATACGTCAGTGCATGTGGTATTTACATGATGGGGCTCCCATACATAATAACGCACTGAATCACGGTCAACTACACGATCAGTTTCCAGGACGATAGATAGGTAGAGGAGGGTCAATTCCGTGGCCTGCAGGATCACCTGATCTAACAAAAGTAGATTTTTTCTGTGGGCGTATGTGAAAAATAAAGTATACAAATTACCTGTAACTACTTTAGAGTTTAAATGTAATGGGAGGCCACTTTTAACAGTTAATATAAATACCACTTCATCGAAACACTGTATTTCGTCACTATGATTAAACTGATTTAATTTCAACCTCCTGATGACGATGTGGTGGCAATAAAACGTCGTCGAGTGATGAAATACTAATTAAAAAGTTTAGGTTCACCCTCCTGATGACACATATGTGGTCAACAAAACGATTGTCGGTCGATGAAACAGTGTTTCGGTGAAGTGCAGGTATGTATTTTGCTCAATCTACAATATTTTAATGGCTAAATCAAAACCCCGTTACCTAATTTTATTTTGTTACTCATTTTTTAGAATTTTGTTTCATTTATTACTCTTAGTCTCTTTTATACCTAGTTTTATTTATAATAGTTTATACTTGATGCCTTTTTACCTGACAATAATAGTATGTCAAAAACATCGCTTTTTTTTAAAAAATCTGAATAAATCAATAACTGCAATATTTATGTATCGGGAATGCTCAAGAAGAGTAACGGTATTTCTTAAGTACTTTTCAGAGATGATAAAAAACAGAGGGTGTTTCATTTAAAATAACCGAGATAATCATGGGTGTGAGTTTTGGATCACCCTGCACAAAAAATAAAAGTTACCACAAAAGTGATAGGTATTAATAAATCCAGACTATCACGATATTATTTTGCCCATGAGAGATTAGCCCTCAATTGTTTATTTTAAATAATATAGGGGGACGATTTAATTGCGATTTTCACATAAAAATGGCCATATGTTTAAAAGAACCCTGTAGAACCTACTAAAAACCTTTATCATTGGAATAGGAAAAATGAGCCTAATTAAAATTTGACATAAGATACAGGGTTCTCCATTAATCGTCTTAAACAGGCATAAGGAGAACTCATGTTGTTCTTTTAATTAATGCAATGATTAGTGAAAAATGAAGAAAACAGTTAATTTTTTTTCTTGTGTCAATAGTTAAATAAAACACTCTATCATTCACAAATTTGACTTCAAAATTGGGTGCAAATCTGTACTGGGTGTCTCGGTTGTTAAATAAAAATTTATTTTATCGGTAAATTTGTAAATGTAATGTTCATGGTTATTAGTTTGTGTCAGATATTATTTTTTACCACATGTTTTTAGACCACAACGTCAGTCAAATGAACAAAATTTTCCGGCTCCCTAAACATGTTGAATAAAAGAAAAAGTGAAGAAGAGCTTCAGAAATACGAAAAACTACATCTTTTTTGACAAAGCCCCAGACCACTTCGTCTGCTGAAAATGTATCTTAAACAAGCTCCAGTATAAAATAACCAGCGGTTTATGAAAATTCGTTCCAAACCTCAGTACTATCAACTCACCCACCCACCCACGCAAACTCAAAATGAAACTAATAGTAGTGATAGTGATGATAATAAGTGTATTTCTAAAAATCTGGCGTAATAGCCTACCAAAACAAAAACCGATTTCTATTCTAAGGATAAATCGATTTCTACAGAACTTTATCAAATAAGGAAAAAACTTACCGTCTTTGAATAGCACATTCAACCCTGAAAAATTTTTTATATTGTTTCTGCTGCAATTTTTAAATCAGACGAATTTAGACCCAATAGTATTAGTATTGCTAATGAACTCGGTTCTGACTGGAAGCATTTAAATATGCGTTTGAATATTCACCAAAAGAGCAAATTGCACGTGGAAAATGTTCTGCTGCCAGAGTTTTCAAGCCTTAAAAGAAATAAATTGTTAGATTCCCAAATCTAACACAGAAACTATGTGCTGGAAAGACGTTATTGAATGAAGTTTTTACGTAGTTCAATTTTAGGTCCAACAAAATTTAGTTTTTTTCTTGGGAGCAGCAATAAATTACTTGAAAAGATGATAAAATTTTTTAAAATCAATAAAAGTGATTTCGAAATTCGATCCATTATAGCAGAACATACAAAAATGTTTTGTAGACACGGGTCTAGACTTTAACATTGCTGTACAGATTAATCGACTGACCTGTAGAAGTGAAATACTGTTTTAAACGTGAATCAATTCTAATGGGTTTACCATAAGTCATGCCCACATACAGATACTAACGAAATAAATAAAACACCCTGAACCTCTATTGTAAAAGTAGAAATACACACCATATAGGTTTTTGAACTTACCTAGGGAAGCTCTACCATTAGCTGACGTATCTACTATTACTAATGAAACACCTTGTATATAAACTCTAATAATAATTATTATGCACTAAATAAAGAATCAGTAATTGCCTAACAGTGGAAAAGATCCAGTTATTTGAAAATACTTCAATTCAAGCAATCCAAAATTCTTCATGTCATTGCAGTAACCATCTAATTACTAAACCACATTGAAGATTACGTAGGTATTGATTTTTGGCTTAATAATTATTGAAATTGGAGGACAATAATAATGCAAGTAATGTTCTTTATTAAAGTGCAAAAAGTTATTTTTTAAACATGTTTAGCTTCCCCACTAAAAAGCGAAAGTTTTTATAATCGGTCAAAAAAAGTTAAATAGAACTGAGACCGGAAATATATGCGTGTGCTTGTGCGCGCGCTAGTGTGTATGTGCGTAGGTGGGTGCGTGTGTGCGTGTGCGCGTGTGCGTGTGTGCGTGTGCGCGTGTGTGCGTGTGTTCGTGTGTGCGTGTGTTCGTGTGTGAGTGTGTGCATGCGCGCGTGTGTGTGCGTCTGCACCTATGTGTGCGTGCGGTCTGCGTGTGTGCAGGTGTGGGTTTACCAGTTCATTTTGTGTATTGAGTTGTTTGGCGGAGAGTACAGAAAATGTATTTGTATGGCAGGGTATCGGTTTGAAGAACAGGATGTGTGCGACTCGTTTCTAGATATTAAGTCGGATTATTTCATGGGAAGGGTCCAATATACTATTTGGGTACGGGCAGCTTATGAGATCATTTAAAGGAATGACCTGGATTTTGTGCGAAAGGAGAGTTTTTGCTTTTCGTTAGAGAGTTATAGTCTAGCTGTTGAGGGAAGATGACGATCGCGGGTAGTGAGCGCAGACGTGTAGAATTTTCGTTTATTGTGCTGGGGTTATTGAAGTTTCATAGAGAAAGTTTCCCATACACCCTTAGGGTGATTTTTGCATAATATTCGGCCATCTCGGTGACAGTTTAGAGTTGTTTCCCGATTGGTTGAAGTGACATCCATTACGGGTCCTTCAATGAGGAAGTTTTGTTAAGGTTAGTGCTTTTCCTCATTCTGGACTCACCGCGTTTTCAGCTGTCTCAACAGACAGACAAATTACTGTACTTTTAAAAGTATCGGTTTCACAGAATTTGTGTATATAAAGGACAAGCAACGTTGGTAAATAAAACATGTGTAGTTAAACCAGATGATACAGTCATCTAATCAGCTGATTTTGACTTAAATAATTTCATCATTAAATTTGTGGTTATAACAACAGTTGTAGGCTGGTAATGTTATGCATTGGAAGTTGTATCCACCGATCCGTCACCTAGAGGGTCAATTTCAAGAAATACATAGACCGTAGTACTAAGTAAGGGGGAGGATTAAATGTAGCTAACTGATGTGTACGTGTGTACAAATTAGGATAATTACTTAAATAAATGGAGCTCTGCAGACAATTTTAATAAAGATTGTTTTTTCTTTAATTATATGCCGGCGGATGAATAGGCTTTCTTTGTTTGCTTAGAAACCATTCAGGCATTCAAATTAATGTTGTAAAAGGGTATTCGCCCGCATATTAACCATATTATTTTGATGTAATCGTTTTCTTCGTTTACGCTATACAAACCTACGCATAGCAGAATGTGTCAAATTTATGGAGCGACGTTATTGGTACTCATTTTGGTGTTAATTAAAATTAATATACAATATATTGTTTTGAGGAATTGAAACTTGCAAGCGTCAACCTACTTTAACTACAAAGATTTACAAAATTGCATGAATTTTGCCTTCTGTATCACGTACTTTTCCAATATACAGTTTAAATTTGATCATAATATATGAATAGTGTTTATCAATTGGGTATCATTTCTTCGCGGTTTATATTATTACTCCATTCCTGTTACCGCCTTATGAATTAGGTAACAGCAAATTTAAGAGATTAAATATTTTTTTGTACGTGCAAGTTACCGTGTGGTTTATTTATTTTATGGGAAATTTCGATTTATGCAAGTAAACAGCGACAACGTTCCGTTATTTGTCATTCATTTAGTAAAAGCTTTGCCGTAGCGATCAATGAGAATTCCTCTATTGGAGCATTTGCTATTCTGAGTTTTGTTAATATAATTTAATTCGAAGAGATGTTTTGAGATATAACGTAACGTAAACATAAAGTGATTAGATCGTTAACCAATTAGCTGGCTTTTGGAACGGAATTGCTTTGCGGGTATTTGCAAATATTTTGAACTTTTATAGGAACCAACTTACCATCTGGTAATTCCTTGATTCATCTGGATTTCTGTCAGAAGGTAAGCAAGTTTTTTATTTGTTTGAGAACTTAGCTGTGAACCTTTATTGACATTTACAAACATCCTGGCATCAGTAACACGCCCACGTCCTTTATTACCACTGAACTAGCGGCACCCTTTTCATTATCTGTTACTTCCGTTCTACTGCCATTTCGCCCGTAACAATATATAGTTAAAATTGAAAATTATGTTAAACATACATATTGTGTTTTTACTGTACAATAACAATTACAATTATTAAACACAAACTCTTTCTTTATTTTACTGTTTTTATGTGTGAATGTCTTATCAATTTCAAATTGAAGTTTTTCACAACACACATACATTATAACTGATTAAATTTTGTGAAATTTGTTCGTTGTTATGAAATCTCTAATTTGTTAGCCTTCGTTCGTTAAAGAGGGTTCTGATTTGTTATTTTTAAGACAGTTTAATAACATTTAATTTATTAATGATCTAGATATTCTTTACTAAAATAAAGATTCCATAGCTGCCCATACAGCACATGATATCGTAGGAATATCCCCTATATGTCTTATGTAACCAAAACTGTCCTGGTGGTGATATCATATAGAGATCTATGAATATCTATCAGGATATTCCTTAGATCCAGAGAGATATCCCTCAGACATCCATTATAGTCGTTTACATAATCACTCAGAAAAAACAATGATTATTGTTTACGAATTATTTGCTCTCAGTTATCATGATTTCATAGTATATACAAAATGCAGTTTTTTGTCATATTTTTTTTGAAAATATATATAGTAGATTAAATACTACACAGTTTTAATGGTGATCAACGTAAGGAGAAGATAATTCACATTTACAAAAATTATAGTTTATAAAATTCATAATGTATGTATATAGCCTTCAGTTAGTTATTTAAAAAAAAAGTTCTCATTTAAAATTCGCGCGCAATGCTTCAAACGAAGCTAACGAAGGAAGCGTGACTGAGCGTTTTCAAAGTTGAATTGTATTTCACGGTTTTAATTAGTTTTTTGTGCTGTTATGTGTTACAAACTCTAAATGTAAGTACCTAAAACCAAATTTTATTTAATGCGATTAATTATTTAACGAATAAATTATGATTGTTGTTTGTTAGAAAGTTAGGTTAGGTACATTGTTTACTTATTTATTATAATTAATTATTCACAATTTATGTACAGTTTTTTGAGATGTCACAGACATTCAGATTCAAATATTTTAACAATTTTACAATTATGTTTTTCACAATTTTACATTTATATCATAAGTTGATTAAATTTTGTTAAATGTGTTTTTTTGGCTGATATTTTTCATTGTTAGCTTTGGCCGTTAGAGAGTGTTCTGATTTTTCATTTTTAAGACAGTTTAACAATGTTTAATTTTTAATGACCTAGTTATTCTTTACTACTAAAATTTAATTCTTTAGTTGGCTTTATACGATTCTCAAACAGTAACATCAATAGCAGGCTGATGTTTATTTTTTAATTTTTCAACTTTGACAAAAATGTTTACAACATCTTTGACAATTATTACTACTGACGAAGATAACTGTAAGTGTTATCGAAACGTTTAGATTGTATAATTTAAAATACACCATTAAAAAACCCAAGAAAGATAAGTATTTTATATAATTAAAATCATTTTTTCAATTTTTAAATTAGCATCTAGATGTCTGCTAATCTCTGTCTGTCAAAATACATAACTGTAATTAGTGAGTTACAAATAGATAAACTTGGTTTTACTGAATATCTAAATTGCTCTGACATATTTTACAATAATCTAGTACTCTAGACAACTTAGTTAGTTTATGACCATCATAAGTCCAGTCTATCTGATCTGATACAACAGATTCTGCTCGTCATAAAATAACATAAAAGAATATTTTTTTCTAATGAAAATATGAATTGATAATAAAGCTTACCTTCAAGATTCGAATTATGTATTTTTTTGTATACAATTATTGTAATATCCACACTAATAACAAAAATTGTGAGAGTCTATAACACGAGACTGACCACGAGGTGAACGCAACACGAAATAACCGCTTCTTTATGGCAGTAGCAGGTAGCCATAGAAAATAGCTCTTATGCACGTTTATAATAAAGGTGTAGCTGAACGGATACAGTGAGCGTTACGACGAAAGGCAAATTTGTGTTTACTAAAATACCGATTTTCTATAGACGTATCAGATCTGCTACAACGGGCAGTGTAGGGTTAACTTATAAATTAAGAGAGAAAATGCTTCAACTGTACTCATGCGTTATTTATAATGTTTTCCTTAATTTTCAAATAATTCCATTTTATATATCTACTGTTTTTTTTAGATTGGAGAATGAAACTAGACAGACACCTTACTGGCATTAAGATGCAGCTGCCACAAGTATTATATCTTAATTACAATGAACGCAATTCATTTAACAATCTACCAGAAGTGCAATCAACTATTAAAGAAAGTGAAATATGGGCATGTATACCACTGAAACGTGACTGACATGGAAGCAATCGAAAGAAAAATAACTGAGAATGAAGAATATAGATCGAAATTGGTAAGATCTTAGTACTGTTATAGGAAATTTTTATTTAAAAACTTTTCTTTTACTTGCATAGATTTCTGTCCTGCGAAGAAGTGGTGGTAATTTTGCCAAACAAATAGTAAAATCCATATTTAGAAAAAAGTATGTTGGATGACCCAGCACTCCACCACAGTTGGTTAGGTGGGAAAAGAAAAACATTGCTTTCCACTTCTCCTCTTAGCGATGTGAATTTAGATAAGAAATGAGATTATCAGCTTACATAACGTAAACATGTTTTTTAAAAAATGACCCAGGATTACAATTCGAGTTTCATGTTTAATCTAGGTTAGAAATGTGTTGAAACTCAGTTTTGGAAACTTTGTCAAAACTTTAGTTTTATCTAAAACGTAGAACTAACATTGCTTTTTGTATTAAGTGCGGTACGTAGTAATAATGGCACGAAGAATCCTACAGACGCAGAAATTATCAATGGGATTAAAAATTGGCTGCGACATGCACCAATGCGAGCCAAGTCAAAACGGTTAGTAACTATACCTAATATTTGCTTAATTAATGAGGCATTATAATATATTTACCAAATACTTAGTACTTTTATTTATTTCTTAATTGTATGATCTGTTACTATTTCTTAATTTCTTTACAGATCGGGACCGGCAACAACTAGTTAGCACTTATGTACAAAATCCAAAGTGTAGAACACGCGAGAATCACAAAATATTAAGTTGGCTTTGGAAACAAACATTCAATAAAAGTTTGTCTTCACCTTGAATATTCAGTTTTAGAAATCAGTTGTACTAAAGCGGCTTAAAAATTAGATCTTCGTAAAAGTATTTACAGTCTAGTTGGGCAAATGGCTACACGTGGAATAGTTTGCATATTCGAAAATCAAAACATTTGCCGCAGAACTGTTTATCGCACAATAGCGGATTATAAATAAGGTATACCATATATAAATCTCCAAAAGTGGATATTTTACCCAAGCCACATCCAACAGGTTAGTAAGAATAGCAACAAATATAGTTGGAATGTCGATCAGAAAATTAGTAAGGGACTGTAGAACTTCTAGGGATTCCGTTTGGAGGGAATTGGTTAGGAATGGTCAAGAATATCGAAAAAGAAATACTGTCCAAGAAATACATCAAACCAGTTGGCACGGAAACCATGATGTTGTCGGGTATTAAGGCGGATACATTTTGCCGACTACAAAGTCACTGTCATTGATGATGAAAAATATTTCCTCTAATAAACTAAATTAAGGATAACGATTTATCGATACCGATAACACATCAAACTGCCCATCGAATGTTAAACATTAGGAAAAGTCAAAATTTGCTGATAAAATTTTAGTTTGGTGCGCGATTTTCATAAGAGGGATACCGAGGACTTATGTGTGGCGTGTAAGAGATTAAACACTGGACTGTCAGCACTATATTCAGAATTGTCTGGTCAAACTGAATGATTTCATTAACGGACATCATGCTGGAGACGACAGAATGTTTTGGTCAGACTTAACCCATAACATACCATTCGTACCTCAAGCCCTCCCAATGGAAAAGTGTATGACGGAGGATGGTAAACCGCCCAAGACCTTATACGAGAAGTTCGTAGAAAATTACGTCTTATTGAAAATCACTAACCATTTCATTTAATTTAAGTTCTCAATTTTGTTAATTATGTCCATTAATTATGTTTGATAGCTATAAGTTTAAATAAGACATATTTGTTCTTAAAGCAATATAATATTTTGTGCCAAAACTATTGAGACATACGTACTTAAGTCTTCTTCAATCTAGCTTCAACATTTGTAATGAAACCAAAGCAATTAAGATGAAGTTGAAAAGTCGCGTGTTTTTTGAAACTATTAAGTAAGTACTTTACAATGAAACATTAAATGATAATATCTCAAACATCGAAGTTTATTGTAATTTGTAAGATTTTCGAGAAGACCTCCATCTTGCGCAAGGCAGTAACCCAATCTGTAATAAAATTCAGTTCCGGCGTTTTCTAACATTTTTTGGGTGATGCTAAAGAGTCTGTAATTTTGACACGAAGTTCGTCCAAATTGTTAGCAGGTTCATGCCTGTGCCCATAAATTTGCTGGGATACGTATCCACAAACAAAAACGTCGTTCGGCGCGATATGAGGTGAGCGAGGAGTATATTTAATAGTACCTTATCGACTAACAATACGGTTAGGGATCGTAGTTTCTAAAAACTGTTGAACTCTTATTGCAGTATGAGCAGCACAGCCATCTTCTTGATACTAAATGTCATCAAAATTTATATTGAGGCGTTGAACAGCTGGAACTATCTGGTTTCTCAACAGTTCTAAATGTTTGTCCGCATTCAGATTTCCGTTGATAAAATATGGACCAATTATGGAATTGCCTAAAAATCCTGCCCACGCATTAACTTTTTGAAGGTATTGTGTCCGGTAAGGAATACTAATGTGTTCATGTTCCTGTAAGTAACCAACAGCGATAGACGGATTGTGACGGCCATGTAAGTTAAAAGAACACTCGTCAGTAAACAAAATGTTTTCAATAAATCTTTTGTTTTCATTCGCCCGATTCATCATATCTTCACGAAATTCCATACGCCTTTGATGATCTTCTGAAAAAATTTCTTGTGTGGTTTGCAACTAAAGCAACGGTATTTATTCCTTTTCAAGATATTGCGAACTGTTCTTGATTCAATATTCATTTATTCATCAATTTTTGTACTATTGCACGGGAAATTAGTTTCTGCTGAACTGCACACTGCAATTTCTTGGAGTTCGCGCTCTTCATTTAAGTTACGGCCAAGATGCTCACCATCATTACCATCAGTGCTACTGCATTTTCTACAATTATTTAAACATCCACATCTTCCAAATTTACAAATAGTACGCATAATCGTACTTTCTGATGGAATTGGCCTGTTTTCAAAGGAAAAAGGAAACCTGCCCATTATTACTTGTTCAGTGCTTCCTGAATAATACCACTTAATGATCTGTATTTTTTCTTCAGTGGAATACATGAGTATTGCGTCGGACTTGCAAAAACACTGATTTTCAATTATCGTTGACAGTAGCAATTAAATGTGCCATTGATACTAGCCTACTCAAAAGACGTATGTATGGCATCAGCGCTTTTAGTTTGTTGTGTATTCTACCTCACTTAGCACGTGAACTGATTGTACTGTCTTTGTTTTACTTATTATAAGTCAGACCCGCGATAATATTTTTCCAGACCTGTATATCTAGCAATAAAACTGAAATAAAACATTTTGGTTTTATTTTACGAACTTATAACAGATAGATATTTTTGGATTTAATCTGGATATTTGTGACATTTTGGGATGCATTTTGGATATCCCACAGACATATGTTAATATTCACAAATGGATATCCAAAAAATTGGATAAAGTGTGACATCTATATATCCATAAGACATCCATTGGATATTTTTGTTAATATTCTAGATATATTTGGATATCCATCTAGATATATGCGGATAACCTATAGATATCTCAAGGATATTGAGTGCAGTGTGGGTGGCTTTATACGTTTATTAAACTATTAATAGCAGGGTTACATGTGCGTTTTTATATTTCATAAATTTATTTTAACACCATTAAATTGAAATTGTTAACGATATAACCTTTTGCTGAGGACGGTAACTGTAAATATTACAAAAACGTCTAATTTATAGAAAAGATAAATACAAAATACAAGGCTTATTATTCAAAGGATGCATATTTTTGTGTTTTTACTTTTAAATCGTATTTGAAGTATTAGTCTTTCGTAATGAATTCATGTTTAATATTAAAACTAGGAACACCTTAACCAATACACGGGCGTAGTGGATTTTTTATTACTACAATCAATGCAAATTTCACTTTTTATTTTGTAAATTAGAGGTAATTCGGTACTTCACTAAAATAATTTTTAAATGAGATATTACACTGTAATCTAGTACCTAAAAGTTTCCGACGAACCAAATAAAGTGATAACTTTATGAAGTTGTAAAATTCAATGTATCTAATGGCGAATATCCCGGCGCAGCTCAACTGTTATTGGGGTCTGTTTTTGCAATATAAGATACAAATAACATTTATAAACCAGCATGCAGAAGGCTAAAGCTCCTATATTCAACTTTGACTAATAAAACTATACAGTCAAGATATGACCTAGATTTTTTTCTTTTTCAAAAAGGATTATTTCAACGATCCAAGTAAGCATAAAGTGCCTAAGTTAGTGTGCTCGTGAAACTGATTGAAGAGGCAAGCGGTATGTAGAAGGCCAAACTTCTAAAGCTATTGATCTTGTTGCGTTCGTGTGTGTTGTCTTTCAAACAAGGTAAATTATTTAGGTAATTAATATTGGTTGTCGTTGTGGTTGTCTTTCGACTTAACTAAGAACATTAACAAAAAAAAGTCCAAGATTAATTTAAGTTCAAACTTCTAAGATAAATTTCTCACACCCTCTACTGGAGCTCAAAACGATATCATGTAAATGAAGTGTCTTGTTTCCGATCTAAATGTCGTCGTAACTAACAGATGAACGAGCATTGGATACGCTTAAAGCGTGGTGTAGTAACAAGTAAAACTAAATGGTAACAATTTATTGATAGTAAAAGATATGCTTACCTGTCATATGCAGACAATTTTCTCATCATCGTTTTAAACGATTTTAGAACGTAAAAGAGAAACCACCAAGCTGCTTATTGAGTCTCTCGTTTAAAATTCATAATCATGAGTAAACCTAGAAAATGATTTACGCTTTCCTTACCCGTATTTTCAAAATACTTTTTTTTATTAAAAATTATTTTAACCGTATTAAATTTAAATTAAGAATAATTACTTATTACTTCCAGGTTTAGGTGTATATTAAGTAAAAGCTATTACCAAGTCAATTTTTTATATAATGAAAATTGAACTTCAGTGTAACATACTGAGAAACAACAAAAAAATGTGTAAGTTTATCAAATTAAATGAAAAAAGAGAAATAGAAAACCCAAAAGCTGTTTTGGGAATATCCGCAGGTTCAATTGAGATCTGATGATACGCCTTTACTAAGTCCAACTTTAAAAAAATAGTGTGCTTGTACAATTTATTGAGAAAGGTGGGAGGTATGTGTACCGCATGCCAGCCGGGGAGGTACCACCTCCTGTACCATGGACTTCTTAATATTGGATCTCCGATTTTCTAAGCTCGGTTAGGGCTGCCGGTCACCTTTTTCCTTATCCTTAATCAATTCTAATTTTTATTCTTTCTTCTTGCCCTTACTGTCTTCCTATCGGACTGAAAGTCTAAAATTAAAAAATGGCTGTGGTTTCTAGGGCAATAAATACCGGACTTCAAATCCTCTCCCGTTCAGATGTCCGAGGGTGGGGGGGGCAGGGCCCAAGGAACCCTAGTCATCGAAAGTACAGACTTTCTGGTCTACTACTGCAACATCAGCGGTATCAGGTCTAATCGTAACGCTGTTCACCAACATCTTGAACAATTACAACCTGACATTTTGTTCCTATCTGAAACAAAACTCTCCTCTGAAAGCTCCGATTCACGGGACTTTCAATACAAAGGAAGCGTATGTGCCTATCTCAAGGACAACATTGCTTGCAAGAGCATTTCTTCCTTGGAGAATAAAAAACTCGACGTGATTTGGTTTAAACATTCTGGTCCTAAATTTGTGAAATTGTACAATTGCATTTATAGGTCTCCAACTGATGGTAACTTTCAAGAAAACTTCTATTACTTTAGTTTCCATCTTACAAATCTCAATTCTAGGAGGTTCAATGGTCCTAGCTCTAATTGGTTGCAATTTTCATTTTCTACTAATCCTGATGGTCATAGTGCAGAAACATTTGCTATTTGATGTGATCCCACACAAACTATTTCTAAACCCACAAGAATCCATGATAACCCTAACCGTGCGCCACATCTTGCAGATCTTTTTCTTACATCAAGACCCACTTGTTTATAAAACTTCAGTTCTTTTCCCTCTAGGTCTAACTGACCAT
The DNA here is from genome assembly GCA_036346205.1 of Vesta saturnalis. Lineage (NCBI taxonomy): Eukaryota > Metazoa > Arthropoda > Insecta > Coleoptera > Lampyridae > Vesta > Vesta saturnalis. The sequence goes on from JARFJB010002010.1 coordinate 607,771, forward strand.
TGTCTAATAGAAATAACTGCTACTGTCCCTAATTCCTCTGCTGTTCGCAACACTGATAGAATTATGCGGTGTTTTAAGTCAGCTAAATGGAGTGGTTTACAGGACTTTTTTGCAACCTTTCCATGGCGTGAATATTGTTTTACGTCGTCCTCTTCCTCGGACATAGCTCTTTCAGTATCTGAAGTGATCCTCATGGACATGGAGTTATAAATTCCCAGAAAACAAAATTGTATAGGTCATTCACCTTTCCAACCTTGGTTCAATAAGGCTTGTGCTTCGAAAAATAAATCTTATATTAAATGGAAATCCAATCAAACAGTTGAGAGTCATGCAGACTGCGTTGGTACTAAAAATACCTGCAAAAGTGTTACGAGTAAAGCTAAAATCAATTAATTAGCTAAATCGACGGATATGTAGTTGCCGATTTTGTAAACATAGCCAATCTCTTTGTGGATTTATTTGCATCAAATTCATGTCTCAATAGTTCTGGAAAAGATGTGCCCCTACTGAGTTATTTTTCATACGTTATGGAACCAATCCATTTTCGGTACAAGTTCCTAGAAACGATTATCAGTAAGCTTGATCTCAATAAGGTGACTGGTCCAGACGGTATCCCAACTATTGTCCTGAAGAAATGTTCCCCCCGAACCAGTACCAACCCTATCTAGGCTCTATTCGACCTCTATTCCTTCTGGAGAATTTCCTTCACCATGAAAGTTAGCAAATGTTCAACCCATTCACAGAAAAGGCGACAAGACCGAACCCTCGAACTACATATCAATTGGATCACCTCCATTTCGTCTAAAATCTTGAAAAATTCAATCACCAACTGATCTCTTTCCTTGAAACTAACAAACCCCTTAGTGGCCATCATTACGGATTTACGCAGAGTAGTGATCTTCTTTCATATGTGACCCAAGCTGGAACAATCCTGTGAAAACATTTGTAGTCGCTTTAGATATCTCACAGGTATTTAACCATGTTTACTTGTCAAACTCACCTCGTTTGGGTTAAATGATACGCTCATCCACTGGGTTTTCTAATTCTCTTGACAAAAGACGAATACGTGTCGCAGTTGATGGCTTTTTTTTTCAAATGAAGTTAGCTTAAACCGGGCGTGCCACAGGGATCAGTCATATCGCCTGCACTTTTTCTTCTATGCATAAATGATCTTACTTATTCAACGACTAACCCGATCCATTGCTTGCCTGACGACAGTGTGCTATAGTTCATCTCAGTGGTAAGCCACCCTCTACCTCAAATCAATACATTAAAGCTGAAATGGCAATATCAATAAACCTAGACATTCAAAGTATCCTCGAATGGGGAAGTAATAATCTAGTTAAATTTGATACTAATAAAAGTCAGTGTTGCCTTGTGTATACCAAGAAAGATCGATCATTTTCTGTTGTAAGTATGAATAGATAAGGTCGTAAGATTTTAGATCATGTTACTGATTCTATTATGAATTGACCACCTTCTGTCAATTACCAAAGAAGCTGCTCGCAAAACAGACTTTTTCTGGAGATCTAAGCAGTACTTTACGACAACTTTTTATGCTGTATAAGCCCCAAATCCGACCTCGTCGAGAATGTAATTCTAATCTCTGGATTAGTGCTTACCGATACTCTCTCGGTATCGTTGATCGTATTCAAAAAGAGCAATTAGGCTTATAATTGACCCATCCTTAAATTCTGACATACAGACCCTTGAACATAAAAGAATCGTTTCGGTCATTTCTTGCAATTATTGGTATTATAGTGGCTGTTATACTACTGAATTATATTGATACATCATCAGTATGTAGTACAAATCTCCACTTGTACCAAACGGGCGCAATCCACCTTCTTCTACACGGCTTCTAAACTCTGAAATTATCTCCCTAGTTCGTGTTTTCCTCACTTATGGTATGAAAAAATGTAAGGTAGCTGCTCATAAGCATCTCTTTGCAATTCAATATCACGCAATCCATCCTCCTAAGTGTTCCGGGATGCTTTAGCACGGTACGCCAAACTTAGCCTGTTCGTTCCATAATTATTAAAAGTTGATAATGAATTTGTCACCTTTTTTAGTTTTTCTTCAGTAACACATTGAAAATGGGAAAATGAATTACTGAAAGAAGGCGTAATATTATCTAGGTTTATATTTTCGTCAAATCCTTTGCTTTCCATTTCTAAAGGATCTGGTACAATGTCACGTGTTGTTGAATTTGGCTTAGAACTTTTTAGAATCAATATGTGTAAGTATTGTGATTGAATTTTGACAAACAGTAACTTTGTGTGATTATTGTAATTTTGTCAAAGTAGTTTCGTAAAAGGAAATTTGTTCGTGACAATAAAATTGTATCATTGCTGTAAAAACGTAATTAACATGTTTGCGTCGGGTGTCTGTTTATGGTTAGAGTTCCTGCTATGCAAGCTTATCTTGCCTAATAGCTGAAAGGTGATACCACGGTTAAGTGATTCTACGTATATCGTAGTCTACCAGTTCGGTTATGAGTAAAATTGTTAATGTAAGAGCCATCGAAAGTTCACCATTTCGATTGTGTTATTAAGAAAAGCCATAATTCCAAGTAATCGGTTTTTAGTTGACACACGTGTGGCTCGAAGTACATTTTTCTCGTGAGAAATGTCCAGTTTGAATTTTAGTATGGAAGATTTTAATAGTGATGTAAAGGATTTTTATGTTTGTTAGTTAGGGGAAGTCAGTTTACAGAGCTGCTTGTGGGATATGGGTGTTATGACGTAGCAGACGGTGCACGCAAATACATCTTCTAACTTACCACCATTAGTGTTTTTTGGTGTTTTTAGTGTTTTTTAGTGTCTTTAGTGTTTTTAGTGTTTTTAGTGTTTTGTAGTGTTTTTAGTGTTTTAGTGTTTTTAGTGTTTTATTGTTTTTAGTGTTTTTAGTGTTTATTAGTGTTTTTAGTGTTTTTTAGTGTTTTTAGTGTTTTTAGTGTTTTTTAGTGTTTTCAGTGGTTTTTAGTATTTTTTGGTGTTTTTAGTGTTTTTTTAGCGTTTTTTAGTGTTTTTTAGTGTTTTTCAATATTTTTTGGTGTTTTTAGTATTTTTAGCGTTTTTTAGTGTTTTTAGTATTCTTCAGTGGTTTTTAGTGTTTTTAGGGTTTTTTAGTGTTTTTAGTGTTTTTTAGTGTTTTAGTGTTTTTAGTGTTTTAGTGTTTTTTAGTGTTTTTAGCGTTTTAGTGTTTTTTAGTGTTTTTAGTGTTTTTGTTTTTAGTTTTTTAGTGTTTTCAGTGTTTTTAGTATTTTTAGTTTTTAGTGTTTTTAGTGTTTTTAGTTTTTTTTAGTGTTTTTAGTGTTGTTTAGTGTTTTTTAGTATTTTCAGTGGTGTTTAGTGTTTTTTGGTGTTTTTAGTGTTTTTTAGAGTTTTTTAGTGTTTTGTAGTGTTTTTGAGTGTTTTTCAGTGGTTTTTAGTGTTTTTTAGCGTTTGTTAGTGTTTTTTAGTGTTTTTTAGTGTTTTTTAGTTGTCTTTAGTGTTTTTAGTGTTTAGTGTTTTTAGTGTTTTTTTAGTGTTTTTAGTGTTTTTTTAGTGTTTTTAGTGTTTTTAGTGTTTTTAGTGTTTTTTGTGTTTTTAGTGTTTTTAGTGTTTTTAGTGTTTTTAGTGTTTTTAGTGTTTTTACCGTTTTTTAGTGTTTTTAGTGTTTTTTAGTGTTTTTTAGTGTTTTCAGTGTTTTTAGTGTTTTTAGTGTTTTAGTGTTTTAGTGTTTTTAGTGTTTTTAGTGTTTTTAGTGTTTTTAGTGCTTTTAGTGTTTTTAGTACTTTTTAGTGGTTTTTAGTATTTTTAGTGGTTTTTAGTGTTTTAGTGTTTTTTAGTGTTATTTAGTGTTTTTCAGTGGTTTTTAGTGTTTTTTGGTCTTTTTAGTGTTTTTTAGCGTTTTGTTAGTGTTTCTTGGTGTTTTTAGTGTTTTTAGTGTTTTTTTGTGTTTTTAGTGTTTTTAGTGTTTTTAGTGTTTTTACCGTTTTTTAGTGTTTTTAGTGTTTTTTAGTGTTTTTTAGTGTTTTTAGTGTTTTAGTGTTTTTAGTGTTTTTGTTTTTAGTGTTTTAGTTTTTTAGTGTTTTTAGTGTTTTTAGTGTTTTAGTGTTTTTGTGTTTTTAGTGTTTTTAGCGTTTTTTAGCGTTTTTAGTGTTTTTAGTGTTTTTAGTGTTTTTTCGTGTTTTTAGTGTTTTTAGTGTTTTAGTGTTTTTTCGTGTTTTTAGTGTTTTTAGTGTTTTTAGTGTTTTTAGTGTTTTAGTGTTTTTAGTGTTAGTTTTTCGTGTTTTTAGTGTTTTCGTGTTTTTAGTGTTTTTAGTGTTTTAGTGTTTTTAGTGTTTTTAGTGTTTTAGTTTTTTAGGTTTTTAGTGTTTTAGTGTTTTTAGTGTTTTTAGTGTTTTTAGTGTTTTTAGTGTTTTTAGTGTTTTTAGTGTTTTTAATGTTTTTATTGTTTTTTAGTGTTTTTTAGAGTTTTTAATGTGTTTTAGTGTTTTTAGTGTTTTTTAGTGTTTTTAGTTTTTTTTAGTTTTTTAGTGTTTTTAGTGTTTTTTAGCGTTTTTTAGTGTTTTTTAGTGTTTTTAGTGTTTTTTAGTAAATTAAATTAATTAAAAAAAATTAGTTGAAAGTAAATTTTAAAATTTGGTTTTTGAATATAGAGAGTCATTGATAAAGTTAACGTCAAGTAAAGCAAAATTTGAGTAATTGAATTTGATGACCTCTACAGCTGGCTTAGCTGCGCGCTTACTTTATTTTATTAATGGGTGCCATTATTTTGAAGCTTTTTTTATATAGAACCTATCTGGAGTACTTTTGTGGTCGGTCTGGCCTCTTTAATTTATGACTTTTCCTGATTTGTTTTATGTTACGTAAATCGTATTGCTATTTTCACCAGTAACAACAAGATTTTACAAAAACGGGAAATACTTTAGTGCTAATACAATAAGTACCACTATGTACGACTAATTATTTCTCTTAGTTGGTTATTAGTAAAAAAGATATCCTGATATAATCTGAAAGGATAGACAATGACCTGTTCTCTTTTGAAAACCAATATTCTATTTTTCTGCTTCTAAAATGCTTAACCCTATTAACAGTAAAAGTCCATTTAAGATTAACACTAAATCCAAAATCAAATATTTCCTGTTAGTTACCGAATGTTTCAATAATAGGACCAATAATTGTAAATAAAATCCGATTAAGCCTTTTGGTGTATTGTCCTTAACGGAAAGTTGCACTATTGGTTTACATTTGCTCATCTTGCTCTTCCTTATTTCGACAACTCCTTCAGTTTTCAGGATATCGAGATATCAACGATTTCGGATATCAACGATTTTCAGGAGCGGCAAAGGTACCGGAGATTTAAGTTCTGGCATGGAAACCTTCCGAAAACTAACACAGCTCATAGACCATTTATCGACTTTTCTTTATAGGATAGCTTATGTTCTGTAGGTTGCAGTCGGTTGAAGTAGAAATATGTGTAGCACAACACTTCAAATTAATTTTGATCGGATAATGTGTACTTGATCTCAGTCATTCTCCTACTCTTCACCCGTCCTATCCCCCGGAAATATTGTGACCACATCAATTTCAAATGTGTATATCTCGGAAACGAAGCATCCGTGGGTACTAAAAAGGCAAAGTGATAGATCTCGGCTATACACACGTCCGTAGGGTCACAATTTCAGAAACGTGTATCCCGGGAATGGAGCTTCCGAAGTGAGATCTCACCTGTGTGTGCGTGTGCGCGTACGCGCTAGGCCACGCGCACGCGAACGCACTCGGAACGCGTACACGCAGACGCTTACGCATAAGCACATGCACACGCACACGGGCATGCACAAGCATACGCACGCGTACTGCACGCACGAACCGCCACGACACGTACACGTACGCACACACCACACACACACGACACAGCACTGCACACGCACATCACCACACGCACACGCACACGCACGACAGCACACGCACACGCACACGACACACACCACGACCAACACGTACACGACAAGACAACACACTCACCCTCACTCTACCCGTACTCGCACCCGAATATGCACACTTACACGTATACGCACGTACACGCACCCGCACCCGCGTAAAAGCTATTTTACAATAGCTTAAAATGGGAAATATGATTGAAAACTTGAATAATGGTTGTTTGATACTCAAACAGAAGTAGTGTACTAGCAAATGAGTCATCTTTAAATTCAATATCTAGAGAAACAGCTAACAATGTTAATAGATCAAAATTTACCATAACATCTTTCATTACAAAGAATATTTTTATGGACCGAGACTTATGGCCACCTACTGAAACGTAGAATGAATATTGTATGCAACTCGTGCAAAAAAAGCACTCGGCGTGTTGTGCGGCTCAAAAAGCCTCGTTGGACAAATGCACGTCGCGTACAATACACACTCACTTTTGCACTTGTTACATAAATAACTGTTTTGTAAACTAAAGTAACGTGGGGTGGTTCCAGAAATGTCGGTTTTACGCCAATCGTATTGCTTAAATCCACAATTAAGATGATTTTTGACCCCCTTCGTACCTGTTGTGCCATTAATAGAAGACGTCAGTCATATCTCAAAAACGTTTGATGAAAAAATTTTAGGAAAAAATTCAGTAAAATGAAAAACTCCAGGAAATTATTTTCAAGTTTCTGCGAAGGCGTAATACGAACATAAAGTCTGAAAACCAAGTTTACCGTTGATTCGAGTTAGACTTTGATACATCAATAATAACCCGTTTGAAATCACCAACAATGTTGCCATACCTTTTGCCTAAGGTCAATTGCGTACTTTATCAAATAAAGTGATGGAAAGTGCAAAATATTTGCTGTAAAACCTTCTGTTGCTATTAACGGATGTGGTGTCTTTGGAAAGATCTATTCTCCCAGTTTAATCAGCGAGGTAAATTTACAGAAAAGGTGTAGAGACCCTTTTTAAAGAGAATTCAACTTGTGTTAATTAAAGTTGCAATGCATTTACAATAGGTAATTAATCTGTTTTTGTTAAGTACCTAGTACCCTTTGTTTTTGGCGGAAATTAAATCCTATACAAGCAATATAATACAATAGGTAATTAAGTTGTTTTTGTTAATACTAATTGATGAGAACTTAGTACACTTTTCTTTGGGGGAATTAAATCCTATACAATCAATGCAATATAAAGAAGACATGAAATACCATGTTATTCATTATCGTCGTGCTCGTTGAATGGTGGTGCTTACAAAATGGCAAATTTTGTCAATTCGATTCGTGGCCGACGGACGTTGGGAATCATCTATACACATAATCGAAAATGACGAAAGACGAAGTGCACGGTATGGGGGTTTGCGAAAAACGTGATAAATGGAAAGGCAAAGTGTGGACACAGGGAAAAGAAAGTAATGGTATAAGTGGTGACATACCATAGCCATGCTGCATAAGCTGCACGTTTAGAAGCAATTCGTATAGTAAATGATGCGAGGGAACAGGCGGTCTCAGTTCATGAACCTACAAAACGGATTTTGGCAACTGTTGTCGCCGAGGTCAACGCGTACATCGCCGTTTAGCTTCCCCGAAAGGATTCACTTAAAAGAACCATCCGGAATGCCCGAAATAGGGGAAATAGGCATGCTCTCCCAAAGCATGCAGAAAACCTCATTCTGCCTCAAGTTAAATATACATCCCTATACCTTTGTTTAATTCTTAAAAATTTACCAAAACGCTTGCTTACCATGCCTGTGAATTTTAAGAGTATGGAGAAAAAGTTGTTGATGGTGTCAACCAACCATTTCTAATGTACGATTCAGAAGATACGCTGCCTTCTGCTTGAATGTGCATTTTTACTACACCATCAAATCTGATGCTCTTGGCGAAAAGCAGAGAGTGGTTTGCTGATGGGACTTTCAGCACTGCTCTTCCTGATGTTTCCTGTAGAGTACGCTCTCCTTTGAGTGGGCCTGCGACATATTCAATTGATAAGCGATTTTGAAAACGCCGCGATGCAAGCTTTCCAACAGGAATTTCCAGAAATCAATAGAAGTGGCTGCTTTTCTAATCTGACGTAGTCCATTTGGAGGAAAGTGCAGGAGCAATGTTTAAAAGTGAGGAAGGAAACGTTTCACTTGGTAAGATTATGATATATTTGAATTATTTCTGCTGCTTAGACTCGTTATAAGCAGTATTACCAATTTGCTCGTTGGGTGCTCATGATTCCAGCATTCGTTCTGGAAGCTTTCGAAGACTTAACACTGGAAACGAAGAATTTCCAGAAGATGCCATGGTAATCACAAATTACTTTGAAGACACATACATGGGCCGAAGACAGCGACGGGGGCGGCAAAATCCGCTCTTTCCAATTCGACTGTGGAATATGTACCGACGAACAATCAACGGGCAGCATCATACTAATAACTATGTCGAAGTGTGGCATAGAAGTTACCAGAAAACTTGTGGATCGCTCTTTCCAAACATTTACCGATTTGTATAATGCTTGAAATCACAAGGGCTTCACAATTATGAAATACTTCAATTAATTGCTGGTAACCCCGGAAAACCACGAAACAAGAAGTATGCAGAAATTTCAGCTAGGATTAAAGGGTTTTGCGAAGATATAGACAATCGTGGTGTGATACCGTTTTTATGTGGTATAAAAAGGTAAGTGGTTTACTATTGGAATGAATTGGGTTTTTTAATTATTATAAACACTTTACTATACGTCTATTCGACGCATTATTTTATGTGGAGTTTATGATAATTAGAATTTAGTTATCCTTTTGGACGGTATATTTTGCTTTACATTTACAGTTAAATTTAAAATTTGTAAGTAGATTGACAAGTTTTGTTTTAAGGGAATAAAAAGTGTTTTGTTAAGTTGGGGTTAGGTTCCGATATCAAATAAGGAATTGTGTTAGGCCACCAGTATGTCTTTTCTTTCCGCGTATTAGGCTCTGGAATCCTGATCTAACCTCTCGTCTTCCTGGTAAACTTTTACCTTGATTTTAATTGTGACTGTAGTCTTAAATGTGTCTTGGTGCCCTTTTTAAAGCAATTTTATATTTCTGCGCCAACCAAACGCCCACGCATCCAAGTGCTTTGCTAAAATGACTTAGCTTCCGGTTATCATAATTGGGGTTACGGCACAACACCTAGATTTGGGCATCAGTACCTTTCTGCACGTAACAGTCTCCAAAAAATGCACTGTTTTTAAAGCACAATTTGAAGTTACTTTTACAGTATAAAAGCTTTTCAATAACCACCACAATGATATTGCAGACTATTATTTGCAGGTGACGGTAGCACAACACAAATGACTCAAACTTAGGATGGTCAGCATAAGTGGGCTTATTAATTCGTTAATGCCGATGAAACAAATGTATTTTCTTTTAGATAAATAAAAATAGTTGTTCATTAATTAGTAATTAAAATGAAACGTTGGGCTCTGTTAAAAGTAATACTATATGATGTAAAAATGTCAGCGTGTGTGGGCAGTTTAGATACGATCTATTTGCCAGGATCACGACCATATAGTTTAATGCACCTAAAATTAAGACCAAGTAAAACTCTAACAGAGTTCTACACAAATAAATTCAATATTGATTAGCTATACAAGTATTCAATACAGAAGCACACAAAGAATTGATTTAAATAATAATTGTAAAACACAAACAAACAGACAGAAAACGTGTATTTATTGTAACTGTAGAAATCAATGCGAAACAGGTGGTAACGGTAAGATAGAACGCTATAAACTATTTTCTTTAATTAGCATTAAATTTCAACAAATTTAACGCCTTCCTTTATTCCGTTTTAACAAATTTTTCTATTTATACGGATAAAACTATTTTCAGGTAATTCTAAAATAAAAAAACACAAACAGTATTGCATAACGTATCTTTAATAATTAAAAATTATTATTAATTAATAATAATTTTTAATTATATATTTACCTTTGAACTTATTCGTTCATAATAAAATTTATAATAAATTAATATTAGTCAAGTTGCTTTGGTATGTGTGAGTCCTTGTGATATTGCAGGCTCACATTCCATTAATATAAGTAATTTGATTGTTATCTCATTATATTTAGAATTTACATCATTTCTACACACGTAAAAACAAAATTTACATAGATTGGGGCTTGAATCTCTATGGCGCAGTTGGTTAGTGTGGTGGTCTACCAAAGTACAGGTTCAAATCCTACTCGAGGTAAACTTTTTATTTATGTATTTAATAAACTTAATAATAATTTTTAATTACATACACTTTTGAACCTATTCCTTCATAATAAAATTTATAATAAATATCTTTAATAATAAATGAGCAATAATCTGATTCTTGATGAATCAAAGCAACCATCCAGTAAACACAGGGTTTTGGGTATTCAACAGTAAGGATGCATCACATTGCCCCTGGAGAAAAACAAAGCGCGAACGACGCGTCCGCTTCAAGTAAAAGACTTACATAAAATGACTTAAGTTATACTTCCTTCGGTAACGTTACCAACTTACAATATTTAGGATCGCCTTTAATGATGTTGTTATCGAATCAGTTAAGCAAATCCTAAGAGTTTCAACTAGTGAAACTAAGCACTGGTATAAACAACATAAGTGAAAATTTAAAGGGTAGATTATCTTACGTTCCACAATAATTTTATTACAATAAATGTCGACGCTATCCATTTCTTTTTAATCCAACATATGTTCAATATCTATTTATCTGCTACATTCACTGCTTTTGTCACCATCTGCCTTTAAAATCCTGTTGACCTTGGATTATAAATACCGTATAATTCTTAAAACTGACTAATAATGTACCTGGATAGGATAGAAACTTGTTTTTGTAAAGACCTCATAAACTTACACAAAAATGAGTTTTAAAATATTCTGTTCATATCTACCATTGTTGAAATTAACTGTAAAGCAAAAAAAAATTTTTTTTGTTTCATTATAGTCATCATACACTTACCTTGACTGAAATATACAAGTTGGTGGTCACAATGTTACAGGTGTCACAAATTTAAGAGTAGAATAATTCACTCACTAATGTATACGAAAAGATGCATTATGCGTTTATGAACAATTATTCAAATATTACCGATTCATTTATGTGATGTTTTATCAAACTATAACGTTGAATTGATACCTAGTACTAGAATTTGTTACAAATAAAAGAAGGCGAAATTATATTCCTCTTGGTTACTGATTAAAAATTCTTTTCATGTTGTCCGCATGTTGTTTTATTACAAAACATACAACGATAAAAGTAAAAAAGCTTGATCTCTTTACTTTGAAGGTTTATTTTACAGAATTGGTGTGGTCGATTTGCCTAAAATTTTTGCTATTTAACAATTGATATATTGTTGTTAAAATATCTAAATCCTAAAGGTTTAATTGGCGTAGCTTTAAAACTGTTGAATTTTATTTACAAAAAGGTACTATAAATCGTATCATTTTTCTAACATGCTCTACTTTAAACCTTCATAAATATTTAATTTTTCAATGCAAATCAAAAAATTACAGAATTAGGTAGATCGGTTCTCTCTGAACCTATTAGAAAAAAATTGTAACAAATTGCTTTCATTTGCTTGTAAATAGCCCAAACAGGCAAACATGAACAATTCTCACTGCGTGAAGTAAGTAAACTTTTTTTTGTCATAATATTAAGGAATTGCCTAAATAAGATACATAAAAAAATATTTTCTTAAAATATACTCGTGATTATAGGATTATGCGGCTTTGAAAAATGTGCTGTTATTGAATAAGAATGGCAAACCGCAACCGTTTTTAATTTAGGAGAGGCGGCACATATGCACTATAGCATGTCAATGAAAAATTTGTACACATTTTTATACCAGAATATCAACAATGATTGATCGAAAAAAAAACTGCTTTTTACAGAATGTTTATCAAAAGTTTATTCCAAGTTTCTGTTGAAGTTAGGCACATATATTTATTTCAACTTCGATTGACATTTCATAAACGTACATAGATTTTTGCTTTTTCAATTATTCCTTTATCCACATTTGTATTACAGTAAAATAGTTTTTTTCAAAACTCATTAATAAATTAACTAGGACTTTCAAGGTAAGTTAATTCGCGTATTTTATGCCTTTTATGCATTATGCAATACATGATTGACGTATAAAATAAAAGGAATCCTAAAAACCAAAATATTAAATAAGAAAAGTTAGATGGACAACATTGTGCATATTTCAATATAAGCAATTGTTACAGGTCTTGCTTCTGGTACATGCCATAAAGCAGTTAAACGTCAATTACATTTTCATCCGTACCAAATAACGGTTGTGCAAGAGTTACTAACTTTAGATTTTCAAAGCTTTTAGAATATTGCCAATGGTTCAACAACTGTAGAGATGACGAAATACTGAACTTAAGTTTATTTACGGATGAAGCATGGTTCCATTTATCTGGTTATGTGATTTTATTTTTTATTTTTAACTGTAATAATAAACATATACCTTCTATATTATGTACGTAAATATAATTAAATAAAGCTAAATTTAAAAAAAAGTATTAATCCAAAATAAACGTAAATTTCAAGGTTTTGTACGCCTACATAATAGGAAATTCGTCATTCACGAAAGTTTTTGTCATTTATTGTAGTATTTATTCTAACATCAGCATTTACGCCACTGGACATAGCACAATTTTCATTTTAAGGATACGGAACAGCAGCACTATTCTAGAAGCGGTACGGTCAAACAATAATGATCGCACTGTACCTTCAATTTAGTTAATGTATTATTTGTTAGTGAGCCAAAATGTTATGTTAAGAAGTTAAGACATATAAAGGTTCGAATCCAGAGCGGTTCTATTGTCGTGTGTGTATATATATATATATATATATATATATATATATATATATATATATATATATATATATATATATATATATATAAAGGATGTATTTTTTTCATGTGAAGTACAGGGATCTCGGTCATTAGCATGGATGGTGGTTCGGTTAAATGGAACAAATGATCTTCGATTTAATCATAATTAAGATCATAAACCAACATTTACTTTTACTTTGCCTTTATTGAAATACGATATCGATATTTGCTGAATTTGATATTTGTTACAATTAGCTAAGTACTAGAGCGAAATATATTCGAGAAAACACCATTTTTCACAGCTCTTCGCGCAAGACCAACCTTTATGAATGAATAATTAAAACACTAATTAGTCGATTGCTTTGATTTTTAGGAAAATGCCAAAATACACCTTTGCTTAGAGGTTGATGCTGATTTCATCAATTTCTATTATTTAAAAACCGCGCATTAAATGAAAAATGCCTCGATTGTTAACTCCCTTATTGTAACCGTCATACGCAACATTTTGACAGAATGCTGTACATTAAAACCAATAATATACTTGTATATATATATATATATATATATATATATATATATGTATATACAGTACGATCATCATTGTTTGACCGTGCCGCTCCTAGAACAGTACTACTGTTCCGCATCCTTAAAATGAAAATTGTGCTATACCCAGTGACGTAAATGCAGATATTAAAATAAATACTACCATAAATGACAAAAACTTTGGAGAATGACGAATTGCGTATTATGTAGATGTACAAAAACTTCAATAATTGTAATTTAGTCTTTCTTAAGACTAAAGGGAAATTGTTATAAGGTATGTAAAATTTGGTTAAAATTATGATTTATTATTTTTAATTGATATTACAGATTTTCTGGATTTCCAAGGCGTATTTCTGGTGTATTAAACCAATACATGGTATTTACTCGTCAAATTCAAGTTTTGTAAGTGCTTTTATATACTAAAAGTAATGTTTAAAACAAATTTTGCTTTTTAACCTCAATTTGGTTACGATAATAATGTACAGTTTAGGGAGTAAAAGCTGTTTAGATAAGCGTTTAATGATCTTTTTGTTTATATTGACACGAGTTGTTTGAAATAGGCAATAATGTATGAATTTTGTTGTCAGGTTGAAAATGAATACTCGAAAGGTGATTCATAGACAAGGGCGGCAAATTATCTACAATGTGTACCAATTTATGAAAAAAGAGAAAGAAGGAACGATGACAATGCCATTATCCTAATTACAAGAATGTGTTGCTGAAGAAACCGTTTTAGACAAGCTACTAGTTGAAAATGGTCATGCTGTCCTTCGTCTCCCTTTGTACCACTCTGAATTAAATCCCATTGAAAAATCGGATAGCAGTGAGGAATGTGACATTTCAAATGGAAGGTGTTAAGCAATTGGCAATGCAGAATTAAAAAAAATTATAGCTGAGAACTCGAAGAAAGTGTGTGAATATGTGGAGAGTGGATATTTAAAAAAAGGAGTGATATTGGATAATGTTACCTTTACAATGACATTAAAACATTTAAATGAATTTTTAAAATGAATTTGTCATTAATCAGAAATCAATGTATGATATATTTCTTAAATAATATTAGTGAAAACAAATTACATGTATGACTGGTTAGTTTATTATAAATGCATACATTCAATATATTCAGCACAAGTCAGGTACACCATTTTTGCTGACCACCTTTGGATGTACACTGGTGAACATCACAAATACATTATAATGGAAAAAAAGAACTTATTTAACTTAATGCTAGATATCACTTTTGCATTGCATTCTAATTAAAAACTTATTTCAGATTATATACCACTGATTTAGTCCTTCTCATATGGAACTAGTCTCCATGTCTACTTTATGATGTACCTATTGTTTTTTAAGATAACTCAAATCTGTATATATTGATCTAAAGCACAGCAAATAATGAATTAATAATGCATTGTTTTTTTAGATCTCAAACGTGCATGTAAATGAGATCAATTCAGCTAAAGTATAGTAAATAATGAGTAAAGATTTTCAATTAGTGCACATATTATTTACATACAAATATAACGATATCCCGACGCACACCTCACTACCCGTTGGAATGAATGGTCTTTTATATGTTTATATCACAGTTAAAAATAGAAAAATAAAATTAAACTTGGCAATTATCTATAAAATAATTTCAAAGTGACCACCATTGTTTGCATTACAGGCATCTACTCTTCGTTTCATATTTTCAAATACATTTATTAATTGAGCTTCTGTAATATTTTGAATTGCGTCAGTTATTGCATTTTTTAATTCATCAACTGTATGAAGGCGTGTCTTGTAGATTTTATTTTTTAAATGTCCAAATAGAAAATAATCCAGTGGAGTAAGGTCAAGTGATCTTGGGGGCCAAACTACCGCACTTATAACTCTTTCATCAAAATGTTCACGTAAAAAAGTCAGTGTTTGATTAGCTGTATGAGCTGTTGCGTTATCATTCTGAAAATATCCATGTTGAAGCTCGTCATCGTGCAGTTGATCAATGAAAGGTTCCAAAATAGTTTTGTATCGAGTCGCAGTTACTGTATCTTCAAAGAAAATGGGACCTACAATTTTTCTTCGTGACATAGCAGCCCAAACACCTATTTTCACAGGATGTAAAGTAGTTTCTTCAAAAACGTGTGGATTTTCTGCTGACCACATACGGTAATTCTGCGAATTCACATAACCAAATAAATGGAACCAAGCTTCATCCGTAAAGAAACTTAAGTTTAGTATTTAGTCATCTCTCAAGTTGTTGTTGAACCATCGGCAATATTCTAAACGTTTTTGAAAATCTAAAGGTAGTAATTCTTGCTCAACCGTTATTTTGTAAGCATGAAAATGTAGTTGACGTTTGACTGCTTTATGGCATGTACCATAAGAAAGACCTGTAACAATTGCTTATATTGAAATATGTACACTGTCGTCAATCTAACCTTACTTATGTAATGTTTTGGTTTTTAAGATTCTTTTTATTTTATTGCTTACACATTCATGTAAACCATGTTTTGTATAATGCAAAATTACCTGTTTGCTGGGCCAATTATCTTAAAGGTTTTGTCGGACTTCTTTCCAAATGTGTGCGTACATTTTCCACTACTTCCTCTGTAAGTACAGTTGTGCGACCCGTAGATTTTCCCTTGCAAACACTACCATGCTCATGAAAAGGACTAACAATTCTTCGAATGTGTCGGCATAAAACATCATCATCTAATTCGATGTTCTGAAAGTGATGTTGATATCTTCAACACATAATCGTACTGAATACTTCCAGTTTCCATCTACATCTTTTTCGCCGTTTCGGAAATAAGCTTCTAAAATAAACTTGTTTTGTTTCTTCTACAGTAAAAGGCATTATAACCTAAACAAATTTATTTACGAAAAAGGCATAAAATACACGAATAAATTTACCTTGAAAGTCCTGGTTAATTTATTAATGAGTTTTGAAAAAAACTATTTTATTGTAATACAAATGGAGATGAAGGAATAATTGAAAAAGGAAAAATCTATGTACGTTTATGAAATGTCAATCGAAGATGAAATAAATATTTGTGCGTAATTTCACTAGTAACTTGGAATAAACTTTTGATAAAAATTCTGTAAAAAGCAGTTTTTTCGGTTATTCATTGTTGATATCCGGTATATATATATATATATATATATATATATATATATATATATATATATATATATATATATATATATATATATATATATATATATATATATATTATATATTTTATTGCAGAGATGGACATTCGGTTAAATAGACAAAAATGATCTTCGATTTACTCTTAATTAAGATCACAAATCAACATTTACATTTACTTTGCCGTTATTGAAATACGGGTTAAATAAAATGGCCGATTTTAATTTCTAGTTCTAGAAGCGTTATCTACAAAATATTTAAAATTTTAAAATTTTTGAGTACTTTTCAAAAAAACAAAATTATAGTCATTAGTTTGCTTGTTATCTATACTAACTTTTGTTTTTCTTATAGGAACTATTTTCTATTTTCACACCATTGTGAAGAGCTAAAAATTTTGGTTTCAAAAATGTTTGCATGTGTAATTAAAATTTTTAAATAACTTCAAAAATAAATATTTTAATTATTAAGAATAATGCGTTGACATACCGAGTTAACCGTGTAAAACAAATGATCGTCGCCTTTACAATTACACAATATTTGCGATAAAGTCGGTATGTTAGAGGTGTGCTAAAAGAGCAACAAAAATTTACAAAGAGCAAGTTAAATTATAATTGAAAAAATGTTCCAAATTAAAATTAACATCAAACAAAGTTCTGTTTGGTTCAAATTCTAAAGATTGAATTCAAATTTTGCACATTTATAACGTTATTAGTTTAAACTAAAGAAAAGAATTTATGAACTAAAAACTATTAACAAATAAATTTAGATTAAAAAAATTACTAACTACAACGAATTTTCAACCATGTCTTACTAGTTACGCAACAATTTTGGTTTTGAAAATGTATGAATGTGTAATTAAATATATTATATATAACTTAAAATAAACATTTTAGGTATTATTAAAAATATTGCGTTGACATATAGAGTTATCCGTGTAAAACAAGTGAAAATAGCCTCAACCATTGCATAATTATTGGCATTACGGTGAAAATTTGTTTTCCTCTCGTTTATTGGAGAGCAAATCAAATGGCAGATCGTTTTGATAGTAACGATAAAGTTGATATACCAGATGCATTTTAAGTGCAATAGAAATGTACATAGAGCAAGAGATTTATATTCGGAAAGATATCCTGAAAAAAGGCGACCATCTCTTATCATGTTTAGGCGCTTGGAAAGTAATTTGACAATTTATGGGTCATTTTCAAAAATTAAAAATGTACGGTCTTATCATCGTCGTCAAGAAGTACTTAATGCTATAGAAGAGAATCAATCGTTATCGACAGGAGAGATAGGAGAAAGGAATAACCTAACTCTCAACTAACTCAACGTAGCCCTCTAACAATCGTTTGGAGAATACTGCGTAAAAATAAATATCGTTCTTATATAAAATAAATTTAGTGCATAGTTTACATGAAGAAAGAAGAATGGAATTTAGTCAATTGCTCATTCACGAATATGAAAATAATCCTAAGATTTTAAAACAAATATTATGGAGTAACGAATCGAATTTCACAAATAAGCGTTAATAGAAATATGCATAGATATTGGTAAAAAAAAATCAAAGACGATGTATGGAGGTGAGATTTCAAGTTCGGTTTAGTTTGAATGTTTGGTGCGTAATATTTAATAGTAGGATAATAGGACCATTCATACATGAAGGTCATTTAAATTCCGAAAGATGTTTGCATTGTTTACAATACAAGTTTGAAATTTTCTCGACGATATTCCGCTAAATTAATTTAATTCAATCTATTGTCAACAATATGTGGCCCCTGCGCATAATGCTGCAATAGTTCGAAATTATTTAAATCGAAAATTTCCCGACAGATGGATAGTAACAAATGGACCTACATTTTTGCCGGCTAGGCCTCCGAATCTAACTCCACTAGATTTTTACTTTTGGGCTTACGTGAAAGATGATGTTTATTCGAAAAATATTAATAGCATTGAGCAGTTATGAGAAAGAATTACCATTGCTTGCAGAAATGTCCCAAACGTTCACCTTCGAAGTTCTTCAGAATACGTTCTCAAAAGGTGCTTGCTGTGTTTGCAAAACCAAGGTGGTCATTTATTGTGAATTGTGATGTGCAAATAGTTCTAATAGTTGAAAATTCGTTGTAATTAGTAACAGTTTTTAAATCTAAATTTGTTTGTTAATAGTTTTTAGTTCATAAACTCTTTTCGTTAGTTTAAACTAATAACGTTATAAATGTGCTACATTTGAGTTCAATCCTTAGAATCTAAATCAAATAGAACTTTTGATGTTAATCTTAATTTGAAACATATTTTCAATTATAATTTAACTTGCTCTTTGTAAATTGTTGTTGCTCTTGTAACACACCTCCAATATACCGACTTTATCGAAAATATTGTTTAATTGTAAAGGCGACGCTCATTTGCTTTACACGGTTAACTCAATATGTCAACGCATTATTCTTAATTCTTAATAATAATTAAAATATTTATTTTTGAAGTTATTTATAAGTTATTAGTTAAATATGCATACATTTTTGAAACAAAATTTTTAGCTCTTTACAATGGTGTAAAAATACAAAATAGTTCCCATAAGAAAAACAATAGTTAACGTAGATAACAAGCAAACTAGTGACTGTAATTTTTTTTTGCAAACGTTACCTAAAAGTATTCAAAAGTTTGTCTTAATATTGTATTTTGTAAATAACGCTTCTAAAGCCAAAAATTAAAAACGACCATTTTGCCCCGTATTTCAATAACGGCAAAGTAAATGTAAACTTTGATTTGTGATTTTAACTCAGATTAATGGAAGATCATTTTTGTCCATTTAACCTAACCTCTATCTCGGCTAATAACCGAGATTCTGCGGTTAACACGAAAAAAATACATCGTGTATATTATACATATACATATATATATATATATATATATATATATATATATATATATATATATATATATATATATATATATATATATATATATATATATATATATATATATATAGACACGTATGCAGCTCTCTTCCCCTATTACCACTGTGTGCAGTTAGACGTTATCCTTGTTCAACGAAATATTTAATTCTATCCCTTGGGTAGCAATTATATAAATTATGAAAAAGTCGATCCTTATTATTTTTAATGTACAGCATCCTGTAAAAATATTGTGTATAACGCTTAGAATAAGAGAGTTAACAAGCGTGGCATTTTTCCTTTTTTTAAATAATAGAAAATGTTGAAATCGGCACCGATCTCTAAGCAAAGGTGTATTTTGGCATAGTTAAAAATGAAGGCATCCATTAATTAGTGTTTTAATTATTAATTCATTTATAAAGATTGGTCTTGCGCGAAGAGTGGTGAAAAATTGTGTTTTCTCGAATATATTTCACTCTAGTACTTAGCTAAATGTAACAAAAAATATGAAATCCATCAAATATCGATAATGATGCAAATTGTTTGATAACAATCGGTCTAACAGTTTTCGAAATATAAACGTTTAAAATCAGGTAACTAAACTTTTCACTTTGATAGCAATACAGATCAAAATGTTTGAAACATTTATAATAATGGATATTCATTCATTTGATAATAAGCGAAACATAATTAATATTTTCTACAACCAAGCGAAAAGTACAAATTTGCGCTTCCAAAAGAAAGCACTTCTCCAAGGAGCAAGCTTTTATTTTTACTTTGTAAAAGCAACTAAAACGCTCGCTTAGTTACCACGGAAACCTTATTAAAGAAACGTCTAATGTTTCTGCGACTTTTGACAAAAGTATGCATTGAGGGGTATTTGACAGATGTCAACAATTTTGTGACCAGCGAGTGATATTAAGATCGTTCTCGTATAATAAATATCTGGCGTGGAATACCAACCTACAAAATGGAAATTAAAAGAAATGTAATAATTCTAATAACATTTTTTTAAGGATAATTTATATTGCCTCTTTTATAATACGTTCATTGCGAAAATAAGCAACATTGTAAAAATAAAAACAGTTTTTAACACACATTCTTACAAAAACACATGTATAGCGCAAAGTGATGTTCACGTTTTGAAATCTGAACTGTCAAATTTGAGGTTATCAATATTATTAATTTTTACCAAACATTTTTATAAAAACACCGGTTATAGAAAAAATCTTGAGTGTAATTCGAGCGCAAAGTCACATGCCGCTCTCGCGAGATAGCCGCGCTCCGCAACGCGTCGTGCGTCAAACTTTTCGCTCAGAGCGACAATATATCACTTTACACTCTTAATATGCAAATAGCTATTGATCAATTTCTCAGAAAGTTTTGAAACTATGGTGCAATGTACGCATCGTTATTTAATTTACAGCGCACCGAAGTAAACAAGATAGTCGGAAAATATGTGAACTAAAAGAATTTTATTCGAAATATTTGAAGCGGCAATATTTTTAACCAATCACACAAAAATATTTATTTAGTACATTCACAAATAAAATTTATACTTGACAGTATTTTTTGTAGTTGTGTGTTAATTTCTTTCTTATTCTGCGTTACTCATTAGTAAAATCTGCTTTTTTCAAAGTTGTATTTGTAAAAATAGCTATCTATAAATATTTTAGCTAACATCTTATTTGTAATAAATTGTCTTTTAGGTTAGGAATATGGAACCTAAATCGAAAAAAAGTATTCATTCCGAAGCACGAAACATTATTAGTAATGTGATTGAATTCTTTGATAGACAGAAAGCTGCTGGTGAATGGAGTTTTCCTTTGGAGAAGGCCAGCGAACTAGCTGCTGCCACTGTCGGTAAATCGTTACCAACTATAATGGAATTAGAGAGGAAAAGCAGTTATCTGAAAATCAGTTAATAAAATCACCTTCTAAAAAGAAACGAAACGGAGATTGAAACAAATTAGTTTTTGATGATTGTAACTTAGGCATTTTAAAAACGACAGTTTAGGAAGTTTATACCGTCGACAAGAAAGTGCGAAAAATAAAAATAGTGGTTGATAAAATGAAGGACAAAGTAAATTATGCTAGTGGGGAAGATACGCTTCGAAATTGATGGAACGCTACGATATCGTTGCTTGGCGTTCTCGCTACTTACGCAAGCTACGAGAGGAAAACAAGAAACCGGTAACTTTTTTGGATGAAACCTATATGCATCCTTCATATGGTGTCAGCAAGTATTGGCAATCTGAAGGCCAGCCTGGAGTATACCGAATCGATAGATCAGGTCAACGATACACTATTGTTAATATTTAAATCCAAAAGCAAATCAGGAGGTTACCATGATGATATGAACCATCATAATTTTATGCAGTGGGTGGAAAAACAATTAATTCCAAATTTACCACCTAATGGTATTGTTGTAATGGATAATGATCCCTACCATAGTGTGCAAATCAATAAACTCCCAACCCAAACTGCACGATAGCAATATAGTCGTGATTGGCTTGAAAGCAATGGGGTTTCTACTACCAGTGAAATGCGTAAGGCTGAATTAATAACATTTGTTAAGGCACATAATCAAGCTAAGCGATATTGAGTTGACGAATTGTTGAAGAACCATGGCCATACTGTACTATGCTTACCACCCTATCATTGCGACTTTAATCCCATCCAGTTGATATGGAATATGGCAAAACACAAGGTGGCAATGCATAACGTCCATCAAAGTGGCCTTCAAATAGAGAATTTAGTGCGAACAGCCTTTGCCGAAGTAAACCAATCAGATTGGGAAAAAAATTGAACACACGTCGATCATATACCCGAAGAAATGTGGCAGCGAGGCGGATTGATGGATCAAGAAGTTGAAAAATTGATTATCAGAATTAATACTGGGCTATATGGCGATGACACAAACTCTGACGAAGAAGTTTCGGACAGTGAATAAAACTTTAAATTTAAACTCTTTGCTTGGCATTTTGTAATAACATATTTTTTTTGTATTTGTGGGCCGAGATCTAGACACAAACGTATTATACGGTTTTTAAAATTTTATAACACATAATTTTTTAATTTCTTACTTTGACGTGTATTAAACTTAATGGATTCATTTGTAG
Source organism: Vesta saturnalis (assembly GCA_036346205.1). Classification (NCBI taxonomy): domain Eukaryota; kingdom Metazoa; phylum Arthropoda; class Insecta; order Coleoptera; family Lampyridae; genus Vesta; species Vesta saturnalis. Next base: position 630,287 of record JARFJB010002010.1, read on the forward strand.
TGGATAATTATTTGGCATCAACAATGTCTTTATTAATTCCATCTACCGTGAGAGCATTAATTTATGTCCAGAACAAAATACTTTCCACTGCCTATGAAATCAAACTTTACTTCCAGAAATTTTAAATTTTATTGTAATAAAAGTTACATTTATTTAACAGTTACAGTATAATGGATTAAAAATTTTTTAATTTGGGATTTTTAATTCTAAATTATGACCTCTATTATTATTTAAACCATCATCTATTCGTTTTTTCATATTGTTACACATTTTTTAACTGGTCTTGATTAATGTTTTGAATCACAGCTCTAATTGCATTTTTTAGAAATACTGGACCTAGTTACGTATTATTGACATGGCTACATATACATCAATTTCTGTAGGATGTAATGGAGGTTGTACAAATTCACCAGGAGCCTCATCAGACCAAACCGTATATTGTATTTTATTCTGTATGGACTATAATGTAACTTTTGTTTAAGTGCTTTTCAACACATTCCATAACAAGCCTAAAATGCATAAAGTAATTAATTATTGTCATAGTAAAAATAATAATAAAAAGTTTGTACCTGTTTGTTATTATAATTGCCGTAAATTTTTTATGAACACGTTCAATGCACACTCGTATATCAACTACATTTTCAGTTAAAACAGACTACGTACAGATGATTTATCCTTGTCAACACTGCCTGTACTTCGAAACTGAATAAATCCATTCACAATTTTCATTCTGCTGCCTATTTCGACAATAAGATTCCAACATAAATTGGTTTTCTTGCAGAGAGTAGGACATTGTTTAATCTAAACCGTTTACATTTAGGTTAAAGGGTTACTTTTTGTTTATGCTGTACTTACTTATGTTAAACTTTTTTTTAAACAATGAATCTTAAGAAATACTAATTAAACAATAATAAAGAAAATAAACGAATAATAATAGAAAACAATGAAAATAGCTCTCAATTCCCTAATGCATTACGCTAAAAACGTCAAATACAAGCTGCTAATTTCATGGTATAGACTACAGTTTTGATATTTCTAGTAGAAAATAATATCGTCTGGACATCTATTTATGCTCTTTGTGTTGCGGTTCAAGAACCAATTTTCAAATATTTAAATTTACCGCCAAAATACTTCTTAGCCTGAATGCACTCTTAAAAAGACGACAGCGCTAGTTCCGCCCTCTCAGTTATCATGTTTGCTTCGGTCAACTGTATAGTACTCTAAATTGATCAAATATGATGAACTGATAACAAAACTTTTTTCATAACATTTCAATGATAACAATCAATTTTTTTTGTTTCCCTTTTAGGATTGCAACTGCTTCAGTAGCTGGTTGGGTTTACAAATAAGCAAAAAATAATAAAAAAATGTGGGATTTCGCATTGTGAATTATTTAGATCACCTAGCTTTATGCTTTTTTGGTCAATTGGGAAGTCTAACAATATTTGGACTTACCAGTATAAATTGGGGCTATTCATTTTAATCCAAAATCGAAACTATCTCCAAAACACAACTTTCGTCGTTCACTTTCAAGCAGTTTCGGTATTTGTAGTAATTTCTTTATCTGATGCTGCATCTGATGCTGTAGCTACCGGAGAAGTCCCACCTACATACGTCCGCCGTCCATGCCTTTTTGGAAAAACAAATATAGATACTATGGCTGTCATCACGTTATTAAATGAATTTGGGGGTTGTTGTTTGATAACATTTGGTAGTAATTTTTTAAGTGATTTATCCTCAGATATAGCATTTTTCTTTATTTCATTGATGAATCACTGTTTATATTTTGCAACATGATAGCCTCCTGATTGGCAAGTTGGTTAACCTGAGTCGTAGCGTTAGAATTTACAAATTTTTCTATTGTTGTTAACCTCGGAATATAGTTAAGGTAAATTTAGCCTTGTTACTGTATCATTGTTGTTAGATTATAGTCGCGCTTCTAATAAACTTAATTTTATGATATGACCACCATTGCACTGAATTAACTCAATATTTGTTCTAATAATATCCTTTTTACTGGTAATCAGTTTAAGATAGTGGTTGTCGTTTAGTTGTTTCACAATAGATAACGATTGCTTCGTTTATTTTTATACCTTGCTTGCATGATAACAACTTTCACAATTTACACATTTAACACATTTATTAATGTCACATTAAAACAAATTAAACACTTTCCTCCTTCCTCACTTTCCGAGATACTTGGTATATCTATAAATGGTGTTAATCTCAATTTTATTTATCAGTCGTTTCAATTATATTATACTTGGAAACAAAACCAATGAATTTCCTATCTTACATTATAATTTTTTTAATTTCCTGTTATCGCCTCTATTCCACTTTTTTTATTATACCAAAGTCATAATCTCCATTTTGAACACCCAAATGAGTGCAAAATCGTGCCTTCAAAATAGTAGTTCTTTCAAGTTGCCTAAGTAACAAGGAATTCACCTCCAAAATTTGAACAATCATAAATACTCGTACACAAATAGAAATAATCTTTACTTATTTAAATAAATATAAAACGTACAAATGCTGTTTGAAATTTTAATCTCGCATGAAATATCCTTGTTTTTAATCATTTTGTAATTCACGAAACGAATTTCACGAATTTTTAATAAATATAAATAGGCAACGAGACAACAATAATTACTAACCGTTTCTATCGCAACGATTAATGTCACAGTTTACTTCGACAAAATTGTTTCAATTTACTTTTGCTTCCACATCACCGATGTGTGTGTAGTTCCAGGAATAATACAAAATAGCGTATAATACACGTGTATAGGCGCTTTTGCAGCACTGCTTCGTTAAAAGGCACTCTGCTTCGCCCCGTGTTTTTAAACCCATCGCGCGCGTTATAAAGGCTTGTTTATACACATTATAATATACTACTTTTTCCTACTTACCACCCTTTAAAAATAAAGAACCCGCCCCGATACTTAGTTTAGAATTAAGTTCATTATAAGTTTATGTACTGCATTTCTTACATAGTTATTGTGTGTATTTACATTTGTCTATCTACAATTTCTCCTCCCCTTACATAACCTCCACTGTATTCTTCCCTCTTATCTCCTAAACACTTTAACTGTCTTCTTTTTTTCCATATTTCTTCCATCCAATACGCTCCCCTTCCTTTTTCCTCTAGTATCTCTTCTACCGTCCTCTGCTCTTCTTTTAACTCCCTGCATTCTTTCCACATATGATTAATCGTCACCATCTCTTCCCCGCACAACCGACATTTTCTATCTTCGTCCCTTCTCCAATATGTGTTTCCCCTTTCTTCGTTTCCACGTCTAAATCTCGCTATCATTTTCTTTCTTTCTTTTCTCCCTTCTCCATCCAGATATCCCGGTATCTCTTCTCCCTTAATGTTCCTATAGTTTACATTCTATTTTACTTCTTTCACCTTTGTCCATCTTTCCTGCTTTTGCACATCACTGTCCCTTCTAATTATGTTCGCTCTCACGTTCACTCCTTCCCTTCTTAGCCTCTCCACTTCATCTTTCGCATACCCATTTCTTTCATAATATTCTTTTCTGGCTTCTTGTCCATATTTTATTCTTCTTTTTATTTCGTTCCAGCATTCTTGAAGAATTTTGCACTCCGATCTTCTACTCACTTCTTCCTCGTATTTTATTGCTCTTTTTCCCACCTCCACCCTCATTTTTTCTTCATATATGTGCTCTCTGATAACGTATCCCGGTGTTTCTCTATCCACTCCTAGTACCCACTTCCAGTATTTTTCTTGCAGTCCCTATATCTCTTTATACTCTCTCCACCCCACACTTCCGCTCCGTACAACATCACACTTTTTATTAATTTCTCAAATAATTGTCTCCTTTTCATTACTCCATTCCGAATAGTCCTACACTCCACACTATTAATTTATTTCCTTTTCTCACTCGTTCTTTTACATATTCCCCATCTCTGTTGTGTAGTCTCATCGTGTGTCCCAGGTTTTTTTTACTTATAGTATTCTCGAATAGGCTAAGGTTTGCCTAACGTGCTAAAGCACTCAGGAACACTGGGAGGGTTAAGGGATATTGTTTGGCTGCCGAGAAATATTTATGAATGGCTACTTTAAATTGACTTAAGTCAAAGTCGAAAACAGGGACTGGGTAGTGCACCCCATAATTTGGTCACCGTGTGGAAAAATGTAGATTGAGTGCGTTTAGTGTGACACGATGTAATTTTGAGTGCGTAATTATGGTGTCAATGGGAAAACCGAGTGTTCCAAGGGAAGTTGGTCTGCGAAGGTATTAAGGAGTGTATTTCTTAGGCACACTTGCCATGGTAATAGCGATAGAACAAGGAAGAACCGAAACTATTATTCTATGCTCAAGAGGCTGTAGGTCAGAAGTCAGAAACGGGTGATTTATAAGCCTGTTACCTCTATTTTGTGTGCGGTTTACCAAATCAAGGGCATATTGAGGAGCACTGACCCAGAGGTGGGAATTGTATTCCAGATGAGGTCGAATTTGAGCCTTATACAGTAAAAGGAGTTATTGCGATGTGAAGTACTGTTTAGATCTGTATAGAAAGCCCAGTTTACGGGCAGCTGTTTTACTGGCTGACAAAATATGGTCAACCCATGAAAGGTTCGATGATACGGACATCCCTAACATAGAAATAGAGTTTGAAAACTTGAGTTCTAAGCCATTCATATTTACAGCAAGAAATGACCGGCCTTTCTTAGCGGACACAAGGCAACACTGCGTTTTGTCGGCGTTGAACGTGAGTAAATTATTCCTTCCCCATTCAAGGACACGTTCTAAGTCACTGCTGATTGAGGCTGCCATTTTCAATGTGGAGTGCTGCCATCCGCAAAGCAATGAATCGGGCTAGTTGTTGAGGAAATGAGGTCATTTATGTACAGCAGTAAAAGTGTGGTAGCTATCACTGATCCTTGGTGTACTCCCGCGTTAATATTAGTCTCTTTCGAAAAGAAGCCATCGACGACAACGCGTATACGTCTTTTTTCAAGAAAGCTGGATATTCAATTGATGAGCGAATCGGATAAGCCGAACGAAGTGAACTTCGCAAGCAGGCACTTGTGCCAAACCTGGTCAAAAGATTTTGAAATATCCAAAGCTACTACGACTGTTAGAAGTAGGCGAATTCCTTTACCTGCTGTATCTCCTCTTCTCTCCATTTCCACTGCTCCTTTTTTCTTTTTCCGCCCCCTTCTCTCAGTACCATTACGTCAGTTTTGTTCACATTTACTTCCAGATATTTTCAAATATATGTCCATCGTTTTTAACAAACCCTTCATTTCTTTTTCTTCCTCTGCTCTTAGCGCTATGTCACCTACGTATGCTAGAGACCACACCTTCCTGTTCCCCATCATCAGGCCTCCTTCTTGTTGCTCCTTTAATATCTCCTCCAGGTCTCCAGTGCATACTACGAACAGGCTTGGGATCAGTAGGCATCAATCCCTTCCTTGTTACAAATCCCTCACTTACTTCCCCATTCACCCTCACCCTGTTCCTCGCTTCTTCGTATATTTCTTCCATCCTTTTTATTGTCTTTAGCTATAGGTCATATGAAAAAATGAACCTCGTATCCTCGATCTCTTTTTTTGAGAAAAACCACAATGGTGTATTTCAAATTTGGCTTTTGTTTTCGAGTTATGGCCAAAAATTCAGATTTTCGAGGTTTGATGTTATGGCCATATCTCGCTTATTAAAGAAAATAGAAAAAATAGTTTCTACGTTCTTCAGGAACTTTTTGATAAGAATGCAATGGTGTAGTCAATTCTTTAAAAATATTCGTAAAATTGAAGTTATAGGCTAAAGTTGTACAGGGGGACCGAAAAGTCGTTTTCTAGCATGAAATTCAAACAGATAATTTTTAACAAGTTTTTATTTTTAATCATTGATGTAACCGCTTTCGTTATTAACAACTCTTTGCCATCTAGTATACAAATTTTCAATGCCGGATCTCTAAAAATCAATTGGTTTTTGTGTATCCAAATTTTCAAATTTTTTACCACTTAGAAAATTTTGTAGCGGTCGGAGTAAACAGAAATCCGATGGCGCAATATCGGGCGAGTATGGTGGGTGAGGCAGTAGCTCCTAACTCAATTCATTAATTTTTTCCAGGGTTCGTTTTGCGCAGTGCGGTCTTGCATTATCGTGTTGCAGAATACCGCCTTCTGTATTGACAGTTGCTAGACACTTTTCAATCAAAGATTGATTCACTCCACCCAATTGTTCACGGTAAATGTTTGAATTTACAGTTTGTTCAGGTTTTAGTGCTTCTAAATGAACAACCCCGGGAATTCACCAAATACACAAAAGCGCATTTTTGGGATATAAACCTGGCGTCGTGGCGATTCATTATGAAAGAGCCACTGCCTTTTGCGTTTTAGATTATCATACAGGACCTATTTTTCATCTCCAGTATTCAAGCGATTAAAAAATGCTTGTATATTGTGCCGCTGAAGCAATAAGTAGCATGTAGTGGATCGGTTAGCTTTGTTTTCTTCAGACAGATTATGCGGGACCCAAACACCTGCTCTGCTTACTTTCCCAACCAGCTGCAAAGGTTCTTGGATCGTCGACCAAAGTTGGTTAAGAATGGTCTGACATGGTTTTGCTTCAACTCCGCCCTTAACATGTCATTGTCTAAACTTGTTGGTCCTCCAGATATATACGAGTCGGAAAGATCAAAATTCCCGAATTTGAACTTAGAAAACCACCTTCGGCATTTACGAACGTATAATGCATTTGGATTAACATCGCAAACGTTTTTGGAAGCAACTGTTGCGTTACTACCCTTGTGAAACTCAAAAAGTATGCAATGACGAATATGTAACTCTTCTGGTATTTGGCCTGCCATTTCACCATAAATTGCAAACGAATATCGACATTACTTTCCGGTTCCCTTATTATTTTTTATATGGAAATTAATTAATTAATTACTAATTTTTTTCTGATTCCAACAATATGTATCATCTTTACTGCGTTTTAGCAAAAAAATAGTTTTTTCGGGACATAAACATTTCACGATTGGAGAAAAAACAGTTTTTAATACAAGTAGGCTTGTACCACTTACACTCTTTCTGATAAAGCAAAGTAGGGATCTATTTGTCATTATGTTGCTACAAAAATGGCAATTCAATAACGTTTAATTGTTTATCCTTAAATGTGCAAAATATGGCTTTTGAAAATAATCAAAAGTTTGATATGTTAGGGTGTTTTATTCAAGGTAATAATAAAATATTTAGTATAGGTACATATATTTATGTATACGATTAGATACAAACTTCCTGCTGATGGTATCATCATTGCTGTTCCCAAAAACAGCTTTGAGAACATCCACTATCAGACCCATCCTTTGTCAAAATTCCACTTGCATTTTCGTCCTACAACTCTCTTGTCGTTTTCGTTTCTTCTTTGGGGGCAATTTGTAAGCTAAATTAATTAAGCCGTCGAATAACCTAATTCTTGCGTGCAACACCGATGTCTTAGTAAGCGTTCAGCTATGACTTTTTTCTCGTTGCGGTCATTGAACTCATTTGACGTTGCACCTACGTTGTAGGACCTCATTGGTGATTTGGTCGAAGTTGCAGCATTGCATATTTTGGCGTTAACCATTATAATAGCCATACTGTGTTCAACATTACATACCTTCGTATGCTCCAATTCTTCATTGATAATGTTTGTCGTCTCTTTGGTAAAACGTATCCTCATTGGTCGACTATATCGGGGTGGAGAAGGTATACGATTTTGCTAAATAACTTTCTTTTCCCCAGAGTCTAAATTTATCAGTAGTTGTAAAGACATAATGAACTTTGAAAAATATTGCAGTTTGAATTGTGATCATTTTGAAACTTTTGCCTAAATTGGGAGACTGCTGCGAGCCATCACATCCCCACATAACGTAAGTTTATTGCAGTTTTCCTTATGTAAGCGTTATAAGACTTCGTCCATATAAGTAAGCAGTCTACTTGCAGTATGGCTGAGTAGACTGTAAATTCGCTTCAGCACATTTCTCAGTTACTTTAGTTCTATCGGGATGACTCCTCCTTGGTTTTCTGCAAAACTGTATAGCACGGAAGATATGGAAGGAAGCTACTTATTACTTCATACTGGTTTTTAAAAAGCCCAGCCTCAACAAGCATTGCTAACGCTTTTCGAGGCGACAATTAATGTGGACTAGTTTGGTCTTCTATGAATTTGGAATACGCGTTTTGTACTTTGTTACTTGGTTTGGGCTAGAGTTTAGATTTTAGTGCCTTGAAAGCACCTCTTTTTCCTTGCACCTGCAGGGTTACCTGAACAGTGTATAATAATTCTTCTGATTCGTTAGTCCTACGCAGTGCTTCCGTTTTGCGTTTCTACCTCTTTCGCTGAACGTCCCACAACCTGTGATTGTTTGGGTAGCTTAAGTGCTATAGTGTTTAGGCATGAACATATTTACTATGTAATTGACTTGAACTACCACATGATTCGGGAAAAGCTTTTCCTCATCCTTTTTATCGTCTTCCGTTAAATCGTTCCAATTATGTAAAAATCCTCAACAAAATATATTTCATTAATATCCACTTCATATTGTTGTTGTATCATGTTGAGTATTTCCCCTTTAATGATGATTTTTTCTTGTCTGGTGGAAACAGAAACGATCCAATAACAAAATGCAGTGATTGAGAGTAAGATACGTGTATGACATGAGCACAGTTTTGGGCACATAATAAATCAGAAGAATCCGGAAACGTTTTTAAGAGGTATCGAAACTTAAAATATTTGATTATTCAAGTACCAAAAAAAATGTCGCGGGACACCTCGGGAACCGTAACAAAATTAATTTTGAACTTCAAAAACTACTTAAAACGCATCTCAAAAAATCATTTTGTTTAATGTCTCCATGGATACAGTATGCAAAGCTTAAATATAAAAACAATAGTATTAATATATTCTTAATTACCGCCTTCTCCGTGGTTCCAAAGATATGTTACTCTTTTAAATGTATTTAAATCACTTTTAACCGTATGTACTTTTCAATTACACAGACAGCGGTACTGTGCACCATTCAAGTTCAAAGTTGTGGGGTATTTTCATATCCGCCTACAATTGAACTTTAAGAAGTGGTACATGATAACGACTTTTTTGAAATAGGATTTTGAAAACTGAATGGTCAATGATGTTCTGAAATTTTAAACCAACACATGGTCGAGGACTTTATAGATAACTTGCCGCTGAACATTAAACAAAATTTATATTTTCAACAAGATGGCGCACCCCCTCACAATAGTAGAACGGTCACTGAATTGTCAATGATTCATTTTCAAGACAAATGGATAGGAACAAATAGACCTATGAGGTGACCATCATGTTCACCCGTTTTAACGCTCATAGATTTTTTTCTTTTGGGGACACATTAAAGATAATTTATATATAAAAATAATAATAATAATAATATAACGAACTAAGACAAAATTTTATACAGTGTGTTAATTCCGTCTCTAACATTCATATTTATAACGCAATTCGGAATGTTTCAAAGCGATGTGAACTATGTGTTGCAAATAATGGCATCAATTAAAAAATTTAGTTTTTTTAACAGCATCTTCAATATTATGGTTATTTGTTCTTGCTTTGTAAAAAAGTCACATGGTGTATGTGTTTTTTTTTTTTAATAATTTCTATTACTTTGAATAAAATGTTATGTCCTAAACTAAAAAGCAAACAAACTGAGTAATTTGACCCCACATGATATATATCGTTGGAATATAACTCCATTTCAAGAATATTTATAAATAATTGAATACACCACTGCATTCTTATATCAAAAAAGTGCCTGTAGAAGGTAGAAATTATTTTTTTCTATTTTCATAAATAAGCGAGATATGGCCATAACATGAAAACTAGAAAATGTGAATTTTTGGCCATAACTCGAAAACAAAAGACGTTAGCCAAATTTGAAATGCACCATGGAGTTTTTCTCAAAAAAAGAACCGACGATGCCAGTTTAATTTTTTCATAAGAACTATAGTTTACGAGATTACCTAGTAAAACATTACATTAACATTTCATTTCAATTATTATTATTTTAATTACATATTAGAATTATTGAATGCAGTTCCGCAGAAACACATGATAATTAATTAATCCAAACTTTAACTTAATAAATGTAGATTAATTTATTCTTATTAAATTGTCCAGGACCTGTTATAAACGACATTCGCTATTTTAATTAGTTTTGGACTTACCTGCGGATTACTTTAATTCTTGAAATTTTTTACTTTCTTTAAAACTGTTTTGAATGTACAAAACAATTCAAATGGTCCAATTATTATAATACTGAGTAATTTATACCACTGTAATAGTATGCGCCACTATTGATAAATTGTGTACACTTTTTTTTTTGTATTGCTGTATTTATTCAATTTTTCCCCGTTATCAATTTTGCAAGACCTAGGGTCAAGAAAACGTATTCCAGAAATCAAATTTGGGTTATCAGTTAATAGGTTATCCGGACGAATATTGAACTAGTAAGAGTATAACGAGCTATGTAAGGAATTTGGTTGTCGGCAATAATTTAGAAATGTAAAGTGCCAATGTCTGGTTTTAGACTGACATTGACCTTTTACATAACAGTGATCTTTAGAAAAAGATATTTGATTGCATTTTACTTTGTTTTTGTTAATAATTTTTTTTTGCCATCTACATATTTGCTTATCAGGATTAGTACTTTCAACTGAATTTACCGATCTGTTATGGTATGTTATGGAAATAGATAGAATAACAAACCCGTAAAGATTCATTACGGGTTCTAGTACCTTGGAAAAATAGTTTTAAATATTTACTGTAGTTTAAATTTAATTGTAATAAAACCATAAATGTCAATTTTTTGTTGATGCTACGTCAATGCAATGTAATTGTGTAATGTATGTAAATGTTGTGGATTACTAAACCTTGCATTGATACATAAATTATTATTATAAGATTTTTATCACTATAACAATCTAAAAAATTAGAAATAAACGAATTTGACAGTTTTCTTTTTACGAGAAAATTTCACATTTTTTGTTGCGTTTATTAATGTTTAGGTACAAAAGACTATAAGAAAAGTATTATTCATTTTAATGATTATAAAAGCGCAGAAATTATTATAAGACATTCACAGTACCATCATAACTGGTCTTGAAACATAGAACTGCTCGATCCTTCTGGTTTCGTTTTACTAACTTTTTTCTGAAACTGTTACCAGGGCAGATCCAGGATTGATCTGTGGTGAGGGGGGGGGGCACATTTGACTTCCAGACCTACTTAAAATTTAATCGAAAGATTGGGAACAAAAATAATCTACATAAAATAAAATGTGTTATTTTTTGTAGAATAGAAACATTAATACATTTTTAACACGAAACCAATTTATTTGTTACCCTTCCCACACGTTTCTCTTGTGTTTTCTGGCAAAAACTTCCAACACCTCTTCAGGCTTCATTACACTTGAAATATCTTGATGTATATGTAGTAAAGCCAGTCCATTGAGTCTGTCTTCCAACATTGTGCTCCGCATATACGTCTTCAGACGGCGCAATACTGAGAAGGAGCGCTCAGCTGTACTCGTAGTTACTGGCAGAGTACATAAAAGCTGCAGTAAAGTTCTTACATTTGGAAGAGCACCAGCTAACCTGTACGCCTGCGCTGGGTCGTTTGGTCTCTTGTTTTCTGGAAGCGATTTGCATAGGTTCATCCATATGTGCAACTCTCCTCTCAGAGCATTAAAACAGGGCAAGTCATCTTTGTACATAGAAGCTCCCTCAAGGATTTCAGAATGGTTCTCATTTTCAAAATTTGACGATAACATCAGTTGAAGTTTTCCCACACACTCCATTTCATTCGTAGGGAATCTCGTTTTTAGTTCGTTTAAAATAAAATCCAAAAAGGGGATAAAAACTGTTGTACAATAGTAGTCTTCGATCGATTCTACTGGAAGGTTTGATCTGTGTTTTTGGACTTTTGTAATTCTAGGCTTTTGAATGTGTGTACCCATCTCTTCTGCTAACATTGTTGATTTTTCAAATAGAGCTTTGAATGATGTGTTACTGAAATCCCTTTTTTCTTGAATGCTTGCTATTGTAGCACCAACGAGTGTCATTGCATTAAGCACGTCCATGTACTCTGCTTGCAGTTTTCGCGCAAGGGGTAATGTTATTTCCAGAATTTCAGCCAACACAACCACACTGATCAAAAACTCGGATGGCATGACAGTTTAGAAGAGCAAATACATTGCTTCCTTTACCATCAGAAGAATTAGAAATAGTTTCTAAAACAGTGGGTAGGGCAGGAAGATTTTCCATTAAGGTTAGTACGGCTTTATGTCTCTCCAACCACCTGGTTTCACACAACTTTTTAAGTCCATGTTTTCCCGGCTTGAGATTATGATTTTCCTGTATTTCATCTTCGAGCTTTATGAATCTTGAAGCTGAGTCTCGGAAAAAATTGGCCAAAGATGAAATGACGCCTACAGTATTTCTAATGCTGGACAAAGTACATGCTTTGCTCACTGCTAAGTTCAGCCTATGGTTGGCACAGTGGCTGTAGACAGCTAACGACTGGATCTGAGCAACGCGGGCTTGCACTCCTTTAAATATTCCACTCATATTAGAGGAGCCATCTAAGGCTTGTCCTCGGCAATAATTTATGTCCAAATCCAGTTTTTGAAGCTCCTGCAGTATGGTGTGAGCCAGATTCTCACCTGTGAGATTCACAACATCAACAAACTTTATGAAGTCTTCTACAATCTTGAATTCCTTAGTATTGAAGTATCGTATACAAATTGTGAGCTGTTCTTTGACTGATACATCAGTAGTTTCATCAGCCATAATTGTGAAAAACTTTGCATCTTTGATCTTTGTCACAATTTTGCTAGTTATAACTTCGCCGCAGCACTCAATAATGTCGTATTGTGTTATTTTGCTAATGTAACTGGCGTTATTTCCACAAGTTTTCAAGTGTTCACCTGCATCCATCCTAAATTTCAATAACGCTCTGAAATTCCCTTCACTGACAGACCTTTCTTATTTGTCAATTTCACCGTCATCTCTATGGCCTCTCAATGGTATGTTCTGGGTACCACACAAGAATACTGTTTTAAGTATAGGTATCAGTCTTTTGTGGTTCTCTTGAATAATTTGCTTCTCCGCATTGCACATACTAGTCAATACATCATTGACCTTGTTCTCGTGTACCATTAAAAAATTATGAGAATGAACCATGTTCCGTTTATGGTATTCTGTGTTCGAGTGGTTCTTTAAGAGTTCGACAGCTTTCTTGTAGGTTTTCATTGGCTCACAAACCAATTTCCCAAGTTTTACATCGTTTACTCCTCCTTCGGTGCGGCCAAATAAAATGCAAACTTTGCACAGACCTCCGCTTTTCTCTTCACTGTAAGCTAGCCATTCATAGGTTCTTAACCAGTTGTGTCGAAAAGAACGATTCTTGTTTCCTTCTAGTATCATAGGGAATTTGTAATCTGCAGAAGGTGTCCATGAATGTTTCAACCACTGATACTGTTCTTCGTTAGTGAGCGATGTTACAAGAGCTTGATTGGATAAAATCTTGCCGAAATAACGATCTTTAAGAGAAGGGACCGACAGCAGAATATCATCACCACTCCCTGTTGCAGCTGGTGTAAATTGTTCTACAACTTCCACTTCTTTTCCGTCTTCTACCTGAAATAAAGTTTTTATAACGATGCAGACTTTTTATAAAGAACAACGTTCATTACTAACACTAATATTAATAAGTTTGCAAAGTGTAATAATCAGGTTGTAAACAACTAGGGTTTAGCAACAAACGGTCCCACAAACAAAGTCTAGTGCTTGGGGTTTTCTGCAATCATGTTAACAAATATAATGGCGATAATGGTGACAATAAGTAAATGGTACAAAACTGTTAGAGGAATTTATTTTTTGAAATTTTAAGGGTTCCTTTCAGGCCCCATTATTGAGTAATAGGGACTACAGAAAACTCGCTCTTAACTGAGTCCCAGTCATCTGAGCCTCCGGGGCTTGTGATTGGAAAAACACATTTCACTCATTATTTTGAATGAATTTCAGGCAGTTGCTATTCCAATAGGGTTTAAATATTATAAATTGTGTTTATTTAGTCCGTGGTCCTACAGTAGGACTGTAGGACTCCTACTGCTACTTGAATATTAGCTTATATTTCTAATCACACAAACCAGGGATGTTTCTAGCCATTTGTGAGAAAATTGCCCTATTTTTGAAGAGAATAAAGAGTTATGGACAATTCATAAAAGTAGTCAAGATGCCAGAGTAAGAATCATAAACTGTCTACTCAATTTATACCTAAATGCTATGGAAACCGGCCCATAAAATAAGCAAGGTATCACAATGTTTGGTAAACGATGACTATGTGTAGTATTTTTTATAAACACAGGGTATATCATAGAAAATAAGAATTGGGGAGGTCAAAGCCTGAAAATGGAGCGTGAAACAAAAAGACATTATTTTCGTCATAAAATATTTTAGTCACAATCATTAAGACATTATAGGCCACATTTTTATTTGAGGGTTTCAATTTATTTCTATCACAAATAAGCATAAAAATGCATAAGATGAACTAAAACTATTAACAGCTGATACAGCGTGTTTATGACATATGAATGAACACTCACAAATAAAAACAATAACATAAACTCAAATTATATACAGCCATGTAATCTCGATGGATTGGATTTAATTATTAACTATATATTGCCAATATTTCAGTACAATTAAATAAAAACTAAAAATAAAAATCATAGCATAATGTTGTTCTTGTATTTCGCTTATAAGATAAACTTAGTAGGCTACAAATAATCAGCAATTATGCGTTCAACTTACCTTGTTTCTTTTCGTAAAAAACGAGTCTAGTCCAAGCTGTCTTTTCTTTCCTCCACTCATACTTGCTTGAATAACTCTCAATAATGTATATAATCATATATCAAAGAACTATGATCTTTCTGAATATAAACTTTGTAGTAATTCAAAAGTAGAAGCTAAACGCACAACAGTAAACAAAGCTGGTACGTTGCTATTGCTGCGCCGGGCCGCCAGCAACTGACAACAACACGACCACACTGCTGCCACTAGTATCAGTGTTGCAACATTGAAAAAATAATTACTATCGTATAATTTTATACAATATTGCATCTGCAGGCCTGCACTTTATCCTGAAAGTTTCTATTGCATTACTAAATGTATTTTTAGAAGCAGTTTGGGGTTTGAGTGCGACATTTAATAATATTTTATGTCACGCTAACAATAGTCTATTTTATCTAGTGTATAGTTCAGTCCCCCCTGTATCCGACTCTGACTGTTACAGTGTGTCCCGGTTTTTTTAATGGTTTTGCAGTGTATCTCAAGAACGGCATTGCGATTTTTGCGTTCCTGTGCTGCTCCTTTATCAAACGAAAGATCGACTAACTAAAATTTCGAAGGCAGGCTTTGTTTTTGAATTTGAAAATTCTTTATTTTTGGACTCCCTCGAATCTCTGCTAGCAAGCAACATAGAAATAAAAGAAGGGTGTCGGCATGCATTATTTATTTTCATTTTTAAACATTCGGTTACTTGAGAATAATAGCTTTCGGTTAGATACGTTCGTGCGATGTCAGTGATTAGTTCACTTTTTTTAATCTATATAAACCATATAGAACTTTTATGTAGGTTTGCACCGCAAATCCTTCGACTTTTTCATTTCTTGAGTACTTTTGTTGCTCAGCTTAAGTTTAATTTTGATCATGGTCTCGTGCTGTGAACAACTAACCTTACTTTAATTTTTTTGGTATTTGTTGTTGCGTTTAATATATAATTAGATACCGTAGTGAAACTTTTACTGCATATTACTTTGTGTTGCGGCGGTATTTGTGTTTTTTGCTATTCTATTTCAGCGATACAAGTGTTCGTTTGTTTTTTTCTAGGCGCTTTCCGCGAAATTCTTAATAATGAACACTTTGTACAAGTATATGTATATAGTTAGAGCGACAAGAAGTAATTTGAACCACTTCGTTTGGAATACAATAAGATTTAGGTAGAAATTTGGGTGTAGGGTTTAGGCGGACTGATAATTTGAAAAATAAATTTTAAATTCCATTATTATAATCAATATTTCGAAATCTATATCAGCACATTTTTACCAAAACATACTCATAATTATGTACGTGCAAGGATCACTAATGTCATATATGCAAAAAATTTCTAAAAGAACTCAAATACATTTTGGTTCTGAAAGCGGATAAATGAACATTACGATTTTAATGTTTAAAAAGTTTAAATTTAATTTAAACTGGTACGATTAAATTATCACTTTAAGTACAAATCTGATAAAACAAACATTAACTGTAAGAATGAACCCTAACAGGATATCAAAACAATTTAAGTTAGGCTAATTAATATTATAACTTAAACCTACATTTTGAAAATTTGACTAAATAAGACCAACGACCTTCATTGAATTTTGAATTGCAAATTTTAATATAGAAATTATATTAGAAATACCGTAAATTAAGTTAGGTGCTGAAATTTAAAAGTATCCCTAAGACTTAGAATGGAAAATTGAAATATGTATTAAAATCAATGTTTTGTAAAAATATATAATACACAGATTGCTAACGTCAACTCTTTTTATTAAACGTTTATTATTATTTATATGGCACATTTTCAGGAACAGACGTTTCTCAAGGTTTCTTTTCTGCTAACATTTACGAATTATCAAAGTCGAAAGGGTGACTCCATAAGAATATCCTAATTGACATCCCAGCATGTCAGACCTATTCCGAGATCTTACCTTTTAGGGATTAGAGGTTTGTCCGATGTACGTACCGGAGCATTCCGTCAATTTTTGCATATACAATGTTGAAAATAGTAAAGGTGCCTTTAATATAAGGTAATAACAAGAACTAACGGTACAAGTGGTTTGTCAGCAATTAGTATCGGAAACGTTTTTAAATATGTTTTATTTGTAGGGTAACATTTTCTAAATATTAAGACCAGTGTACAATTTATTTTCTATACTTTACGAAAGTGTGAGTCAATAACTGTTGGTGAGTCAATAACTTAGTTGGTCGTGATTACCTGAAGTCGTAAAAAGACTTTCTGTGGTAAATTTATGAAAATGTTTCGCAAATAGTTTCATGAAAGGTCTTGTTAACTTCCTCAGATTACTTGTGATGAAAGAGCATCAGATATAGTGAAAGTCTGTAGTTCGTAGCTTGTATAATTAACCTTTATATTTAAGCAAATTGACGGAATATCTAAGTACACGACAAGTCTTAATGGTACCAATCAAATCTAATTATCTCAACCATCCTGGAAGTAATCAGGAAAAACGCTCTTCTGTCGTCCTTCACTTTGTTAAATATGTTGGATCGTAACTATTAAATATATTCAAAGCATTATCATCTACATCTTTATGAAATAAAGTTAAATGAAAAAGTGGTGGGATACGATCGAAGATGGTTTCTATAACAAATTGACTGTAAAAGTTACAATGATGTATAAAGTAGGTGGAATCAAATATGTGTTTTATGATTTCTATAAATAATCCTGAATTAATAGCAGTATTTTGCGAAATAGAATCTCATCTAATCTCTATAGCCTCTTATATCCGAGCACACGGAGGATTATTAAAAAGACTAACAACACCTAACTTATCTACTAATTTAAAAGTGGAAATGACAAAGGATGGGTTATCTGTATATAAATTTCAATTTTTAGTAATGAAAGAGTTAAACGTCTGGATGTAGAATTGTCGTAATTTGGTTGTGTATTTTCAGATTGCAAAATATTGTTATGAAGATTTTTGGTTTTATAGATTTTGTACTTAAGTGATATAATTTAATCGTATCAGTTCATAAATTAGAACGTTTTGTCAAAATGTGAGGGTCTTTTGAAATAACTCATAATTCTTGTCTTGTCCATTACAAACGTAATGTTCCCTTTATCCGCTTTCAGAACCAAAAATGTATTTGTGTTCTTTTAGAAATGTTTGCATATATGACATTAGTGATCCTTGACAATAATTATGAGTATGTTTTGGTAAAAGTGAAATAAAATACTTATATATTTCAGATAAATAAATAAATATAAATACATATATATATATATATATATATATATATATATATATATATATATATATATATATATATATATATATATATATATAAAATAAATCGTAACGTTGACAGGTGGGAAAGATTGACACATTTTCAAATTTCACTCTAACAGTTCTATTAGTTGACAAAATTCAAATTTCATATTTTAAAAATTCGTATATATTATACATCTAGTGGCAATGTACAAAAGTGATATCATAATCCCTATAATACATTCTACTACGACAGAACACGTGCGTTTACAAAACAAAACAAAATTTTTAATTCAAAACTTTGCCTGTTTTAGTAGTGGAAGCCGATCTAGATTATTGGAAGCAAAGGTAGGTAATGTTATGACGTATTAAATAATACTTTTACGCTAATTTAGCAATCTTCACAAAAACATAACAAGCATGGTACAATACTACTTTTGTGACTCAATGTTGCACACTTCAAACGTGTCAATGAATTAAGAGCAGTTGATACTTACCTATGTTTTTGGATGGATCACTCCTGCAAGTTTATTCCACAATACAGACGAACATGAAGATAATGTGTCAAATAGCTTGGAGGTTTCATTAGTGTCAGTTTTGGAAAGGCAAATGACACATACGAAAAATAAAAAGAGCAGCAGACTGAAGCGGAAATTTGCAGAAAGTTTAACTTCTGTGGAAGTTCGAAACAGAATGATCGCAGAACAGAGAAAGAAAGACGAAAAAATAGTAAAAAGAAAGCTAAGAAAAGAACCTGATAGTAGTTCAGAAAGTGATGCCGATGTGGAAATAAAATTAAAAGATTCTGACTCAGACACATCTATAGCAGAATACATCGATTCTAATAATATGGAAGAAGCTGAGATGACCTCTGAGGTAGAAATTTGAGTGGGTATTTCGGTTTTGGTCAAACAAGAATCCGAGATAAACTGCTTACATAAGGGCGACGATTGTTATTACGTGGGTAAGGTAACAACTATTCAAAACGAAGGGTTAACAATAACGTTTCTACAAGGAAATCAGAAACATTTTGTTTATCCGACCTAGTATCGAAATCGTGAGCATTCAAACTATGGTGTAGGACTATGTGATATGGGTGCAATCTAAAATAGTATATATTATAAAGTAATCAGATCAATAAGACACATTGAAGTCCTTCGTTGTTAGTAAACAAACTTTACTTTGCCTCACTTAATTAACATGTTGTTCGTTAAAATCTATTCATATAGCTTAAGATAATTTTATTAAATAATTTGGTGTTTTATTGAAAACTGGACATAAAATGGCGGCAAATATATTAGTCATGTTGTCACAAGTTAACTTTGATGTAATGACATTTTCGGTATGATAAAAATTATAAACATATAACGTCAAACGAAAAAAATAAAAACATTTTTATCATTATAATACCGAATAAAACATGCATTGATAAATAAGTAGTCACCTGTGTAAAACATTTTGGACGGTGGTTCGACATATACCCAAGTCTCTAGCTATAGCTCTGGTGCTTAAATGAGGGTTAACATTTACATAAGCTAAAACATCAATAACGTTTTCCTCTGTTCTACCTCTGCGCTGTCTTCGGTACACAGGAAGATTCACATTTCCAGTAGTACGCACACGGTGTGCGAGTCGGAGAAAAATTCTTGTGCTGTGATGCCGTCTGTTTGGGTACTGCAGTGCATACACTCTAGCAGCAACGGTTGCATTTCTCATACATTCAAAATAAATTGCCAACATATCAAATGCTTCTTCATTTGTAAGAATCATTTTGGTACGAAAGATAAAGAAAGTCTATTAAATGCAACACGATGAATAATTTTTGACATATGCGTGAAAATCATAGCTTGCTTGTTTTCAACAGGGAATTTATTTTATATCTTACATGGCCCTCTTTACTAATTTTGTTGTCATCAGTAAATCGTAATTCATATTTTAAAATATGTATTTGTTGTTGCTGGGAAAATATCGGTTTTTATTAATATTTTATGCTTTTGATTTACTAACACAACGCTTGAAAACAAACATAACATTCTCATATAATTAAAAAAATGTTAGAATTATCACATTATTATTTTATAATTTGTTCTCATTGTTAGTAGCGACAGCATTACATTTAGGTAATCTAGCGGCAACCATAACATTAGTATGATAACAGTTTAAATTACTGCAGACCAATGTAAGATCTTTTCATCCAGGCTAAATTTAATAATTTCCGTTAACGCGAACTAGCCTACTAGACGTTGGAAGAACAATTCCAGCCATTTACCTGTTTCTTACGATATCTCAGAATAGGAAAAAGATATCGACTTGCGGTTTTCACTGTTTTATTACTAATTTAGTCTACTTTTTAAAGACCTACTTAAATTTTTATGCTCCCATTTAAAATTGTAAAGAGAAAGCACCATATTAAACAAATATTTAAACAGCGCCCTCTAGCATTTATGTTATTAATCAGATTGCTTCAAATTTACAAATTTTCTATTGTTTAACAAAAGCTCTTTCAAACAACATCAAGTTCATTAAAATCGGTCAAGTAGCACCTGAATTAAAGGCGTTTTTTCGTAACAAGGTTCCCACTATCCCCCACCCCTTATTTAAGGAGATAGACTAAAACTTGTCAAATAAAAAATATGCAGAATTTCTCGAGGAATCTGATTATAATATTTAATATGCCCTTTAATTGAGTAAATTTTGAAAAATTTTGCTTTTTAAAATTTTAACTGTCAAATACACCCTCTAGCGGTGGACCTACAATTCTGAAAATAATTTCCAGGCGTTTCTCGAGGCCACTTTCGTTATAAAAAATTTCTTCCCGAACCTGTGCTATAATCCATTCCTGAGATATGGCCGACGGCCGTTCTTAGTTGGCTACCCGGTACATCCTGAATTTCAAATTTTTTGAAATATTAATAGTCTCACAAAAACATAAATTTCAAAGATGTGTCAATGATGCACCATTGATGAATGGAGTATATTTGTTTTTGCAACTCAAGACAATCGAATATATTTGTAATTTTTTTTATAAATTTAAAGTCGTATGCGAAAAGAAGATGGTGCGTCAGAAATACCATTAATAAGCATAAGAAACAAAAGGTTGGAACCTTGAGGTACGCCAGATGTGACCCTAAATAGACCAGAAGTAAAACTATTTTTTGTGACTTACTGAAAACGATTATTCAAGTAAGGCGTAAAAAGACAGGACAGCGAATCACTAAATACAAAATTCTCAAGTCTACGAATTATAACCGAGTGGTCAATGCTATAAAAGGTTTTAGCAAGGTCCATATAAATTGTATCAACTTGACCTAAATTGTACAATACTTGACAAGTAAAATCCGTAAAACACGAAACCTTTGACAAAATGCTAATTGGTCTATAATTAGACAATGTTTTCACCAAGAGAACTGAAATTTCATCCTAACCTGCAGTGTGTTTACTTTTCAGTGAGAATATAGCGTCGTCGACCATTGATTCACTATCTTGTGGTAGATTAATGCATGGCAGGTTAGGTTATTATGAGTAGGTACGGAGAAAACAATATTTAAAGGTTGACGATAAACAGAGGAAAGATATTTTTTAAAGGCATTTACCATTTATTGAGGAGTTGTAAAGTAATTATTATCATAGAACATGTTTCTAGGTATCGCACTGCTTCCATTTTTAGATCTTACAAAAGGCCATATTTGTTTAGGATCATATGTTAACGATACCTCAACATTCATAACATAACTTTTATAAGCAGAACTAGTTTGTGCCTTAATTTACGTTCTTAATTGTTTAAATTTTACTAAGGCATATGTAGAATTATATTTCTTAAAACGTTTGTGGGATTTATATTTTAAACGAATATTCTTAATAAGTTCGTGTTTAAACCATTTCGGTATAGAAATGTTTCTATATCGTTTTTTTATCAAGAATAGTCCAATCTATCTCAGATGTGAAATTGTGAAAAAATATACAGGTTTTTTTTGAGACAGGAAGCGGTTTTCGCGTTCCTCCCCTACTTTTTTTTTGAAACGAAAGATGGATTGCACAACATTTCCATGGAACGTTTCGTTTCTGATATTCAGGGCAATTTTGTAAATTTAGCAATTTGGGACCCCTCTCGTATCCCTGTTAGCAAGTAAAATAGGAATAAAGTGAGAACTGATACTGATAGATATCTTTATGTAGAATCAAGTGGCTCACGGAGCTTTTCTGTAATTATTTCCGTTTCTTCACAGAACCACAAGCTTACCTTCTTTGAATGCAACATCCTGTGTAAATTTTCACTATTTGATTCCATTTGTAGTCGACTTTACAAAAATAAATGAAACTCTACCGTTCTTTGCAACACTAACCTCAAAAAATTTACGTTATTACAAATTTAAATTCTTATGGGACAGAACCTGAAGTAAGCAAATCATTTAGCTGTCAGATTTTAGAAGTTTATGTCTGTTATTCTGATTATTTACTTTGATTTGTCTAATATTGTTGTCTTAGTTGTTAGAAATTCATTTGCTGTTAATTATGGCAGTTAACACAACATTTATAAATGCAGAAAATACGGCATGTTTGTTTGTTACATAAATTGTAACAAAAATGCAGACAAAGAATTGAAAGAATATTTTCACATTTATCTATATATCTTGTTACTTTGACTAAAAATTTATAAAAAAATGTATCCATAGATATCCAGAGAAGCGACAGCCAGAAAAAAAAATATTTTCAAGAAGATAATTGAACGCGGCTCTTTTTATAAACCTCATTCAAAAATCTACAACAAAGAAAATTGCGAAATTGACGAAATAAGTGTATTATCGTTAACTACAACGAATCTAAATACCTCTCACCGAGACCTGCAGTATTAGAGGTCCTAAAAGTGTTAATACTTCAATGATCAAAAACATGCGTCCGGGCGATGAGGGCGCCGTTATTGGTATTTGCAAAATGTGAACAGAGGTGTTCATTTTGAAAGGTTTAAAGAAGAGGTGCACTTTAGCAGTGTTGGTATTTTTAAGGGCTAAGATAATAGATTTTAGTCTGATAACAACCCACATGCATTGATTCCACGAGCGCGACAAGATTTGGCTTTCTCATTTCATAATCGGTAGTAGAATTGTACACTAATCTTTTGACGGAGGCCTTACTGCTATTAGATATTTACAAATTTTAGAAAATAGTGTACCTGAAATAGAATGTGATGTGCGATTGGCACATTTAAATCAACTCTATTCGCAAGACGGTGCTCCTGTCCTCAACGTTGAAATTGTTATAAACTGTTTAGATAACAACTATTCAGACCGCTAGATAGGTACAAATGGACCTATAAGATGACCATCCAGATCACCAGATCTGTTAGTTCTAGATTTCTGTCTGTGGGGATATCTTAAGAGTAAAATTTAGAGAACCCACTCTTGTGGATTTACGCAACGCCGTTGAAGGGTTTTATGAAACCTATAGTATAAGATATATTAATATAATATTCGTGCCAGGTATAATATAATATAAGTATAATAATTATGATAATAGTGTAATAAATGTTCTCATAACAAATCGTTAAACTAAGTCGAGATACAGCCCATTCACCAAAAATAATCCCTTTGTCCCAGTCGGTAGTTTAAAATAAGCCGGTTCATGCTTTTGTTTTGCTTAATTACCACAATTTATGCTGTGTTATTTCCACTTAACATCAATATAGAAACTGCAAAGTAACACTAATAAAAATGATCTCGGACGCCAAGTTATTTTTTAATTATGCTCGGAATAACTAAACCGAGGTTTACAATAAAAACTTTACCAAAATGTAAAAAATAAAAAATATGCAAACTATGTTTATTAACAGTTAAATTTAGGGTTATATAAAATATATCTTAAAAATAGCCTTATACTAAGAAATCATTAAACTTATATGTTACAAAATATAATACATCTTCTTGAGAACCCCTGGTATTATAAAAAATAAATGTGGAAATGCAAACCAAGGTGATGTAATCCTTGTATCAATGTTGCGCAATACATCGCAATAACAATGCTTTACGTTGTAAACCTCACCAGAATGGAATTTTATTTCTTATAAATTGCTCTTCAAGAAATTTGGGTTATCCAATGTTTATTGCATTCTCTCGAAAGTTCAAAATAAGTAATGGGATCTACATTTAGATCTGCATTAAAAGCAAAACGCAATCATAAAGTGAAAGCGTACGTAAAAGTAGAATTAAATGTGCAATTTAAGCGGTAAAATTAAAGTGTCAAAGTAAAAAAAATTAATGCCGGCAAAAATCAAATGTTTTAGATTTTAGTATTACGAGTTAAATATATCTTACCATTAAATCAATGGCCCTTTTCACAAAATTTAGGTGGAAATCCAAAATGGCTTCCTGCATCAAACAGCGTACCACAAGAAATGAAAAAATGGACGCTTAGGAAGTCAGATGATGACGCGTTGCGCGAAAATATGAGCAGAAAAAAAAATAATTTAAAGAAGTGGGAGGATAAACCCTTAAGAAGATATGCACTTAAGTTACACCAAAATGCAAATTAAGTTGCCTACCACATACCTATAAATCATTAATAATTAAAAATTTCCTCGGCTGAAGTGGCTTTCATACGTTCACAACGTCTTTGAGCATAAACCAAAAGAGTTCGCATACGTTTAAACGAAACAGTAGTGATATCTCCCGAAAAGGTTGATAGAGCAGCAGTAAGTTCTTGTTCTGCTGAACGTACAGCAGCCAGATCAGTATTAAAGTCAATTTGATGCTCGACACCAGTCAAGGATTTAGTTGTGTCTAACTCTAGAGCACTACGCACAGCCTTACGTAACAGTTCTACAGGGATATCGGGAGGGATTGCTCGAGAAGTTAATTCATATTGAAGTTCAGTTTTGAGTTTGAGCGGTTTACTTCTATTTTCCATAAGTTCGCCATGATGAATAATAAAATTTAAATATTTAACAAGAATAAACAGTCGAAAAAAATTGGTACTAATTATGAAATAGTGTCGGAATACTATTCACAGCAATCAAATAAAATTTATAAACCTAAAGTGAGAAAGTCGAAAACAATTTGTACAGAACTTTCGAAACAACAACCCCAATCTAAATCTAAACACAAAAGCTAGTAACTAAAGTAAATAATAAGACCTCAATAAAAAATAGTTTTAAACTGGGGTTGGGAAAAAAATACTTGGGTTGGGAATAATTGGATTTTAGGCCTTTTTGTCCTGGGTGTATACTGAAACTTCTCCTTCTTCCTTTTAGCTTTCCTTCCTTATTACCTCACTATGATTCCTCTACCGAGGTTTTCAATGTTGCTGGGGGGGGGGGGGGGTGTTACATTCGTTACTTTTGCTGTATTATTATGTAAATTTTTGCGATCTATTAGAATTAATGAATTACTCGTGTTTCTTTAAATTTTCTATTTTTCTAGAAATGACATTTCTCTAAGCTTATCTCTGTAGTTTCTTGAATATATTACGCTTCACAATTAAAAACATTTTTTGTAGTGGTTAGGTAAACCTTTTGATGGTCACTTATAAGTTATATTTCAACTTCATGTGTTGGGTGTCACTGGTATATATCCGTTTGACATTTTTAATTACACTTCCTTCCGGTCTGTGCTTGGCGAAAGAAAAGCCATTTTGTGTTTCCTAAAAGAAAAATGTAAATTTCTGGACTTTATTTAGCCCATCGATGTTTATCGGTTTTATAGCATTTTTCTTAATTTTGTGCCAAATCACTATAATTAGTGGGTACAAACGATGTATATCGGATATATAGTAAAATACAGTAAACAGGTAATTTAATCATTCCCCAAGTTGTAAAGGCACATATAAATAATAGATTATAGTAATAATACAATTGCTATGAATAACTTGCAGTAAACAAAAATAATAGAAATGATCAGGTGGTTAATAAAACCTTTAACTCGAATCTGTTGAGCTGAATGCATCTTGTTACACAGTTTCTTACAGAACAGTGTTTAATTACATTGATTACCAATAGACATGCTATTTTTATACTCAAACATTTTACCCAAAGCAATTTACTGTAAAAGCGCAAAAATTTGTGCAATAACACTTAAAGTTTTATCACAAACATGTACATAGGTCTGTACAACTTTTAGGATCGGTCACAGATTAACCAAAGAATTAAGGTATCCAAAAGACACTGAACATGAGTGATTTATAACTTATCTTTTATATCCCAGCCTGTCGGAAAGTTACAATTTCAAATATTTCACAGGTGTGCAAGTCAAATTTCTTGCTAACTATGTAATAAATAACACACTTCATCAGCGAAATGCCAGTATCTCCAACAGTATATGAATTATATACAAATGTACATATATTTACACAGCATACCAGTTTATTTGGATTGTGTACGAGAAGTAAATTATGTGGCGTACCAAAGGTACCTCTAAAATTAAATACATACAGCCAAATGAAAGCATGAATATCAATCTTACCTTCAATGAGGTAAAGAATCAGAAAAGTATTAATGGTAACGTAGAGAAATGGATTCAGTTAATTTCGAGTATGAGTTCCCCTAAAATAAAAATAAAGCTAGCAACCGTTAAAGTAGGTTGTTACATTCTTACCAGCAAATCTAAAGTGTAAAAACAACTTCGTGGTTAGAGAAATTTGTGAGGTTAAGTTTAACCCTTTAGCTAATTGGTTAAATGATTTTGTTAATGGATTTAGTTCTTGAATCGAACCAGATCGATTGCCTGAAAGTAAAACGTGGTAGAAGAACAAAAAAACCAAGCGTGACAAAAGCTCACCTGTTTTCATTATTTCCTATTTATCCGACATAAATCGTTTGTACCCACTAATTATAGTGATTTGGCACAAAATTTAGAAAAATGCTATAAAACCGATAAACATCGATGGGATAAATAAAGTCCAGAAATTTACATTTTTCCTTTAGGAAACACAAAATGGCTTTTCTTTCGCCAAGCACAGACCGGAAGGAAGTGAAATTAAAAGTCGAATACGCGAATGTCAATCGGATATATACCAGTGACACCCAATACATGAAGTTGAAATATAACTTATAAGTGACCATCAAAAGGTTTACCTAACCACTACAAAAAATGTTTTTAATTGTGAAGCGTAATATATTTAAGAAACTACAGAGATAAGCTTAGAGAAATGTCATTTCTAGAAAAATAGAAAATTTAAAGAAACATGAGTAATTCATTAATTCTAATAGATCGCAAAAATTTACTTAATAATACAGCAAAAGTAACGAATGTAACAAATGAACGAAGAACATAAATTACGGTATATTTTAATACAACTCAGAATGGGTTGTTACAAACTAAAGTTGAGGTTTGTTATTATTTACATGCAATAAGGCGGACCAGAACAATGTGTAAAACTTGTTTAAGGCACAATGGCGATCAATTTGAATATTCCTTATAAGGCTAGATTTATAATGTTTTATTGCTACGTAATCCTATAAAATCTTGAAAAAAAAAGAGTTTTTATTTCCGCCTCGGATAACCATTAAAAAAATTAAATTTGTAATAACGTAAATTTTGAGCTTAATGTTGAAAAGAACCACAGAGTTTTACATATTTTTGGAAATCTGAGGACAAATGGAATCAAATTATAAAAAAATATACAGGTAAGTGTGTTATTTTGTAGAAACGGCAATAATATAGAAAAATTACATGCGCCACTTGATTCTACGTAAAAATACCTATCAGTTATTATCTTTTGTTTAAAATTCAAATGGTAAGCAATGAGGTACTTGATTTTCGGTCTTCGTTTATATTTGATTATATGCTGAGATTTAATTATTTCCCTTTTTTATTATATGGCAATGGAACATACTATTAGTAATAGTAAGTTAATGGTACATATTATTAACTTGGACCGATACCCCATTGGCTCGGCTTTGCACCGGAAAACATGAGAAGTGTGAAGGGCGTGAAGGCTTTAGCAAGATGTAATTGGATTAAATTGTAATTAGCCTTGTTCGTGACTGCTATAATATGAACCACTAATAAATGAAATCTATGAAGGTGGGTAAGTGCTTCAATCATTGAGTTATGATTTTTTACTCAATGATTTAATGATTAAATGAAACCATTACATAACAACTAGTCATCCCCATTTAGCACACATCTTATTAATTCAATTATAGGTTGTATAAGCTTTTAAAAAGTATTTGAATGAGGTTTGACGAAATTTTATATGTCAATTCGTGTATGTATGATTTTTACGCTTATGTGCAAAAGTACCGTTGAACAGTATCAATTTTCACTTTATTTCTATGTTACTTACTAACATAGATACGAAGAGGGTCCCAAAATGACAAAGTTTCGTCCTGTATATTAAAAACGAAACGTGCCTTAGTAATTTTGTTTGGTCGATCTTTCGTTTAAAAAAAAATAGCACAATAGCAAAAAATCGAGACTGACGCAAGGAATGATTATGTAATGCTGACTTTCTCCATTAACTGAAAAGGTGACTATATAAACAACCGATCTAATAGAGTTTTGATAACACGACCCGTTTAGCATTCGGGAGGTAATGAGTTCGATTCCCGTTACCGTCTACTCTGTATGAGGTTTTTCAGGGGGTTTTCCTCACCACATGTACCGGGATGGTCAATACGTATACAAACACCGTTTGCGGCTATTTAGGCGAATGCTGGGGTAGTATTTCCCCCTCAGGACTCTAACTACTTAACCCCACCATGCATATATACGTAATGTAAGTATATATGCTGGGAATCCATGACAGTGGCTGAAACAGCTTGGAAAGCTTAAGCAGCCCGCCCTCGCCCTTGGGGTGGGAATGAAACACGTGGCCTTTTGCTTTTCCTTATATAAACAACATTTCTATTCGTCGTAATGAATTACTTACTCTAAGTAAAAGGTTTAAAATAACAGCCCTATGATTTATTATTACAAATCTATAATATCCCAATCAATATAAAAATTACGAAGGTGATTTTTTTATTTGGTTCGTAAAAATGAGTACTAAGAATCTGAAAAGTTCTCCAGCCTAGAGGGTCAGGAATTTGGAAAAAAAAGTATTAATTGTTTTTGGCAAAACTTGAAAAGGGATGACATAATAGAAAATATATGTTCGAAAGAGCAGGTAATTTTACAAAAAAAAAGCACGCAGTGTCATCACGTAAACGATGTTTTCTAGGGAAAAATATTTACTTCTATAATGTATTGTAAAGATCTAGAAAACGTTACAAAAATCCGTGAATTAATTATTTAACTTGCGGTTCATTTTGCGTTAATAATTCTCCGGTGCATTCCAATAATTAATTATTTCCCCTTCTTCCATAGTTAAGAAATCGTCTTAGATTTCGACTCAAGAACCCCACCAAAGCGCACCTCAATTATCAGGTTCAATCACGTTAAATCGCGGACTATACAAGTGTATATCCAGAATACCTAATAAAGTATTACAACCCGCTTCCTGAAAGAATAAATAAATTTCTTAAATTTACACCAATTTTTATAAAGTTGAAATTCCGATCTAATTTCTAAAAAATACTCCCGTTACTGTATATTTCCTGTGAAGCAATAATAATAAATCGCATACGTTAATTGATGCATCTCTCTCATCACTTTTATGTGCAATTTATATTTAACGAATAGGGAAGGTGAACTAACCATGTATGTCCAGAAATGTACAATCATTAGTGATAATATCGTGAGCACCATGAGACCGAAATCTTTCATGTCATTTCTGTCATGCTCTATAGGAAATTTGCAACAAAACGTATTATAGGTAGTCTCTTGAATTTAGGTATGTGTGCATCTTGCAGCGAAAATTTATTGTACCAAGATAGTGTCTTGATTGCTCTATGTCTAAGTCTCAGAAGAGGGACTTTCGGGAAATCTGTATATGATAATGCGAATTTCAATATTAAGACTATCCATGGTAGCAACACCTTCCAGGGCTTAGGTGGAATAATTATTGTAACACCAAAGGACTGTTATGAGGTAAAGTATTGCAAAAACGGCTAACAGCTCAAGAGAATAATGACCTTTTGCCGATTTGAACATAGCTTTAACCTGTATAAGTTTCTATAAGAAGTCATGCATATCTAATTAAGCCATTATATATATATATATATATATATATATATATATATATATATATATATATATATATATATATATATTGCCGCCTCTACTAAAAATTAAAAACAACTTTTGTAATTCAAACGGAACACCATGTATGTTATTCAATTTTTTAATGCCTGGAATACATCTTATGTATTAATTCCTTACCTATCTTTAACCATGTACGAAATAATTGACAGACCATTTCGAAACTTTGACAGGCTGTGGTAAAATCTAAACTTTAAGAGATCAAGAAAATCGGTTTGCACATTCCTACCTTAGCTTTTCATAAGATATCGATTGACAAATACAAAAACATTTAATCTTCTGACAAGGAATTTGTTAAGCAATTCTGAATGGTTTTATTACTACTGAGGACGATAACTTGTAAGTGTTATCGAAACATTTGGATTTGTGTAAACATTAATACAAAAATATATCATTGAAAACCCAAAACAGGTAAATATTTTAATTATCCAAGCTTCGCGTCTCACAAGAAGTACTTTTGGGCAATTTGTATATGTTAATGCGTATTTCAATATTAAGACTATTGATGGTTCCAATACCTTCCATAGCTTAAGTGGAATAATTATTGTAACACCAAAGGACTGTCATGAGGAAAAATCACCTATGCCAATATTGCAAAAACGACTGACAGCTCAAGAAATTAGCGACCTTCTCCGATTTGAATGTGGGTTTCACCTGTATAAGCTGCTATAACAAATCATGCACACCTAACTACGCCACTAAAAGCAAGTGATGAAATGTTATGACGAATGTGATTAGTTTCCGATTTATCGTAGAAAGGGTAATTTGCTGTTTTTACAGTTCTGTTTATGTCTTAAAAATAAATGAATAGGTATTTTTCACATTTATTTAATAGTTATTTATGTAACAAGCAAATAGTGAGTGTTTATTACACGCGACGTGCGTTTGTCCAACAAGGTCTTTAGGTCGAGTTTGACAAGAAGTCGAGTGAATGAACAGTTTCTACACGACTAGCGTACAATATTTTTTCTACGTTCATTAAAAAAGCAGTTTGCTAAGTGGCCACAAGTGTAGGCAAATAAAAAATATTTTATAATGTAACAGTAATTATTTAATTATGATTAATTATCATTATTACCGTGATTTGCTGGATATTAAATTTAAAGCTTTTTTTTTGCGTTACGCAGTTATACTACTCTTACAAGTTAAATGGGCATATTTTCTGTAAAATTTTTATTTCTGTATGACTGTAACAGTTACGTTCCTTATCGGCATCTTAATGGAAGATGCGGTACACCTTCTACGGCAGTTATGATGATCATGTTACACCTCTTTTGGAAGTTTGAACAAAATGCGCGGGCACGGATTATTTGCTATTCCATCAATGGAACAGAATTACTGCATTTCGCATTGAAATAAATTACAACTCTACTTTCATAACAACAAATCTTTTGATTTTAGAAACGTTAACTAGTATGTGATACAACGTATCATCATTGCGTTTACTACTATTAAGATTTTACACGTATTACAAACCTGACCTAAATAAATTTATACTTAATAGAATGTTAGAGAAATATCTACATGTTATGCTTGTTAGTATACCACTTTATTTACCCTTTTCCTTTCGTTCCAGAATTGATATTCTAGAACACAAAGTATTTTATTTATTGAGTTAGGACGTTTCTAGTTCTTTAGCTTTTAGATACTATTGCCGATGAATTATTCATATGAAAATTCCTTGGGTTCGGATCATTAGTTTTGTTTCGTATACTCTTAGTTCGTGGTTCATTAAACTAACTTTGTTGTTTCCGATTTAGACAATCATTAGTTACATTTTAATTTACGTTTGAGGGATGTGCTTCTTTTAACTATTATATTATTTGAGATGGTCGTTAATATTAAAATAATGAAATTACTAGTCCTTAAAATGCAAATTATGACGATATGACACTCATGTGGCACGCGAGTTATGGAACAAACCCAAGATATCCCAAAGATATAACCATCGAAAATCTTTTTAGGAACCTACGGGCTCTTGGTTAATACAAGTGTGAGGATATATTAAATGTTTTCATAGTTTAAAACAAGTTTCTGATAAGTTGAAGGGATTTTCATGGTCCGGGTAGCTCATAAAACTAGTTTACATAAAAAATATATGATTTATTTGAATAGAACTCTCATGTTTTACAAATACAAATGAGACGTTTAAGGACGAAGCGAAGAAGAAGCGGAATCTTGAAACTCGAAATGAGCACTCTATAACGAGTTTACAAAAAGTATGTCGTAATGTATTTTATTTCATTCTGTAAATAATTTCTCTTTAAAAAGACAATGAAATTCATTTTAGAACAGTTTAATAAAAGCTCCAAACAGTTATATTTTCGTATCATGACTAACGCTTAGATATATATATATATATATATATATATATATATATATATATATATATATATATATATATTTTAATAATTTGGTACGTCGAAATAAATTCTGACGCAAGTTCTCCAAACATTGCAATAAAATTTGAAGAAACGTGAGCTAAATTAATAGACATCAATCCTGGTAGAAAATATCACAAACAATTCAGCCATTTCTGTGAATGAATGGCAGAAAACTTATTAAAGAAGTTATGCTGCATATTGTTGAGATTTGGTTAGAATTTAAATATGAATTATTTTATTTATGAACTGAGAAAATGGGTCTGTGTTGCTTGTGGGCGAAATCTTCTTTTGCAAAATGATAGCATTCCTAAAAATATCAATTAATAATCAGCCTAAGCAATCGAAAACGTCTATAAAAATAAGAGCAAACATCAAATAAAACCAAATATATACATTTTATCTTGCCTCTTATATTATTTTTTTCTTCTCTATTTTTTCTTTTCTTTTTTCAGTTCCACAGTTTCTCATTTTTCTTTCCTCTCTCTTCTCTTTCTGTTTTTTTTTCTTTTTCCATTTTTCCTTTTTCCCTTTCTCTTTTCGCTTTTTCCTTTTTCCTTTTTCCTAATCCCTTTTCCTTTCCCTTTTCCTTTCTTCCTTTTCCTTTTCCTTTTCCTTTTCCTTTTCCTTTTCCTTTTCCTTTCCTTTTCCTTTTCCTTTTCCTTTTCCTTTTCTCTTTTCCTTTTCCTTTTCCTTTTTCCTTTTTCCTTTTTCCTTTTTCCTTTTTCCTTTTTCCTTTTTCTTTTATCCTGTTTCCTTTTTATTTTTCCTTTTTCTTTTTTCTTTTTTCTTTTTTCATTTTTCTTTTTATCATTTTTCTTTTTAATTTTTTATTTTCTCTTTTTTCAGAGTATAGGCCTACAGTTTTTTAAGTAGACATATATGTTGTATATTGTTTTAATACCTTCCATGCCACCTTTTATACCATCTCTTGTACTTCTATTCTATCTCTATCATACTATAGAAATACTACTACCTCCAAATTTCACTGCTATGCATCTGGCCCTCGCTTACCACTGCTGATATGTGTTTCTACTGTTACACTAGTTTAGCTTTATTCCGTCTGTTGTTTATCAGTGTACTCAAAGTTTGTATTTAGCTTCCTTCACTTGGCTATAGCAATTATTAGTCAATGCACATACTTCGAATGCTTCGCAGTTGTTTCCTAAAAATCATTCTGTTTGGTTATAATTTAACTGTTTATCGTGGTAATGGGACCAAAACATTTCGAGTAGCGACGTTTAATTTATTTACTCTTCTAAATTGAACAATCATGTAGTTTACTTAATAGAAATTACAACTGTTACGTTAATATATATATATATATATATATATATATATATATATATATATATATATATATATATATTATATATATATATATATATATATATATATATATATATATATATATATATATTAATTTTAAAATGTTATCTGTGATGCCGAAAAATCGGCCAAATTGACAAGATATCGAAAAATTTTATTAAGAAAATGTATTTAGAATGCAACAAAGACCCCATATACAAATTTTGAACCAAATCAGAAAAAAAATACCTTTTATTCCCCTCTGCTTTTATTACGAAACATCATACAATCTTGCGTGACCTGGAAATACTTTTAATAACCTAAATTGCATAATTTTAGGTATCTTAAACAATGAGGTGCACTTTAAGGAGCAATACTTTTTATCCTTATAAGCCGAAATATTTGATTTTTCCAAAGCCAACTTATTTAATTCAAAAATATCGCTAATTTCAAATGTACTAACCCATATTAAATTTAATAAGGATAAATAATGTGTTGCTGAGTTTTAATTACAAATATTAGTTTGTTTACATTTCATTTACCGGTTAAAAATATTAGATCAGCTCATGCGATTCCATATACAGGGCATGAACACAACCAGTGACGAGACTAAAGCGTATTTCATAAATTTTCCTCACAAATTGTCTATTTTACAAATATTTGATTAATTTTGAACTAATATTAAGCAATTTATGTTATTAAAACTATTTCCAGGTAAAACAAGATTTTATGATGTTTCGTAATAAAACCAGACGGGAATAAATGGTATTTTTTAATTTTTTTCTGATTTGTTTGAAAATTGGCATATGTAGTTTTTGTTGCATTCTAAACACATTTCCTTAATAAAATTTTTCAATATCTTGTATATTTGACCCATTTTTCGGCATCACAATTAACATTTTTCAAAATTCCCACCAAATCTCTGGTCACGTGACAAATGTCACAATGGATTTTTTAGTTGTCAGACATGCAGAAACGAACCGCCAATAGAGTTTTTCAGAAACATCAATAATAAAACTTTACCATATGTGTCCAACTCTATGGCGGTCCCTAATAATATATATATATATATATATATATATATATATATATATATATATATATATATATATATATATATATATATATATATATATATATATAATATCTCATATATATACAATTATAATATTTGTGTTAGCAAAGGCTCACATGATGTCTGCATATATATTATATATCGGACAAAAATAGAGCAACACTTATCTTATCTTTTTTGTGGTTTTTTAATGGTGTGTTTTAAATTATACAATCTAAACGTTTCGATAACGCTTACAGTTACCTTCGTCAGTAGAAATATTTGTTAAAAATTGTTAAAGATGTAAACAATTTTGCCAAAGTTGAAAAATTAAAACATAAACATCAGCCTGCTATTAATATAACAGTTTGGGAAACGTATAAAACCAACCATAAAATTAAATTTTAGTAAAGAATAACTAGCTCATTAAAAATTAAATATTGTTAAACTGCCTTAAAGTTGACAAATCAGAACACTCTCTATGGCGAAAGCTAACAATGAAATTTGTCAGCCAAAAAACATTTAACAAAATTTAGTCAAGTTATGATGTAAATGTAAAGTTGTGAAAAACTTCAATTTGAAAATCATAGAAGCATTCACAAATCCAAACATCACATCAAATAAAATAACCCAGTTAAATCCAACAAAGAGATATCTTTATCAATAAGTGGAAGTGTTATTAACAATGAAAAGCAAAATACAGAAATTTTTTTGTAATTTTTAATTTTAATTTAATATCAACTACTTATGTTAAATTATAGTGCTGTGGTAATTTAACATATGATTGGTAAAGCATTTGCTTCAAGGTCTAGGAAAAACCGCAAAAAACCTAGACATATCAAAAGTTAAAACTAAATTAAAATTAAGACGTATCATTATGCTTTTTTTTAATTTATTATAAGGTGCCAAAACCTATTTAAATGGAGATTTTCTTCTTGTCTATTAAAATTATTAGGGTGTTTATATATTTCAATAGCTTCACGTTGCAAACGAACATAATAATGGGTTTGTCTTGACAATATTTCCATACTGTCAAATTGAATGTCATGATTTAGATTATCCAGGGCATGGTCACCTACAGCAGACCTCTCTGGTTGACCTAATCTACAAAATGTCATATGTTCTTTGCGTCTTGTATCAAAGCTACGTTTTATTGTTCCGATGTATACTTTTCCACATGATCAAGATAACTTATACACTCCGGAAGATGATAAAGGATTTGACACATCTTTAGGTGATCTTAAATGTTCTTTAATTCTTCTTGTAGGTTTAAAAATAGTCCTAATGCCATATTTAATTAGGATTTTTTCAATTTTATTTGTAACATTAGCTATAAAAGGAAGAAAAGCAGTACCAACATTAAGAACTGGTTTTTCTTTAAGGCTACGCCTAGAAGGCGTAATAACGTTATTAATGTCTGTAAGTGAATATCCATTACCTTGTGATTTTCTTAAATATTTATATTCATCCTTCAAAAATTCAGGGTCACAAATTTGTTTTTCTCGATCTACTAAAGATTTAATTACACCAATTTTTTGACGTGGATGGTGGTTGGATAATTTATGAAGGTATCTATCAGTGTGTGTCGGCTTTCTGTAAACCTTAAAAGATAGTGAATTATTATTTTTAGATATTAATATATCAAGAAGTGGTAAACTTCCATTAGTTTGTTTTTCCATGGTAAACTGAATACTAGGATGTCTACCATTTATAAAAACCAAAAACTCATGCAGTGCTTCTTCTCCATGTCTCCAAATAACAAATTTGTCATCTACATATGTATACCAAATTGAAGGTTTTTAGGTGTATTTTGTAACGCTAATATTTCAAATTTTTCCATATAAAAAATAGCTACAACAGGACTAAGGGAACAACCCATTGCAACACCTTCAATCTGTTCATCAAATTTACTATTCCACTGAAAATAAGTTGTAGTAAGAGAGTGCTGAAAAAGAATGGTTATGTCCTTTGGAAAAAGATGATCAATGTATTCAATAGTTTCTTATAGAGGCACTGAATTTTGGTAAACCATATAGTTTTGATGAAATAGCTTCAGAGTTAGTTAGTTTCTTTTTTATTTCTTCAGGAATAGATGATAATTTAATCATTTCTTTAGTTTTATAACGAAACTTTTTTGTTGGATCTTTTGGTATTTCACGATAGGTTTCTGGTCCCAACAATTGTTCTATCTTAATGTTATAATCGTTCATATCTAATATAACAGTTGCATTATCTGATTTTAATATTATTATACTTTCATTGCGTTTAAGATCAAGTAAAGCACGTCGTTGACGAAAGGATAAGTTGCTCTTTGGAGGTTTTGTCTTATGTTAACGGTGTTATATCTAACTTCATTAGCAGCGTCAAAAGGTAATATTTTAATGGAGTTTTCGATGTTGGAAATTATATCTTCAAAAGGTATTACTCCTGGTGTTATCGCAAAATTTCCTCCTTTAGAAAGCGCTCCAATAGCATAATCTGAAACAACATTACCAGAAAGGTTTATAACTGTTTTTTTTATAATCAATAGATGGTCTATTATTTTGTTGTTTGTATAATTTATTAAATTTTTCTTTCTGACGTTGACATGAGATGTCAAAATTTAAAATTAAATTTAAAACGTTATAAAATCAATTTTATCCCAATCTTCTTTATTCAATATAGATGAAATTTCTAAATGTAAATATAAAAGATTTTTATCGGTGTTATCCAATAACTTCCTAGTAATATGTATTTGTTTACGCAGAAGAGCATTTTCAGTTCTTCTGTGAATATTATTCTCTTGTTTGTTATTAAAATTTATTTTAATATAGATAAACCTTGGGATAATTGTTTGGTCTCGGCATCGTAATAAAAAAGTGAGAGTAATAATTGTGCTTTACGTTTCCTTAATTTTTCAAATTGTCTGATAGAACGATAAGTTTCCTCCCCATAAAGGACTGAAGTATGAAAATGTAAACTTTCACCATTATCACTCATAACAAAATACTTGTCTTTTTTGGGGTTTTTTAATGGTGTATCTTAAATTATACAATCTAAACGTTTCGATAACACTTACAGTTATCTTCGTCAGTAGCAATATTTGTTAAAAATTGTTAAAGATGTTGTAAACAATTTTGTCAAAGTTGAAAATTTAAAACATAAACATCAGCCTGCTATTAATATAACAGTTTAACATCTTTAAGGCAGTTTAACAATATTTAATTTTCAATGACCTAGTTATTCTTTACTAAAATTTAATTTCATAGTTGGCTTTATACGTTTCTCAAACTGTTATATTAATAGCAGGCTGATGTTTATATTTTAATTTTTCAACGGTGACAAAATTGTTTACAACATCTTTAACAATTTTTAACAAATATTACTACTGACGAAGATAACTGTAAGTGTTATCGAAACGTTTAGATTGTATAATTTAAAATACACCATTAAAAAAACCCAAAAATGATAAGTATTTTATTACATTCAAAGCATTTATTAAAAATGTAATATTTAAGATTCTTTAATTGCAATGTAACTAGGTGTTCATAACTAGTATATCATGTCGGCCAGCGAGAGGTCGTGGTCGCAAAGTGCGAATGTTAAAATCAGTGAATCTAATTGTTTCTGCTGTAATCGTGTGGTTAAAAAAACATTAACATGCAGCGTTTGTTGTGTTACTTGCTACCATCTGAGTTGTGCTGAAACATCTAAATTAATTATTGCACAAAATACAATATGTAAAACATGTCAAGCTGATTCTAATATGGATGAATTTTTGACTAGAAATCTACCAGAAGCTATTATTGTCGAGAAAGACATGGTTATAAAAGGCCTGCAAGATAAAATAGCCTTATTAGAGGATAACATTGCTTTAATAAGTGTATTAAATAGTTTAAAATCTGAAAATGCCGAAAATAACTTAGAACTTAAACCTGTGAGTACCTACTTTAAAAAACATTAATAGAAATAAATCGTAAGGTAATAAGATTATCACTTCCGCATTCGTTGCGGAAGTGATAAAGAACGCAAATGTTTCCGAAGACATTGACAATGAAAAGAAGTTTCCAAAATTAAATAAATGCACTAATGGAGGTACTCCATCAATAAATTCCGACAATAAAACAATAACAATGTCTGCAACTATTGTTGCCATTTCTGAAACCGATAAAAATAACGCTACAGAAGTTCAGGTATCCGAATGTGACTATACAAAAATAAGAAGAAGCCTTCCAGAAATCGGGAGCCCCTTGAAAGCTGTTCAAAAATTTTGCCATCTGCATGAACGAGGTGTTGACATTCATTGCATCAAACAAGCTATAACCAGTTATTTAAAATCTGAAAATATTAATTCGGCAACATCTATTAAAATTAATTCGAAGCGTCCTGATGAATACACATCTTTTAAAGTAACGTTATACTCCAGTGAAAAAGAACCTGCAATGAACCCCAACGTGTGGCCCATAGGAGTCATTGTTAATAGTTATTTTATGGTTCGCCCGAAATCAACGATAAATGCTTAACATTTAACAAATTTTCTATTCCTCATTTAAACGTCAAGTGTCTACGTAACAAAATTTTCTGAATTTGAAGCTTATTGCATGCCTCAATGTACAATCCGATTTGCGTTACGGAACATTGGATGCGGTCCAAGGAGTTGAGCTTTTTTTAACTTAAAAATAGGTAATTATGCATCCTATTACTCTCGCACAACAATTGATCGTGGAGGAGTTCTCACACTAGTGAGAGAAGGTATTCAATTTAAAAACGTTACTCATTTAAATAGTTTTTCAATTCAAGTACATTGTGAACTAACAGCTAGTAAGTATAGAAAAATGTATATGTGCATTTAGATATTCATACAGTAAGTATTACTCAAGAGAACAATACAATTACCTCGGATCGATCCGGCTACAAGGTCGAAATAGACAGGCCCCGTTGCTGATGACTGTGCAAGGATTGAATGGCGAGTCGGTACGTGGAAGATACTTCTAACCTTCCACAAACCGACTCGCCATTCATTCCTTACATGCATGGTAAAGAATTTGAAATTTCGAATGTAATGTACGAAAGGCAGCTTGATATTCTGATTGTTGGAGACAAAGCGCAAAAAAAGGATGCTGTGGAGATGGAGAACGGCGGCCTAGCACTATGGGCAGGAGTTGAGACTGAAGTGCATGGCGCAAAGGTTTGTATATAATACGTGGTTTAAACATGAAAATGTGCATAGGTATACATATGTATATATGTATGATGAACGACTTAGAAACCTGGTGACATACACAAAAGTAATGCGCGGATTGGAGTGTGGATCGACCACTTTTTGGTTGTATCGAGAGTCTGTTTAGGATAAAAGTGGGTCTGTAGAAGGAAAACAAATGTAGTGAGAACGTCCAGGATTAGGGTATACAAACTAGTAGATAATGATGCGAGAATGAAATACGGAAATGCTGTGAGTAAAGAGTTGAATGTGAATGAAACAGTGTAGAAAGAACAAATAAAAGACACTGACGTTAAAGTGCTTGGATAAGCTTGAAAAACTGAGTTGTCAAATGTGCTTGGTGGAATGAATCGTTCAAAAAGGCACTATGTAAGAAAAAAGTATTCGTACATGGCAATTATTGCTACAAAAAAGCGATTATATGAGGTGTACAGATTAGGAAACAAAGAAGCGGAGGAGGCAGTGAGAATAAGTAAATAGGAAGTTTTCTGGAAAGAGGTCAAAAATACAACAGGTGGCTCAAAACAGAACGCTGCAGGACTGGTGAATATGAGACGATTGTTGAGTAATCTAGACGAAATGGTGAATGAAAATAAGAAGGATATTGGGATAACTACCACTGTATAAGGGTAAGGGGAACAAGAGTGATTGCAAGAACTATAGAGGAATAAGTTTTCTCAGTGTACCTGGTAAAGTATTTGTAAGGATACTGATTGATAAAGTATGAGAAACTTCACAAACTAAGATTTGGAATGTGCAGGGTGGCTTCGTGCCAAGGAGAGAGTGTGTTAATCAGATGGTTGCGATTCAGCAAGTAATTGAAAAGTTTGTAAGTGTAAAAATGAAGATGTACTGTAAGTTTGTAGTTCTGGAGAAATCATACGACAGAGTGAATAGGGTGAAGCTATGGAAAATATTAAATGAATATGGTGTAAATAAAGGTGTAATAAACGGAATAGGTGCAGTACATAACGGTAGCCGGGCATGTGAATACTTTAATATTGAGCAAGGAGTGCGACAAGGCTGTGTGATGTCACTGTGCTTGTTCAATGTTTACGTGGATAAATGTGTTAGACGAGCACGTGCCGATTCAAACGGTGCAATGGTTAGTGACGTAAATGTACGACTCCTGGTATACGTAGATGACACAGTCTCATTAAGTGACGGTGGTACGAATGAGCTAGAAACTACTCTGAGGAAGTTTGATACAGTCTGTGAGAGCATGGACCTACAGGTAAACATGAACACAACGAAGATTGTGGTGTTCAATCAGGAAAGTACGTATCTGCAAGATGAAGTTGTGGAGCAATTGGACGAATTGGTATATCTGGACAGAATGTTTACTGCAGATGGTACAGTGGATGGCGAGATTGGACGAGGGGTCAATGCTGGAAGGAAAGTGATTGGAAGGGTGTGGACCATAATGAGAAACGAGAGAGAATGAACAACTCAAGATTAATAAAGCAAACATATGTGGATGAGGTTAGAGGTAAGGCCAGGCCTGGTAGGCGGCGTAAAATTTGGCTGAATGTAGTAGAATGTATGATAAAAGAAAGAAATAACAAATATACGGACATGTCAGACACAATGTATGAATCTTGCGGAAGCTATGGAGGGCGCGGAGATAGGAAAGCGTGGAGGAAGATTGTAAATGAAAAATAAATAAGAGACAGGGATTGTTTTGCCTACCCCGCAAGGGAATGGCGTGATGGTTAAGTTAAATTAAGATGTTAAGTTACAGCTACCGTATGTTCTGAAGCAATTGTCGTAGTTTACCGTTCTCCCAGTGGAGATTTTGGATTATTCTTAATATTAATACTGTATTAAATGTTCTTACACAATTTAAGTATG
Source organism: Vesta saturnalis (assembly GCA_036346205.1). Taxonomy (NCBI): domain Eukaryota; kingdom Metazoa; phylum Arthropoda; class Insecta; order Coleoptera; family Lampyridae; genus Vesta; species Vesta saturnalis. Next base: position 672,317 of record JARFJB010002010.1, read on the forward strand.
TTTTAATAACAGGTGATTTCAATGTAAAATTTAATTCAGATGATAAAAATGGTGTTTACCTGCGTGATATCGTAACTTCGTGTTTGACATTTGTAATGTTGTCAGATTTGCCGTTCCTGTGATATGTGCAGTCATTATTGTAATCTCCTCTTCACTACGAGTTCAACCATATTTAACACATGATTTGATGTAGTCTAGGTCTTAAACATATAAAAGAGAAGTCTGGCAACGCCTAATTGTCTTAATAAATTTTTTAATAGAAACTATTTTCAACTACATTAAAATGTAACAATTGAAAGACTACAATATTTTTAACATAATGATTACTTAATCAAGTGTTTGTATTTGTGAATTGACAGTATCCTAATGGTAGAATGCGTCTACCATTTCTCCATGATTGTCGAGAAATTAATCGAGATTTATCGATAATTCGTTGCCTCAGCTCCGCAAGACTTCTTGGTTTAATGTTGTACTGAATTGTTGAAGTATCCCCATCAAGATAATGTTTAGGATTGAAATCAGGTGAACATGGAGACCATTCAATACTATCTCGTCTACCAATCCATCATCCTGGAAATATCTCATCTAAATAACGCTGAACATTTACATTAAAATGAGCTGGAGCTCCATCTTGCGAAACGTTGTATGATTAAAATTGGCTCCAAATAAGTTTCTCAGTGTAAGTACAGTTTCGTTTCTAAGTAGCATTTCGTACTTATCTGACGTTAAATTTCCTTCGATAAAGGACGACCCAATTAAGTGAGTACCCACTATACCGGACCATAAATTTAACTTTTGTAGTCTTAGAGTATAGTTTTCACGCATCCAGTGTGGATTTACGTCACTCCAGTACCTTGAATTATGTCGATTTACACTCTCACGTAGTGTAAGGTTGCTTCGTTGGAAAAACATATGTTGTTAACGAAATTTCCGTCATTTTCAATTTTATCCATCATTACCTCAGTAAAAACTCTAATCTACGGTCGAAGTCATCTTCACTTGATTCTTGCAATAAATCAGTCTTGAATGGTTGAAATTTATTCTTATGTAATACACCTAAGACTAAAGAATGACCTGTACCATGTAGTTGTGTAACCCTGCGTGAGGACCTATGTGGATCTTCAACGAAACTCTGCATTATATCTAAAGTATTGTTGTCATTTATAACTGTTTTTGGTCTACCTGATCGGTATCTATCTTTGACTCCTCCAGAGTCCTCAAAGCGCTTTACAGTTTTTTCGTCGCCTTATGGATAGGAGACCGGTTGGGGAAAGTATCGTTGAACAAGTTGGCTACTTCACTGTAAGACCTTTTTATGTCGCCGTAATTCGCTCTTTTTCATTAAACACCATTTTAAAGAAACAATTTACTTTGCAGAACTTTTGAAAAGACATAAAACTACTGTCGGTTTTATTTAATAATGTAAATGTTGAACAAATGTGAAAATGAGAGCATTCTATGTTTAAACATGTAAATGTCTTCAAACCTACATATTTTGCACTGTTTTATGTATTTAAGACCTTTTAGACTACATAAAATTATAAGTGTTACATGTGGTTGAACCTATATTGAAGAAGTGACTAATAATACCAGAGAAACGGCAAATTTGGCAACATTGCAAATGCCAATTCTGGAATCTCCGTATCCCAGAATAGGCTTATCCCAAATTTTGTACAATTCGGACTGGCAATTTACGAGATAATTGGGCGTTTACAGACTTTTGGTCTACTCTGTATATCTCATGCGTCGTCTTGCAGATAATAGTTCAGAAAACATGTTAAAATGGCCTATTTTTTATTTATCCACTGTCATCTGTGTTACTGCAACATGGTTTGGGGCAACTGCTCTCAATCGTCGCGTATTTTCGTTTATCAACATCGTGCTATTCGAATACTAGATGGATTTGGATACACCGAAGATTGCAAATTACTGTTTATTAAATTTCAAATCTTAACTCTTAGTATTTTTATACTAAACTGCATACTGTATGCCAAATCAGATTTTGATGTTTATTCAATTAGGTCCAGTGTTCACGGCTGTGGGACGTGAAATTATAGTGATATATGCAGAAACTTTAGAGACTAACAAAGACATATAGTAGTTTTATTAATGTATCTGTAAAATATTTTAATTTATTACCAACCAAAATTAGACACCTAGAATTTGGTTTGTTAAAACGCAGAATTAATTCATTATTATTAAATCAAGCTTTTTAAGTGTTCATGAATTTTATTCTTGTAATTTAAGGCTTCTGTAAAGTGTTTATTTTATAACATGTACTACAGCAGTAATCGATATTATTATTGTTATTATTAATATAACATTTAGGTTATTTTAACTTGAGGTATTACTTCTTCCACCATTCTAATCGATGCATTTAGTGACCTGCTAGGCACCAGTGGGTTATAAAACGTAGAAGACAAAGGTTGATACTTCTTTGTTTATAAAGGCTCAACTGCCACTACAAATTATTCAACGATCCAAAAAATTTGATTCAGAACAATTTCAGTACTCCCAGTCTTATCAAAGGTAATTGATAAAATTTAATAAGTGGCCACTGCTATATAAATTTATACGTCTAATTATCTTCCTTGTTTAGTAAACGCTAAAGGGCATATGTATGCTGACGACACCCAGATACCTCATGTATTTAATTCGCTGAAGTGGAAAATTAAATATGTAACCCGAGCAAAGAATTATCAAATTTTGTCTTAATTTTAAAACAAAAATAAGTTAAATATTACCCCTAGCAAGTCCATAGTTTTGTTCTTTGATAAACAAACATATCAAATTTTGACATTTATCTTTTGGGTTTTTAAGTGGTGTATCTTTATATCTATACTATACAGGGTGAGTCAGTTTTTTGTAGACAAACTTTAACAGAAGATAGAAGACATGTTTCTAAAAAGAAAAGTTCCTATAAACATATGTCGTAGAAGGCTTCGTTTCCGAGATACAGGGTGTTGAATATAATTTTTTTTTCTCAAATTTTCATTATAACTCATAAACGAATGCTTAGATTTTTTTCATGTTGGGGGGATAATGTCTATTAATTAAGGGGCATAAAACAAGCGATAAGAATGTTCACAAACTTGCACAGTGGCGGAGTGGAGGGGGTGTCAACCCCTTCCATAAACAGAACTTCTACGCCAATACAGTTTAACAAAAATAATGTACCTTCTTCTGTTTCGAAATTCCTGTGCGTTTCCGAGTTATTTTGATTTTTAGTGTTTGATGTGGTACTAAGTTAAGTAATGTGCTTTATGTGAATAATTGAATATAAAGTTTTTAATAAAAAAGATATAATAAAAGATTTAGAGCCATTTTAGTACCTAACGATCGTTTCCTTAAAATCTCAAATACATTTTGATTTATAAATAGGTAGGTTATCGGTTTTTTTTAGAATCCATTGTTATTATCCTCGTATAAAAAGAAATGCATAATTATTATTGTTATGCGGTCAATACTTTCTATATAATTATGTATGTATCAATTTCGCCATAAACATGTATGTAGTTTTTAAGTGAGATTCTAATAAGTTATAGACCGCTGCTCACTTGCTCTCATTAAAGAGCCGCCACTGTATCAAGCCATACTCAAATACAAGACTTTTGTAAATTGAAATCTGTTTAGTACACTAATTTTAACAATCCTTATTTATTATTGTAACAATACTTAATTAATAATTGTGAAATTAATAAGAATTCTTAGCAATAACGATTTATATATAAATAACAATAACACTAGTATAATAATATTAGACACTTTGTTCAAAATGTAAACCGTTATTTTCAATACACATTTCACAGCGACGTACAATAGAACGTCTTAAGTTAATTAAATGATGCACCCTTATTTCATTGCAAGCATCTCTGATGCGATTGTGAATTCTTCAAGTGTATTAACCGGTGTGGTATACACTTTTCCTTCATGAATTCCCATACAAAAGTCAAGTGGCGTTAAATCGGGGATCTAGGAGGCCACGCCACTGGACTTCCACAACCTATCCACCTCCATGGGTAGTTACTGTTTAGCCAATTTCTTACATTTCTGCCATAATGGGCCGGACATCCATCAAGCTGAAACAAGGATGTCCTCTTAAATTCAAAGGAATGTCTTCCCACATATTAACATGTTTTTCTTCTAAAAATTGTAGTAAATTTTCTGAATTTACACATTGTGGCAAGAAAGAAGGTCCAAACACGTGGTTGCCGTAAATTCCAATCCAGACATTTGTACTAAATTCATGTTGAAAACTTCTTGGTCAAATGGCGTGTGCGTTTGATGTGCCCATATATGCAGATTGTGAAACTTTACGATACCACGACGAGTAAAACAGGATTCACCAGTCCACAGTATGTTGGATAAGAAATCTCTATTATTTTGAATGGAGTTAAGAACCCACCTACAATAATTAAGTCTTCGTTCGGCGTCGCCTAGACATAAACCATGAACAGGTTGAAAATGATATGGACGTCTGTGATCCCGTTTGAAAACTCGGGAAACTTTACTTTGGGAAATACCAAGAGCAACAGCAGTACGTCGAGTAGTTGTCGTGGGGTTCCTATTAAATTCACGCAATATACCCTCTCCAATTCTATCTCGTCCACGGTTGTTCTGTCGGCCCCCATGTACATTTTTCCAACCCTGGTTAACAAATCGACGATGGATACTCACAAAAACGGAATGATGAGGTTGTCGTCTGTTTGGAAATCTTTTCCGATACTCCCTAGCTGCGTACCTTGAATTCCCATTTGCGAACCCATAAATAAAATGAATGTCGGCTTGTTCGCTATTTGTAAATGTAAACGGCATGTTACACTAATTAAAAGCTGGCAAATCAAATGAAATAACTTTTGAACCTAAAAACAATAATTAATAACAGTGAAATTATTCAAGTTGAAGCAAGTGTTTGTAAAAAGTCAAACTGTCGTTTCAAAATATAAAATTTAATACTTACTTGTTTTCCAAGGAGTATCATATTTTGTTGCAATGAAATAAGGGTGCATCATTTAGTTAACTTAAGACGTTCTATTGTACGTCGCTGTGAAATGTGTATTGAAAAGAACGGTTTACATTTTGAACAAAGTGTCTAATTTTATTATACTAGTGTTATTGTTATTTATTTATAAATCGTTATTGCTAAGAATTCTTATTAATTTCACAATTATTAATTAAGTATTGTTACAATAATAAATAAGGATTGTTAAAATTAGTGTACTAAACAGATTTCAATTTACAAAAGTCTTGTATTTGAGTATGGCTTGATACAGTGGCGGCTCTTTAATGAGAGCAAGTGAGCAGCGGTCTATAACTTATTAGAATCTCACTTAAAACTACATACATGTTTATGGCGAAATTGATACATACATAATTACAGAAAGTATTGACCGCATAACAATAATAATTATGCATTCTTTTATACGAAGATAATAACAATGGATAAAAAAACCGATAACCTACCTATTTATAAATGAAAATGTATTTGAAATTTTAAAGAAACGATCGTTAGGTACTAAAATGGCTCTAAATCTTTTATTATATCTTTTTATTAAAACTTTATATTCAATTATTCACATAAAGCAAATTACTTAACTTAGTACCACATCAAACACTAAAATCAAAATAACTCGGAAACGCACAGGAATTTCAAAACAGAAGAAGGTACATTATTTTGTTAAACTGTATGTAGATAATGAAAATAACAGTTTTCTTTAAATAGTCATTGGCGTAGAAGTTCTGTTTATGAAAGGGTTGAGCACCCTCCACTCCGCCACTGTGCAAGTTTGTGAACATTCTTATCGCTTGTTTTATGCCCCTTAATTAATAGACATTATCCCCCCAACATGAAAAAAATCTAAGCATTCGTTTATGAGTTATAATGAAAATTTGAGAAAAAAAAATTATATTCAACACCCTGCATCTCGGAAACGAAGCCTTCTACGACATATGTTTATAGGAACTTTTCTTTTTAGAAACATGTGTTCTATCTCCTGCTAAAGTTTGTCTACAAAAAACTGACTCACTCTGTATATAAATGTATACATATAAAAATGAATGTACGTCTGTTTGTAACTACTAACCGGCCACACCGTTCGACCGATCGACCTCATATTTGGAACGCAGGTTGGTAGCCAAATAATAGAAAAATCTCTATAATTTTTATTAAGTTCATATTCGGAACATCTGTTACTTAGGCGACATAAATTATTACACAAAACCCGTTTTATTGGTAAGTACAGTGTTCTCAATTACAGGACAGGGTCTGCAGGTCGACTAGTATATCCATACGTTTCGATAACTGTTACTGTTATCGTCTTCAGTAAATCTTTAAAAATTGTTGAGGTGTTAGTACAAATTTATCACTTGTATATCAGATTAGGTATTACTTAAAGATACGAACTCAGTCTAGTTGTGAACTCTTGCATAATTCATCTTTATTTTTTTATATTGTAAATTTTTTATTGTAATTACTTAGGTAGTACTGCTTGAATAAAAACATTATTAATTCTTTATATCACAAACCACAGATTCATATATTACAAGTGAGATTAAAACATTAAATAAATACGTAATAGTAATTAATTATAAACTTAAAATTTTGTAATCGTAATTTGTAATCTTATATATTGCGCGATTTGGCTTAAGTACTTTATGTGGTCCTTTACCATACACCTCTGGTAAATACCTATTAGTCCATAAGAGATAACTTTTCTTATTATGTGTGACGTTCCTAATGTGGAAGTTTTTTTGTAACTTGATTGGATTATGTGTTCCAGGTAACTTTATAATTTGTTGTTACATACCAAGTAGCTCCGATAATGATAGGAATCATTGACGTTTTGATGTTTCACATTGTTTGGTTAGGTCTTTGTACTTCCAAATTTGTTCGGTTTCCTTTTTTACTATATTTTGCTCCAAAAGTATTTCAACGTCTATCAAAGTATGTATGATTCCTCATTCTAATTGTAATATGCGTTTGTTTGCCGGCATATGTCTATTTGTACGGATCTGTGTATCGTACAAAGTAGTGATATGAAGTGCATTTGTTGTAACATCTTGTGGGATATGAGTATACCATTTATCAGCAACTAGTGGACATCCAAACTCCAAACACAGGTTATAATGTATTTGCGTTCATGCTCTATAATGTCTTTCAATATATTCTCCTTTCACTAGTAATGAACATGAAAGCATAATATGCCAAATTGTTTCGTCTTGAGTTTTGGATTGTTTATTTTATGTTGAATATTGTTCTCTTAGTATCTTGCTTGGCATAGAATTGCTACAACCAGACTCTCATTTGCAGGTTCCGAATCTCCCAATGTTAACTATGAGTACCGTAATTTTTCGTCAATGGGAATATTTTTTATTTTTGATACCAATTGTCCATGCATCGATTTGTTATGCCAATGTAATAATACATTATTGGTTAATGCTTTTTTTTGTTGATTTTGTTGCTTCGATATGAGAATCTTGGTATAATTTGTTTGCCTGCTTTACAATAGTGGTAATCTGATTTTTTTTGTCATAAATTAATGTCACTTGAGTGTTCTTGTCCGAATTATGTGAATTTTTTAAGTAAGTACCCAAATTGGATATTTCATTGTTGAACGTAAATTCTATATTTTATTTTATTATTATTATTATTTATTTTTTTTTTATTAGAGCGCGTCTACATCTGGGTCATTAGCGGTATATGTTCCTTTATTATACGTACTCTATATTTTGTCAAATAATTTTGTTTCTTTGAAAAACTTGATTACGTTTGTTATTATGAAGAATGTTTTGCAGGTTTCTTCCTAAGTTGTATTTGTGTCGCTGAATTTGGTATACTGGGCATTGAATCAATATGTAGTCTAGTTCTTTCCTAGGAAGAATTGTCGGGCTTCTTCCTCTGTTTATTAGTGGTTGTACGCGTTTGAGAAAATTATCCCTCTGATTCCATTCGACTTGCCAAACTTTGACTATTAGTTGCGATACCTGTATGGTAACATCCTCAGTGTTGTATAATTCTACTTCTGGTGCCTTGTTGGCTGCTTCGCAGGCTGCTGATTCAGCTAGCCGCAGGTTATCATCTTATTTGTTGTTGGTTATTAGCCGAACTCTAATTTCCTTAGTAGGATTAAGCAGCTCTTGTAATAGGCAGAGTATGAGCTATGTCATAGGGTTTGTTGTGAATGTGTTCATTACACTATTTACCAAAGTATTAGAGTTGGTAATAATATAGTAACACGGGGCTAACCGGTTCATGGAACAGTATAATAGAGCTTGGTAAAAAGAATATAGCTTCGCCATAAATATAGAGCTCGATTTTGGTAATGACCAGCTGTGTGGCGTGCTATCTATAACAATTGCGCTGCCTGTACCTGATTCAGTTTTAGTGCCTTTCACGTAAATGGTGCAGCCTTCCAATAAACTATTTGAGGTATCTGTATTAATAGCGTTGTTGATTTTTAGTAGAATAGGTAGGCGCATATTCCAAGGTGCTACCTATCCATTTTGAATTGGAATATATCCAGCAGCTTGAGTTTGTATCTGTTTAATAGTTTGTTACGTGTTTATCGCGAATAACGTGTATTTTCGATAATTTCCTTTACTTTATCTAATGAATGAACTAATTAGTTAGATCTAAATATTAATATTTCCTTATTCGTTGGTGGAATGTTTTAATTTCGTACCTCAAAATTATTTTTCGCATCTCTACAGTTAAACTAATTTATTTAACGTACACATCTTTTTATTCCTTTATAGATATAAGTTGCGCCATCTCTAAAATTTATGGTCATTTACTAGAGTTTGAAAAGGAATCTTGTTTTAAAAGACAACAATGGGATATCTGTAAAATTTATTTATCATAATTTGGTTTTAACATTCTTATCTAGTTTGAATAATTTTAATAGTTTGGCAATATTGCTTTTGTTAGGGCGTTGTTCCTAATCTTTCTTTTCTTAACACGCCATTTTCCGATGAGAAGGTTGATCTGCAAGAAAAATTTTTCCTTCCGTTTATAAGATGTTTAAGCATCGTTTCTTTGGAAAATTTTTCATATAATGTAATGTTTTTGGTATAAAACTTTACTGACGCTTTACAAGCGGATATTATTGCAATTTTCAATCTTCACATCCTCCGGTAAGTTTAACACATGTTCGACAACTTTTAGTAATTCGATTCTTTCATTTAGGCACTTTCACGATTACTTAAATTTATAACATAGGTCTGTTGAAACGAAATCATCGCTATCGGCTCTAAACATCTAAAAGAGGTATGCTTGTATAAGGTAATTAGCAACGTATTTACTTGTATCACTTTCAGCGCCTTGATACCGGCGAAATAAACAGCTATTCTTTATTTATATACATAACTAGCAAATTGGAATGCACTACCGATCACCTTCGTACCTATTCCTACTGGAATGCTGGCTCTACTGATTAGCTGTCTGGTTCCACAAGTAACTACCACCTTCGAAACACGAAGGGCATTTACAGTTTGGTAATTCTTCATCAAAGGTCAGAATTCTTTATTATTCAATATACACAGGATTTGTGTAATGAACAGTGTATTGCTAAAATTAGTACCACAGAGTTAGGTTACCTTTGGGGTTTAACCTTATATTACTTACTTGTAACAAAATTTATCATTTATAATAACATTCTTTTACTGGAGGCTAAAGTGGTTGAATAATTTAGAGTTTGATTTGTTCAATTTGTAATTAATTTCTACATACAAAAGAAAGAAAAACCACACCTATATTCACTGGGACGTTGACCTACTTTGTTTCACGGTAGCTGCGCGTTGAAGCTCCTGTTTTAAAATACATTATACAGGGTGGAACAGATATCGAGGTCAAATGAATTACAGTCATTGTATGAAACCGTATATATATTTATAGTCAAATTTAGAATTTCTGAAGCTTTTCTGTACTTTGTCTTTGATTAATATTAATTATTTGTCATTACGGATAATTTTGTTCAGAGCAGGTTTTGCTGTAATAAAATTTCTGTACTATTGAATGTCTTGCTTCAATTCTATGCCTTGCACTGAACAGACTATCCGGATATTTCTATTTAATACCACTTCTTAATGTTTTTAATAAAATTCAAGAAACCGAAATTAAAATCATTGGGGATTTAAATTCTATTTTGTGAAACGTAGGCAAGCTGTTTCAAAATATTTAAGCACTACTATTTTCATTGTGGATCTATTTTAGATCGCACTTTATGGGTTACTTTCGCCCTTTCGGCTGCGATTTGTAAGTACTTACAACCGTCGGGAGCGGCACAATTAACGAAACTTTTCTTTTACATTTAGGGTTCGATTAACGAACTAAATACATTTAGTTTTTTTATTCTTTGTGGGCATCTGCGACGGCTCACCACTTGCCATCGTCAGGGCTGAATTATATTTATTGTGTAAGTTAAGATTGTTATGAATACTTTGGGGGAAAACTAGCATAGTATCATATTTGTTTACGTTCGATATTTATTCGACAAGTATTAATTTGAGTTTAAATTAAATTAAATAAACGATTACTGTGTGGTTGTTCGGGTAAAAGTTTGTCTCTCTTTTAAATTGTTTCCTTTTTTTTTTTTGGAGCACTACCTGTTTCAGGTTTTACAGGGCCTGCCCCTACTCTACTCCTCTTTTTCCTTTTTCTTTCCTTTTCTCCCCTTTCCTGACTAAAACCTGTGGCGCCTATCCTTTAGTGGCTATCTAACCACGTCAACACCATTGTAGCAACCCTCCAAAACCCCACGCATCCAAGTGCTCTGCGGTCAAACGACCGTACGCAGGAGCTTAGTCGAGCGCACTTTCAAAAAAATGTTTACATGCAGGTTAGACATGTAGCATAAAATTGGCGACCAACGTTTCGGCCAGAGTTTTGGAGTACGTACAAATTTTTAGCTACATTTTAATTTTTTTTCTCTTCTCATTCCTTGGGGTTATCTTAAATATTTTTCTTCTCTTTAGGTTATTGTATACACTTGGCGTGTTAGTGCCAACGGTGTTATAATATTTGATATAGTATTTTACTTTACTTCCTGAATTAATTTGATCTTTTATGTTACTAAGATGGCTGTTACACTTCGTTTTGATGTTAATCGTCTTACGAAGACAGAATTAATGTATGAATTATTATCTAGAGGTTTAGACTGTAACTCGACGCTAACAAATCTCTTACTATGACTGCACATCAGATTCCGTTCGCGGACGACGAAATTGCTTTAAACGCTGCTATTCGGGAATTAAATACCGGCATCGACTCTTCTATTGGTGACTGCACTTCGGCTACTTTTCTTGGTCTGAGTACTTTAGTACTTCATGCTCAAAGACGATGCGAACTTATGATAGCGGATTCAGAAATGGAAATCGCTCAGAAAAATCAATTCCTAGTCGAATTACAAAATTTACGTTCTGACTTAGAGCAAAGAAGGAAAAAGGGTAAACGTATTACATTCTCTGATACAGTTTCTTCACCAATAGCGGGACCTTCTGCAAATTCTACGGCTCATGGCGAACCTGACCCTATGGACGTAGAACCACCATTAATTTCTTCCGATGAGGACGTTGATGTGCCTCGGGGTACCTCAGCTTCTACTTTTACTCCTTCCTTAAGTCACTTCTCCATTACCAAGTTAGGGTTATCGTTCTCTGGCGACAGTACTGCCTCTCTCTTTGATTTCTTAACGCGGGTAGAAGAATTAAGTGCTTCTCGTGGTTTATCCCATAAATTTCTATTCTCTGTTATCCCGGAACTATTAAAGGGAAACGCATTATTACTCTATCGTGCTCGTAAACACGCGTTATCTTCGTGGAAAGATGTAGTTGCGCTACTTAAGACTGAGTTTTTACCGTTAGACTACGATGAACGTTTATTGGACGAGATTAAGTCTAGAACGATGGGTCCTTCGGAAACCATAAGTATTTATGTCGCTGTCATGCAAAGTCTTTTCCAACGACTCTCAGTTCCAATACCTGACCAAAAACAATTATATTATGTACGCCGTAATCTAACACCCTTCTATCAGAATGCGTTAGCGTTAACTGAAGTCTCTACACTTTCACAGTTAATAACTTTAGGGAAAAGATAGAACAAAACAAGTATTTTATGGAATCTTTTAAACCTCCTCCGTCAAGGAAATCGTCACAACTGTTAGAACCTAGTTTGGCTTACGTTGATTCACCTTCTGACTCCTTTAAACCTTCTCCTTCTTCTCAATCATCGTCGGGAAAACCGAATACTACGGCGACTCCGCAAACTTCTAATGTTCTTGCACCTACTGTAACTTTACGTTGCTGGAATTGCTCTGGGAGTGGGCATACTTCACCACGTTGTCCACAACCCCAAAATAGGCATTGCTATGGCTGTGGTAAGCCTGGTTATACACGCACTACTTGCCCAGTATGCACTTCTAATCAGGGAAACTAATTTCTGAATCTTCTATCCGAGGAGAGGATTCTATCTTACCGTTAATCTCGGAAACAGCTTTTTGTGGAGTACCAGACTCTCGTCGCATTCTTCTTGACTATATTTTTGCGAGTGTTCGTAACGACGAACGACCTTACTTAAACGTCAATATCTTTGGTTATACTTTTCAGGGTCTTTTAGACTCTGGCGCTTCACGCACTATTATAGGAAATTTGGGTTGGCATATTTTACAGCGACTAGGTCTATCTTTATACGTGGGTTCGTTTACTGCCTGCACACTTGCGAATGGTAATACTTGTAATATTCTGGGTCAAATTACTCTACCGATCACTGTCGAATCTAAAACGATCATGCTGGATGTTCTCGTGGTGCCTGAAGTACCTCACAAACTAATTTTGGGTATCGACTTCTGGAAGGCGATTAACTGCGTCCCGATCTTAGACATGGACAATGGACATTTGGTAATGATACTAGTTTAGCAACTATCTCTTCTGAACATTTGAGTTCTTTCTCTGATCTTCCTACATCTCAACGTTCTGCTCTAAAAACTTTACTGGATCACTCTTTTCAAAATTCCGACACTTTAGGATGTACTACTCTAGTCCAACATGAAATACGTACTAATTCCGAGCCAATCAAACAGCGCTATTACCCATTATCTCCTGCTTTACAACGAGTAGCTAACACTGAGTTAGATACGATGCTGCAATTAGGTGTCGTCGAACCATCAAATAGTCCTTGGTCAAGCCCGATTGTTTTAGTTAGAAAGAAAGATGACTCTTACCGGTTTTGCGTCGACTTTCGCAAAGTTAATGCGGTGACGGAAAAGGATGCTTATCCTTTGCCTTACATATCTTCTATTCTGGACCGTTTACGTGATGCGCGTTACCTTTCTAGCTTGGACATTCGCTCTGCTTACTGGCAGATTCCTCTTTGGACGAATCTAAACCTATGACTGCTTTTACCGTCCCTGGACGCGGACTTTTTCAGTTTACTCGAATGCCTTTTGGCTTACACAATTCGCCTGCTACTTTTCAACGACTAATTGATAGAGTTTTGGGGGGAGACTTAGAACCTTACTGCTTCGCTTATCTTGACGATATCGTTTTGGCTACACCTACCTTTGAAAAACATTTGGAAGTACTCGAAAAAATTTTTCAACGTCTATCTTCTGCAGGTCTCACTTTGAGACAAGACAAGTGTCATTTCTGCCGTTCTGAGTTAAAATACTTGGGATACGTCGTTAATAAGGATGGACTTCTAGTAGATCCCGAAAAAGTTTCTGCAGTTTGCTTAATACCTGTTCCTAAAAATGTTTCTGATGTTCGCCGCTTAGTCGGTATGGCGGGATGGTATCGTCGTTTCATACCTAACTTTTCTTCTGTCATTAAACCTCTAACTTCACTTACTCAAAAGAATGCTCCATTTGTTTGGACTTCTGAATGCGAAACCGCTTTTACTTCTTTAAAAGAATGTCTAGTGTCAGCTCCTATTCTTTCTTGTCCTGATTTCTCACAACCATTTGTCATTCAAACAGATGCCTCTGACTTTGGTATCGGTGCGGTACTCTGTCAACAATTTCCTACTGGCGAAAAGGTAGTCAGTTATATTAGTAGATCTTTGATTAAGGCTGAACGTCACTATTCCACTACGGAAAAGAGTGTCTGGCTGTTATCTGGGCTATTGAGAAACTTCGTCCCTACATTGAGGGTTCTCACTTTACCGTCGTTACTGACCACCATTCTTTGATATGGTTAAATAACTTACAAAATCCTACTGGACGGCTTTGTCGTTGGGCGATTCGCCTGCAGCAGCACGACTTTTCGATTATTCACCGTAAAGGTAAAGAACATCTAGTACCTGACGCTCTGTCGAGATCAGTTCCGAAAATAGACTGTATTAATACTTCTTCAACTTCTTTAGTCACTCTGCCTGTTCAGGATAAATGGTATTTAAAACCATTTCTCGTATCTCTACATTCCTAGAAAATATCCTTCTTGGGTTGTACAGGACGGACTCCTTTATAAACGTTCCAAATTTTCTTCTTCAGATTCTTCTTCGGCCATTGGAAAATAGTCGTTCCTAAAGAACAACGCAAACGTATTATTTCTGAAAACCACGATCTTCCAACTTCTGGTCACTTTGGAGTCACTAAAACTATTGCTAAAATTTCTATTCATTACTACTGGCCTGCACTTCGTGCAGATGTCATTCGCTATATTCGGCGGTGTGCTGTCTGTTCTGCACATAAAGTTGAACAGTCTGCTCCACCGGGGTTTCTAGCACCAAGAGCCAAACCTACTAAGCCTTGGCAAATTTTATGTTTGGATATCGTCGGTCCTCTTCCTAGGTCCTCTAAAGGACATGCTTTTGTGTTAGTTATAGCGGATTGCTTTACGAAATTTGCCTGTTTCTTTCCCTTACGCCATGCTACTGCTTCTGCTGTGTTCAAGTCGTGGAAGACAATATTTTTCTTCTATTTGGTACTCCACAGTACATTATTAGCGATAATGGTGTACAGTTTCGCAGTAAAGAATTTATGAAATTATGTTCTGATTATCGAACCACTATCCTTTTCAACGCTAAATACCATCCTAGAGCGAATCCTGCGGAACGAATTAACCGAGTCCTAAAACTTTAATCTCCTCCTATACCACTCAGAACCAACGTAAATGGGACGTAAATTTAAACAAAATTGGCTGTGCTATCCGCTCTGCAAAGCACGAAGTTATTGGCTGTTCTCCTTATTACGCTTTATTTGGACGCGACATAACTTATTTGGCGACCTTTTAGGTCCACCACCTTCTACAGATTCTACTTTATTAGACCCAGATCGCGAAAAACTTTCCGACAATAAACTAGTTCGTCAGTTCGATTCTATTCACACTGATATCAAAAACGACTGGCTAAAGCTTATCAAAGTCAACATCTACGCTATAACCTACGACGTAGACCGGTTAAATTTAAACTCGGAGATAAGGTGTGGAAACGCAATTACGTGTTATCAGACGCGGCGCGGCATTTTAATGCGAAACTTGCTCCAAAGTTTACTGGTCCTTTCCTAATAAAACGAGTGTTATCTTCCTGGACTTATGAACTCAAAGATTCTGTTGGTAAATCCCTCGGGGTTTATCACGTCAAAGATTTAAAGCCACATATACCGGCCGATGATTCTTCTGAGTCCGATTCCTCCGTGCACTTGGCGTCCTCCTGTCCTCTTCCTCGTCCTGATCGATCCCTTCGCTATCCTAAACGACGCAAAAGACACAAACCTCCTATGTAAACCCTTACTTCCTTTTCTTTTGCTATTGTGACGTTTTGGCTTTCCTTTTTGGCTCTCTCTTTTCGTATGGGCGGTTGGTTGGGCGATACTGGCGGGCCACTTTTACGGAGACCTCTCCTTCGTCTTCCGTGACCTCTACATCCGGTCCCTTCTCTTTTCCTGTCTGCATTTCTTCGGGGGTCTTCCCTACTAATTTCCTCAGGGGGATCTTCGGAGACTTGCCCTTTTCATTTCACTTTCCTATCTTCTGTCTTTGATCTACATCTACTCTACCTTCATATTTCACTTTACTGGATGAATGTTTGTATGAATGGAGCTAAGAGGAACGGGATGGGTACGCCTTCCCCGTGCGAGCTTCGGTGACCACGGGATCCCGGGAATCAGAGTCAATGGGGAAAATTTTCGCCGCAAATGTGATTTCTTCTTTCTCTCCTACTATCTCTTAATAGCACTTATGCCATTTCATCTGTGCTAGTTCATGGTGGCATAGGGTTGAGTTGGGGTCTTTAAGGGCTCCTTTATTCACGTTTTCGGCAAGGGGTCAAAATTTTGGGCTTTCTTTTCCTGTGGGTTGGGATGGGCGTTCTTCTGGGAATTTGGTTTTTAGGCTGCCGGCCCTTAAGTTCGGTTGAGGGTGGGGTACTTTTCTAGTGGGTTGGGTTTCTCTTCTTTCTTCCTCTTCTACTGTCTTTTAGGTTTCTTTAGGTTCCGTGTATACCACGCGTGTTTGCTTTTGGAATGACTGAGACGAAGACAATCTACCTACCCAAATTACCTCATCCTTATCCACTTTGCTTCCTTAACTTAGTAATAGACCTTTTTTTGTTTTCTCCTAGTTTTTTGTTTTTTTGGAAGTATTATCGCTTCACGGTATGCTCTCCTTTCACTTTTGTTTTCTTTTCTCTCTATTTTCTCCTAGTACCGGCCGAATGCCGAAGGGCTCACGTGGGAGTTTGGAGTCAGGTTGTTCTTTCGTGGAATGCTTGAGTTGTATGCTTTATGGGTGTCTCTGGTGGTATATGCGTCATTGTCGTCCGCACTTAACTTTCTTCCTGTCTTCTCATTTCTTCTTATATTGGGTTGGGTTTACTTTGTTTGCTTCGGGTTGGGAATGGCTTAGGGTTGTTTACTTCCTCGCAGGGGTTTGGTTTTTACTTATATATATATATATGTGGGGTTGGGCGAGAATATATGGGGTTGGGTCATTAGGGATTTTAGGGCTTCTTGTCCTGAGCGTAAGCTCAAACTTCTCTTCCTCCTACCTTCTTTCTTTCCTACCGTACATTCCTCTTCCGAGGTCTTAATTTTGCTGGGGGGGAATCTGTTACGTGTTTATCGCGAATAACGTGTATTTTCGATAATTTCCTTTACTTTATCTAATGAATGAACTAATTAGTTAGATCTAAATATTAATATTTCCTTATTCGTTGGTGGAATGTTTTTAATTTCGTACCTCAAAAATTATTTTTCGCATCTCTACAGTTAAACTAATTTATTTAACGTACACATCTTTTTATTCCTTTATAGATATAAGTTGCGCCATCTCTAAATTTATGGTCATTTAACTAGAGTTTGAAAAGGAATCTTGTTTTAAAAGACAACAATGGGATATCTGTAAAATTTATTTATCATAATTTGGTTTTAACATTCTTATCTAGTTTGAATAATTTTAATAGTTTGGCAATATTGCTTTTGTTAGGGCGTTGTTCCTAATCTTTCTTTTCTTAACACGCCATTTTCCGATGAGAAGGTTGATCTGCAAGAAAAATTTTTCCTTCCGTTTATAAGATGTTTAAGCATCGTTTCTTTGGAAAATTTTTCATATAATGTAATGTTTTTGGTATAAAACTTTACTGACGCTTTACAAGCGGATATTATTGCAATTTTCAATCTTCACATCCTCCGGTAAGTTTAACACATGTTCGACAACTTTGTAATTCGATTCTTTCATTTAGGCACTTTCGCACGATTACTTAAATTTATAACATAGGTCTGTTGAAACGAAATCATCGCTATCGGCTCTAAACATCTAAAAGAGGTATGCTTGTATAAGGTAATTAGAACTATTTACTTGTATCACTTTCAGCGCCTTGATACCGGCGAAATAAACAGCTATTCTTTATTTATATACATAACTAGCAAATTGGAATGCACTACCGATCACCTTCGTACCTATTCCTACTGGAATGCTGGCTCTACTGATTAGCTGTCTGGTTCCACAAAGTAACTACCACCTTCGAAACACGAAGGGCATTTACAGTTTGGTAATTCTTCATCAAAGGTCAGAATTCTTTATTATTCAATATACACAGGATTTGTGTAATGAACAGTGTATTGCTAAAATTAGTACCACAGAGTTAGGTTACTTTGGGGTTTAACCTTATATTACTTACTTGTAACAAAAATTTATCATTTATAATAACATTCTTTTACTGGAGGCTAAAGTGGTTGAATAATTTAGAGTTTGATTTGTTCAATTTGTAATTAATTTCTACATACAAAAGAAGAAAAACCACACCTATATTCACTGGGACGTTGACCTACTTTGTTTCACGGTAGCTGCGCGTTGAAGCTCCTGTTTTAAAATACATTATACAGGGTGGAACAGATATCGAGGTCAAATGAATTACAGTCATTGTATGAAACCGTATATATATTTATAGTCAAATTTAGAATTTCTGTAGCTTTTCTGTACTTTGTCTTTGATTAATATTAATTATTTGTCATTACGGATAATTTTGTTCAGAGCAGGTTTTGCTGTAATAAAATTTCTGTACTATTGAATGTCTTGCTTCAATTCTATGCCTTGCACTGAACAGACTATCCGATATTTCTATTTAATACCACTTCTTAATGTTTTTAATAAAATTCAAGAAACCGAAATTAAAATCATTGGGGATTTAAATTCTATTTTGTGAAACGTAGGCAAGCGTTTCAAAAATTTAAGCACTACTATTTTCACAAAAACTTATAATAACAAAATGTAATTATCTGAAAAATTCGATATATTTATTAAAACATTGCTGGTTTTGATCTGCGGTTTGCAATGCTCGATTTGATTTGGAAAAGTCGCTCTTCCGCGAAATAAAAGATCTATCATTCCATTTGAAATTTTAGAGAAAACCTGAAAAATAAGTACAGGTTGTGTTTAGGGTTGCGCTACAATGTTAACCGAAACATTGAAGTAGCCTTTTCATAAGTGTAGTACTGATTTAATAAAAAAATTCGCGAATCTCTTGGATATATACACACATATCCCAAGGTAGACGTTTTCGTGGATAGAAAAAAACGTAGGATTCTGAATTTTTGGACTCTAGGGTTATTCAACATTCTCTGTCATTTTAAAATATTATCACAAAATATTACCACTTCCGGTTATCCCGGAAGTCGCCATTAACTTACTTATTTTAAACGGAACGCCCCCTATATTATTTCACTTTTGGATTCCTGCGAAAATTTCACAAGAGATAATAAATGAATGTAAAATTACAATAACTGTTCTGTATGATCGCCATTTTGGTTCAAATACTGAATAACCCTATCTTGTGCTGCTCACGAGACAGACGTCTGAAGTTCGTCTGGACTTAGGTTAGTAAACGCTCTCTCTAGTTTGTACGGGGCTAGAGTTCTTTTATACGGTCCCAGAGGTGAAAATCCAAGAGCGTCAAATCGCGTGATCTGTGTGGCCAGTTGCAGGATCCCTGTGGGCCAGTCCACCGATCCTCGAGCATTAAGGTCTACTGATGGTTAACAGCTGTAGTAGAATGTACTGCAGCACCATACTGCTGATACGAACTATCTGCTTTGTCACTTGGAGGTAGAACGTTTAGAAAATCAGACCCTCTAAGAATCTCAAGACGTATAGCGCTTTTAAAACTTTTATCGTGCACCATATTTTTTTAAAATTAAAGTGGTCCTGGTGATTATGTTCCCTTATGATGTGTGGATTATCTTGTACCCAGTAGCGATTATTTCTGCGATCTATATTTCCAAAAGTCGACTCGAATTGCCTCACCACTAAGACGTGATCCGTGGACAGTTATCTCAGAACAAGGATGCATTTTATTCTGCTTAATACTCTGCGGATTGGTGCTCTTGAAATACTCAAATCCAGCGCTGGGTTGAACTCCGTGGGTAAGCTTGAAAATAATCCAGCACTTTCACGTCGTTACCTTCATGGTCTGTTATGGGCTTTATGTGATTTCGAGTTGCCATTACACTCCCAGTTGTCATAAATCGAGCTTCTACTCTTACGAACTGTCCGGAGGCATTGTTTTATAGATTTTAAAATATTCTGTAACTATAGAATGAAAGAATACAACAACATGGATAGTTAAGTAATACAAAACTAGGTTAACGCGGTGATTTACATGATAGAATATGAAAAAAAGATCACATTTGTTATTTTGCATGTCTATTTTATTTCCGATGATAAAAACTCTTCTTGCTTATTTCTACCACAATTCAATGAGGCAAACCATAAAAGATATCAAATCAATAATAAATGTCCCGAATGAATGAAAATTATCATATCTGTTCTATAAACAGATATACATAAATGAGTTGAGAGCTTTCCACCAACAGCTTTTCCCGAATTTGATTGAATTGTGTATTCATTGCTTTAAGGATACGTAACTGAGCAGATGTTCTGATTTGTTCTTATTTCTCTAAGAATATTATACAACTTAATTATCTGCACACATTTAGCAGTTCATGAAAAGACGTTCTAAGACGCTATCCTCTTATAATTCATTAGATGTTTGGCTTATTCAGAATTGTAATTACTAACTCACCTTATGAATATTAAATGTTTTCAGACGTCTCTAAATTTTAAGTGAAACGCACATTCAAGTACTTTGACAGTTAATCAATCGAACCTACATTTTAGTTAAATGAAGTGATGCGTCTGCTGTTGAAAACAGATTTGCAAAAATAGAAAAAGTCCTATTTTAAGTTAGTGATAACTACAGAGCATTTTTTTTCAGAAAGTGAATCGCTTTGTATTTAAGTTATAGTTTGAATTAGAGGATGTTCTGATTTGTCATCTTCAAGGCAGCTTAACAATATTTAATTTTTTACTGATCTACGGAAATTGTATTCCATAGCTGGCTTTATACGTTTATCAAACTGTTAGAGTAATAGCAGGTTTATGTTATGTTTTCAAAGAATCGTTTCAACATCTTTAACAATTTTAATAGATAATATTACTCCTGAGGAAGATAACTGTAAGTGTTGTCGAAATGTTCAGATTGTATAACTTTAATATACAAATAGGGGAGCCTGGGGTAATGTCAGTCACCTAAGGGGAAATAATGATAAAAATTATTTGTTTGATACATTACGACCCCTACAGCATAGTATTACTTAATTGTTGATTAAAACTAAAAATATTTTTTTTAATTACAAAAAAAGTAAAATATCAGCTTTGACCACAATTACCCCGACCCTGGGGTAAAGGTGGTCGGTAGTGTCAGTGATTATTTACCATTACAATAACAAGGAATATGGGGTTTTTTAATGGTATAGTCATGTATAAATCAAAAACTGATATTTATGTTTATGTATTACAGAACTTAGTCCTTTGAATTCCCTTTATGTGATTCTTTGGCTCACATTTTTGCCTGTTTTTTTTAGCCACAGCAGTTGTTTTCTTTTTTTTCTACTGCATGTTCTTTTTTTAATTTTACCTCGTACGCCTTTTATTTCTCTTTTGTCTTTAGATTTTCCTTCTTTCGCTTCTTTCTTTTTCCTTTCTTCTTCAAGCTTATTTCTTGCTCCTTCTGTTGACACGTCATCCCAAGTACTGCATCCAGGTAGAGGGGAAATGTCTAGTATAGAAACTTGAATGCCTGGGGTGGATTGAATAGGTCTATGAACATAAACTTGCTGTGTAGGTCGTGGTAACACTTGCACAGTATCAGCCATCTTCTCTTTGTTGACATCTTCTTTACAAGGAAAAAGAACATGGTATTGTTTACTTATACTATCGATAATGTAGCTATTGAGAGATGCGAAACATTCAGAGATTTAGGCGTACTATTTGATACTCAACTTTCCTTTGTTGAACATATAAACTCTATTATGTTGTCTGCATGTAAAGCGTTAGGATATTGTATGAGGAATTGGTCAAAATTTAAATCAACCAACAGTTTGAAGTTAATATATTTCACTTTTATCGTAATAAACTTGAGTACGCATCAATAATTTGGTCTCCGGTTTACCATAATTCGTTTGAATGTTTAGAGGGTATTCAGCGGAGAATGCTTAACCCGGCGTTAGTCGCTACATCAATTGTAACGCGCTTAGTCGCGCGTGAGGGATTCCCTCACATTGACATATTCTGTCAAATTGTAATTATTTTTAGTAGGGACCTGTAAACTGTTAACTACCATATTATATTACACATGATATAGAATGTCGATGCACATAAAGAAGTTGGTTCAAGATCATAAAAAGTATACCAAAATCTTAAAATCCATTCATATTCAAAACGCAATCGTTTTTTAACAATCGACATATTTTTAGTACCTATGCTGAAAAATATTTATTATAGATAAATGAACAGCTTATTTATTATTATTTAGTCATGTTACACATTAGAAATTTATTCAAAATGAACTAAACAAGTAGGACAGCTAGTTGTCGTGTGTTCTATGCATATATGTTGTTGGCAGGAATTGCAATTTTTTTAGTTTTCCTGTTTTTTCTTCGAGGGCACAGATAAAAAAATCCAGTCTGTGCTGATTCTCGTGTTTGAGGTGTAGGAAATTCAATGCCTGCTATCCTAGCGATTGATGTTCGGAGTATCAATGATAGATTTGTAATTTTTGAACGATTGATAAGGTGCGGTTTTATTAGAGAAAGTGATAAAGTTTTCAGGAGAATTCGCCGTTTGCCGATAAGGTCTTCTTGTCCAGCATTGTTTGCTTTGTAAATAACATAACAGTTAACACCTCCAATATTTAGAATTGAGAAATATACAGTAAGGGGCCACCTACAGCTTACTCTAGCCACTGAGTATGACGCTTTCATTTCGTCCACAACATCAACAGCTCCTTTCGTAAGGTTATAAAATGTTATAATCTCCGGTTTAGCTTTATCTCCAGTATCAATATCTAATGCATCATCATCATGCATTGTAGATATAAGCAGTACATTCTTTCCCTTCCTTGGAACGTAGGAAACTAGCATTATATCTTCTGAGAGTGTAAACATGCTGCTCCTAGCACGTCTTTCTTTTATATTGATAAATTCTGCAGGCAGTTCTTGCTTATTCTTGCGAATAGTACCAACGATAGTTGTTCGATGATTTCTTAGAAGGTCTCTTGCTAATGGCACAGATTTAAAATAATTGTCCATAGTTACGTTACGTCCTGTATTCAATATAGGTGAAACTATTCTCTTTGTATTATTATGTAATACTTGCCGCCCTGTTGTCCAGCTGATAGGGTCCATGTGGCTGTTTACCAGTGTAAATTTCCAGATTCGATGAATAAAAAGTTTTGGCATCAACGAGTGCAAAAATTTTTATGCCATATTTTGCCGGTTTATTTGGGATATACTGGCGGAACTTGCATCGGCCTCTAAAAGAATCTAACATTTCATCTACTGTTGTGTATTCCCCTACTTCATAGTTTTGCAGACACCGGTGCACAAAATCATCAAACTGCTTCCTTATGGGTACTAAGTTGTCAATAGTTTTTCTTTGCTCCCTCTCAAGAATATTATCAAACCGCAACGCGTTCAATAACAAATAGAACCTACGAATAGACAGTGTAGCACGAAAACACTCTGGGGCAGTGCCATCGTCTGTCCAAAGCTCTGCAAGATTTACATGATTAGACTTTTTTACCCCAGCCATATAAAGAAGTCCTATGAGAGCTCTTATTTCGTCTACTGTCGTGTCGATGCAGTCTCTTTCGCGGGAATGTCGTTCTCGTACTCGAGCCAAATAAATGTTAGTATATCTTACAATTCCTTCAAGCGATTCTATAGGAAAAGATAGTTCCCAACATTCGATAGGAGATTTCGCTTTTCTGGCAATGGGTTTGACACCCGGTGAAATGGTAACAACATTACGCCTTTTTGTACGTCCGGCTGGTAGCTGAATATGCTTCAACCATTCGGTTACTTTGTCTTTTCCAATATACCTTGGGACACCTTTAGCGCTGACGTATTCGTTAGGAGGACGCATGTCCGGTAAGTCGGAGTCGCCAGATTGCTCAGAGTCAGTCCTATGAGAACTATATTCGCTTTGACATTCACTTTCGATATCATCTAATCGTTCGCTTTCATTCAGGTGTTCAGGTGCAATTGCTGGTGCCGCATCTATAATAATAGGTAATAATAAAAACGCTATAAAACTTCGTTGTGGAAGTGAACTACACATGACTTTGTTTAAGTACTTGAAACGAAAAAATAAACATATATTATAAATTAATAACAAAGCGTACGTACCTCTGTGTTCTTGTTGCTCTTTTTTCAGCAAGCTCTACATGTCTTTTTCCACGGGAATTCATGATTACAACAATAAAACTAAATTTTGTTCACTTTATATAGGTACTATCACTACTTTGCAATAAACACTAAATGAAACTAAAAAAATTTAAACTGTTAGAAAATCAAAACTATGGTAATATTCCACGAAGGAAACGTAAACATAACAACTAAGCGAAGTGTGCGTAAGCGACAAGTAAAACAAGTTGCTGCACGGTTAGTCGCTTACTGAGCGAATCTCCGCTTTACCTGTAAGCCCCGCTTTGAGCGTTAGGGTGGGGCGTATCACAAAATTTAAACAATGACGTAACAGAAGGATTGTTTAAGGATATGATAGATTCTCTACGGTTTATTTCGGCAAAAATTAAAGTTACTCGAAATATTTAAATAATGTGAGGGAATCCCTCATATAGCGATTAACGTCGGGTTAAGTATACACATCTACGTTGTTTTAATGTTTATTCGGATCGAGGCTTTCACAATAACCTTTTGTTGCAACATTTTAATATAGAATCTCTTCAGTTAAGGCGTAAATGTTACTGGTTATCTTTTGTTTATAATCTGCTTAACAACAAAATCGATTGCAGTGATTTGCTTAGTGAGGTTACTTTTGCTGTTACGAGAATTGAGACTCGACATATGCGTTCTTCTTATTTAGATATACCACGAACTAATATTATGATAAAATCTCCATTATATTCTATGTGTAACTTGTTTAATCTTATTTGTGATATTTGTGATATTTGTTATGACCATAAGAGGGCTATCATTTCTTGTTTTAAAAATAGGTTCGCAGAATGATATTCCTTCTTTTTCATTCTTTATCTTTTTATGGTTATACTGTTATGCTGATGTTAATTATATGTAAAGGGATGTTTAATTTTTGGAGTATTTTGGATTAATATTGCAATGAGCGATTAAGTTTACATTGTTTTTGTTTGTTACTGTGCAATTAGATGTAGTAATTTTGTAGTCAACATTTGTTGTTTAAGTTTAAATGGTACACCTGTATCTTTTGCTTTTGTTTCCTGTAATTGGTCAGCTGCCCGTTGGAAATAGATCTGATTATTATCATCTTCGTTGATTTTGTCGTTTAAATGTACTGTCAGGGAAACATCAACACATAATGGTGTTGAGTCTTTATTCTTTTGAATGATGTCTTTTACCAAGTAGTCTGCATCTGTAAAAACTTCCGGATTTAATGGCTGAATCCCAGTGTTCTTAAATCCACTCGTAGCTTTCGCAATGGTACCAGCTGACCAGTAAGCCTTGTTAAAAAGCTTTGTTACATCGTAAGGGGTTATCTTGACTAGGTTCTTAAACTTCATAAACAAATCACATTCTCTTCTATATGCAGCCATTACTGGTGAGTAAAATATAACATCGAAGCCTATGACACATATGTGGTCGTAGGAAACCACAACAACTCCATTTTCCCTGCAAAAGTCACAGTACTCAGCAGAGCAGTGTGCGCTGTGATTGTCAAGAATAAGCAGCATTTTGTTGTCTACACTAGCATGAGTAAATTCTGCGAAACAGTTCTTCATTTATCCAGTCCGTCTTTGAACAACAGTAAACTGATCCTTGTGGCTCATTTTTTCCTAACATGCGAGACTTAGGGAATATGAACATCGGTGGGACGTAAATCCCTCCTGAACTGATTGCACATATAACAGTTATGTTCTTGCCCCTTTCCCAACTTGTTATGGATCCTACACGTTTTTGGCCCCTTTCTGCTAGTATAAAACCAGGGTCTTGTACAGTTGTGATTCCTGTCTCATCAATATTCCAAAAGTTAGCATCGTTAAACTTATATTTGAATCTAACGGCTTCTTCTAGGTTCATGAAAAACCGTCTAACTTCTTCTTTGTTAAACACTACTGCTCTTCCTATGTTAGTAGCTTCAGGTTTCCTAACACTTATCTTGCTCCTTGCCATGAACCAATTTTGCTTTCTTTCTTAAATCTATGGTTCAAATGGTTTTTCTCTGCATATACAAACGAAATTTTTCATAACTTTATTACTGTGACAACATGTAAAATCTCTGAGAATGTTTTTATATGGTGAGCTAGAGCTTCTTCGTGTGCAGGATGAAAGTCACATTTCCTTCCTAAGCGTGAGTCAGAACCCTTTCCAGTCTTTAACCTGAGTTGAAGCGTGCTAAAAGGTTTTTTAAAGTTTCAGCAGCCTTTTTCGTCGATAAACCTTGAACAACCGCTTGTTTTACTTTTTTCAAATCTTCTGCAGTCCATTTAGCTTCCTAATTTATTTTTTACCTTCCTAATATATTTTCTCACCATCTGAAACATAATAAAAAATTGTATACTACTGGCGGTCGGTTGACCATCATTACTCCGAACGCATGGTTTTATTCAAGAATTAAAAACAAAACTTGATTCAAATCCTTCATAAATAACTGTGCAATGCCTTGACACTATGTAATCATTAATATGTCAGCAGAATAAGTAAAACAGGCAATTCATTGTTATCTGTACTAAGGCGTTTCTGATAACAAACAATGGAAAAACACTCTATCTCGCTCAAAATCCAAACAACCACAGCCACGATGGCGATCTGTCGTGCAGTAATTCCAGACAGAGCCACTTAGCGAAAGCACTAGTCAGTTTCAACCTGCCTTACTGATTTTACAAGAAATCGTAGTGACAACGATTACCTCTTGACTGCGATTACCCCAGTCTTCCCTACGCCATTAAAAAACTAAAAAAAGAAGTATTTTAATATGTGTAATAATGGTGAAAGTTACATTTTCATGTTTCACACAATCGTTTTTTCTTATTACAGCATTCATACAATCCATCATATTAAATAGTTATTGGTGCTTCCGTCCGGCAACACTGATTTTTCAATCCTCAAATTATCCGAATTTCAAAAAATATATAGGGTGTTCCATTTACAATCAGAAAGTTAGTTGCTTTCCAGGAGATATGAAACACCCAGTACATTCACCGATATTTATAAAAAACACCAAAAAAGAATACCATCAAAGCCTCGAAAAAATCCGGTCCAAAGTACACGCCTCTCCCCTACATACATTACGTTGGACCTTCTAAATATACACACCACTAAAAGTGAACATGGCTGTATTCACTTTTTTCGCACTTCCGTCGCATGACCGATGAATATTTTCACTGTGATGTATTTTTTTTGTGGTTTTAAGTTAAGTTAAGTAAAGCAAATTTTCTTGTAATTTGGCGAATACCCCCATGAAATTAGTATATCAACATAGCTTTTTGGCAAAGTGTAGCCCAGTTACTAACCAACCCAGGAGTCACAGAATTTAGCCTTTGGTCATCGATAAACTCAATTTTGACGACGTGGCACCAACGAAATTAGACTATAAATATAGATCTTAAGCAAAATTCAACCGAAATGCTGATCAACAGCCATGGGTCACATAATTTGGACCTTGACCGCCGATAAAATCTGACTTATCGCATTCCCAACGAAATTGGGGAATTAATATAGATTTTTGGCAACATTTTGCTCGAATGCTAACTAATTGTTATCGACCATACCCACGGGTGTTAAAATTTATCTCTTGAGGCATGAACCCACCAAACATAGATTTTGGACAAAATTCAGCTAAACACCCATGGGTCACATAATTTGGCTCTTTCGCGTTAGTCAAGTAGTTTTGCCGAGATTCCGATGAAATTGGACTGTAATAAAAATACTTAATTTTTGGGTACGTAATCATGTATTGTTACTATTTTTTTTTACTAATTTAAACGTTTCGATAACAATTACAGTTATCGTCTTCAATAAATGATAATTTTGATGTCGAATAAATATATGAAATCAGACAAAGCAAATACAAGTCTAATATAATAAATAGTAGGAAATATATTTGAAAAAGCCAAATATGGAATATAATTTTCTTTTAATTTTTTTGGTAAAATTAATTATTATACCATCTTTAATAACATTTAATCAATTAAAGATCTGGCTAATCTTTAGTGAAATAAAATTAGATTCAGTAGTTTGCTTTCTCATAAGTATTATAGCAAGTTTATATTTGCGTTTTGGGATTTCACATAATTAATTTTTAGAAAACTATTATGTACTAAAGACGATAACTGTAATTGTTATCGAAATGTCTAACTTCGTAAAAAATTAATAAAAATACACGATTACATAAAGTTAGGTATTTTAATTATGAGTGATAATCGTGAAGGATCGCATTTTCAAATTAGACTATAAATAAACTTTTGAGCGATATTTGGCTCAAATGCACTCTTACGCATCAAGTAAATTAATTTTGCCGCAATCCCATCGAAATAGGTACGTAAATATAGATTTTGGGCCACATTCGACTTCATTCTTGATCAATACTTATGGATTTCGGTATTTAGCTCTTAGTCATCCAAGGATTCTACTTTGGAGCATTCCTAGGAAATATTGATTTTGGGCAACATTGTGATGTTTCACAGCTCTCATCTCCAAAATGTATAAAAGCTGCTGTACTCTGCATAGCTAGAGTGTACATAAGGTATCATCTAATGAAAACCAAAATTAGATAAGTGGTCGTTAGGTTGTGTATATACAGACACAAACCCTTTTGGATTTTGTGCACGCAGTGCACGGCCTTAGATTCAAACACTGTTTTTCTCGTGTTTTTTGATACATAGTCAAGGTTATAGACACAATAAGAATATTTTGTGTTTTGGAAGTGACATAATAGGCAAGTAGAGGCCGTCAGTTTTCTCATGGACCTGCGCTAACAGACAAAAATACGTTTATAATCAGCTGTTTGGCAGTATACTCTTCCACCTGAAAAAGTTAGTCTTGTTATTGTAAAATTTTGCGTTCATCTCCGTTCTCCTTTCCGTGTTTCTTATTTCTTTCCATTATTCTAATTCTACAGTGTATAAACAGTCTTTTTCAAGTAAGTACAGTAAAATTCTATTTATATAACATGTTTTCAATCTTCACTTATTCCACACCATATGATTTGACGTCATCTGTTTGCGCATATCGAGGTCCATGAGAAAACTGAATGCCTCTAAAGCTCGACACTTTCTCTTTTCCGTCATTGTGCACGAAGTGGACGCACCTCATGACCGTACGTTTCAATTCGTTTCTTGTTTTTTTACATGATGCTTTAGCATATAGTGAAGTTGGACATGCGTTGATTTTCTGACAGAGTTGGAGGTATCGATTTTCTAAGAACACAAAGATGTTATAAACACCTACATTAGTCTTTCTAGCTTAATACGTAGCAAACATAACTCTTATCTTGCATATACTTGTTATTTTTCATGGAGATGCGTGTAAAAGCAGATTCAGTACAGTAGTAGTCAAAGCGTTAACCTACTTTATGGAACTCCATAATTAATAATTGTAGTTTGTAGTAAAAAAAATCTACAAATTACACTAAACAGTCTTTACATCAATACTCGACACATTTCGTTGGTTTGCAATCCTGAAAAGTATAAACTGTAATATGGCACCTACTTGATTTATGTTTAATTATTTAAAAATAGGAATTCAAGATAAGGGTTCAATCCCAATTATTGCAGCAGATGCGGTTTTTTTAAAGAACAAATGGACGGGCTTTTTTAGAAACTAAAATTATAATTGTACAAATACATTATTCAAGTATAATACCACTAATTATTACTAATAGTAGAATGGCGTAATCTATACAAATAATTAATTTTATTTTATAAGAAATTATAATTATATAGGTAAATCTCTCTAAACTTCAATTAATTACATATAATGCCACTAATGATTATCAACTAGAAAGTATAGGTAAAGCGCTTTAAACTTTAATTAAATAAATATAATGCCACTAATTATTACTAATAGAATGTAGACAAATAATTAATATTGGTTTATGAAAATATATACAGGGTTGCTCAAAGTGCGCCAAAGTGAATTTGCGGCTAACCTGTGTACAGTAGAAGAAAATGTTTTATACAAAAGTTGCTTGAATTCAAGCAAGCTATTACCTAAAAATATTTTTGCATATACAGAGTCCTCCATAATAACCGCACATAACCTATCTTCCTTATTCTAATGTAATGGTACAGTGTTTACTGCGTATTTCGTTTCTACTCTGAAAAACAACCACTTTCTATTAAACATGTCGCATAGCTAAACTCAATTTATAGTTTATAGTTTTTTATTGCTTTAAATGTAAATAATTATCTTATTTTAAATGCAACACCCTATATATTATTACATTATTCAAAAGAAAATTGAAAGACCTACATTTTTTCTGATAAGCAAATGTTGTCTATCTGCAACGGTTTTTGAAATATTTACAATTTGAAGACTTTTATTTTAATTCTTCGCGGTATAATCATTTGCGCCCTGTCAAAAATTAGGTATATTGACCAGAAAACGATCATAACAGTTGTCATACTTAAATAATCGATAAAATGTGTTAAATTTTGTATTACGTATGTGAGAGAATGTAATTTCATAAAAAAACTTTTAATAGGTGCAAAAATAATATTATGAAAAAATAAACTTTTGTAAAAAATGCGATCAAAGATCTTTAGGACTAAAAATAAAAGCGTGGGGCATTTCACTCCGTCACATGTTTATAATATGAGCGCCCCACGCTTTTATATTTAGTCGTAAAGATTTTTAAGTCTATCAAAAGTTTTTTTTATGAGATTACATTCTCACTCACACACGTAATACAAGAGTCGACACATTTTTCCATTTATTTAAACATGGCAACTGTTATGATCGTTTTCTGGGTAATATACCTAATATTATACAAGGTGCACATTTATTATACCACGAAGAATTAAAATAAAAATCTCAAAATTGTAAATATTTCAAAAACCGTTGCAGGTAGACAAAATTTGCCAATTACAAAAATGTAAATCTTTCCATTTTTTTTCGAACAATGTAATAATATACAGAGTGTTGTTTTTAAGATAAGATAGTTATTTACATTTAAAGCGAAAGAAAATAAACAAATATACATATTTCTGGTACGCCCTATATAAAAATTAAATAAGTAATTATATTTCTTAAAAGATCAATGTCTGCACTAATTAAATGCGGAGTTACAAATGCATAGATTTGGCAGTAACTTCAAAATAAAGTTTTGAACTACTACGACGAAAAATGATAATTTACAAATACTTAAAAAACGGTTAAATTTAGCTATACGACATGTTTAATATAAGGTGGTTCTTTTTCAGAGGAGAAACGAAATTCGCAGTAAAAACTATACCATTCCATTTAAAATAAGAAAGATGTTATGTACCTGTATTATGCAATACTCTGTAAATGCTAAATTTCGTTTGTATAAAACATTTTTTCTACTGTGCACAGTTCAAATTCACTTTGACGCACTAATGGACAACCCGTATAATTGTATAATTGTATAATTGTACAGGTAAATTGTAAAACGTAAACGCGTAACCTTGAAAATTAACTTCTAGGAACAAAAGAAACGTAAACGAAAATCCAATTCGCAAGAAATAGTAGAATGTAGGCGATATTAGATAAATTTTGGCGCCTTTGTACTGGATATTCAATGTTTCTAATATAGATATCAAAAATCGCAAAATAGTCAATCTTGTTAAAAAGAAAACACTCTTTCCCTTACGCTTTTGAACATACAATGGACTCTAAATATTTCAAAAGGCGTGATTTCATTTTGTAAGACTTCAAGGCGCTTTAATTGTGTTTTGGGCACAGTACTGAGGGTTATTTGGCAAATGTCAGTCATTGTGCGATTAAAAAGTTTGTAACGACAACTTGTGATACATTTGCACACAGATATCCTGAGAAATGAAAAACGTCAGTGAACGCCGTAATAAATACAACTAATAATTTGGGAACAGTCCAGGTAAAAATTGAAGAAAATAAAAGCAGTCGCGGATGTTCATAATCATAACCCATGTAATTCCAAAACACAATTAAACGGTATGGAAGCTTTTCAAAATTTATTACGTTTTTTTGAAATATTTAGAAAGGTACCCGGTGTAGGTACAGTAGTTTTCACAGAAGGTGTCCTACTCTTCTAACGCCGAGTATAAATATTACAAAGGCATTAAACCTTTCTTTTAAAAAAGCCTTTTGATATTATATTATAAACACCTTTTTGACCGAAATTTATTTAGTATTCCTTACCGGCATATCCTGCGCACTTCCCAAACATGATCAAAAAGAATTTATCGTTTACTACAAAATGCTATCAATTATAGGAGTAATTTTTCCCGAAAATTTTAAATAACTTGGAAACCTTTAGGAACACAAATATCTAGTGTGGAACAACACACGACCTTCCAACCTACAAAGTGGAAATCGAAAGAAATGAAATAATTTTAATAACTTTTTAGAATGATTATGCAAGCTGCTTTAACCTTCCAACCTACACATACTTATGTAGGTATAGAGGGTTATGAAATCGACTTATTAGCTCATTTTACGTTTGATCAGGTTCGCCAAGATCGGCCACGTCTGTATGTGTGTGTGTGTGTGTGTGTGTGTGTGTGTGTGTGTGTGTGTGTGTGTGTGTGTGTTGTGTACGCGCGTATGTGCGTGTGCGTCTACGTGGGCGTTAGTGCGTGTGTTAATATACACGTTAACTTCAGAACGAAAACCCGTACATACTTAAAAACGATGGTGAGGTGGGGGTTTATTAAGAGCTGTTTTTGATTTTTATCAAATATTTCTAGAACAGCTGTATATTTCAAAGATGTAAAGAGAAGATAGAATTGAAGTGTTAGTTCACATTTTTTCAATATCTGCAAAACAATTAATTTTATAAGAAAATGTGTTGACAAGTTTCTTAATATAAAGCAAAATAAGCATAAAAATTAAATAAATATGATTGAAAATGTTTATACTGTATTATCGACGTTTTTATAGAAGCGCGCGGTCTTCAATTTTTTAAGTTAGTATCTAGATGTCTATAAACTCTCTCTGATATGAAGTTTTAAATGTCTCTTTGATGTAGATTACTGTTTTTGATTTTACAATTTTCGTAATTAACTTATAAAAGGGGTTTCACAATTATCCTAAAAAAATTACTATTAAAATTATTTCATTTCAATTTCCATTTGGTAGGTTAGAAGGTAGTATGTTGTCTCACACCAAATAACTTAATATGTTTATAACGAAAACTGACAACATTGTAAATCCAAAAACGATAATAAAAGAAATATCGATGCTAATTTGAAAAAAAATTCCAAAGCCTATAAAAATATCGGTAATGCATTTTGAGCATTTTAAATCATATTTAATTAATCTTTAATGCATTTTGGCTTCGTATTAACCTTTAAAAACATGTCTTCCCATTTTCTTATAAAATTAGTCGTTATTCGGATATTGAAAAAAATGGAACAAACGCTTAAATTGCACCTTATGAATTTTTTACCTCCAAATTACGCCTCGTATCAAAACATTGCATAGATTATAATTAATCGATACGTTTAAGGTCTATACGTTGATATTTTTGTAACTTTCATTAATATTTGACAAAAACCAAAAGTTGCTCTAATACGCCTCCCCCCCCACGCCGCTGAATGCCTTCTAAAATCTAATCAGCTCCAGGAAAAATTTAAAAAGGTTTCAATACGTAATTTGATGATACTGCATTCAAATACCTTTCGAATGAGCCTAATGTTAACCGCCCATTCCATTTAAGAAAATGGCGTCACTTGCTGTCGCAGTTCCACTTGGAATGTTGACGTTATCAAAATAGCTTAAAAAAGTAGCAAACCTATTGTTTGCCATATTCTCAAAATTTAATTTTAACGGTTCAAGAAATAAGGGGGGGAGGACTTACTTTATATCCGCTCTGTATAATATTAGTATAAAAATATCTTCTACTTGAGTGTTATGGCTACACAAAAAAGGAAAAGAAATTTCAAGATTTATATTAATGTAGAATTGTAATTATAATTCCTGGTAAACAATAAAATAGCATATTAACATCCTCGCTTACCCGTATTGTTTAATGTTCCTTAATGAGATATTTAACCATCTTTTGTATTAAAACAGGTATTGAATAATGAAACTGAAATGTACTCTTATACGTATATATAGATCACACATATTTTCTGAGGTTTGCATTTACTTAATTGCTTTTTGTTACATTATCGAACTAAATTATCACCCCTTGTATAAAACAAATAGACATAAAAATTAGAGTCATTAACTCGTCCCCGCACTTATCCAGTAAATGGGAAAACACATAGATAAAGAAAATGTATAGACTGTGTTATTTAAGCTTTCAAATGTAATGTGATTATATAAACTGGGAAAATACAATAAAGAGGTATTATGCTTCCAGAATGTTGGAGGCAGTTACAAATTAACTTTGTTATGTTAACATTGTGACTGTTAGAAAAATGACTATCATTTACCACAAAATATCCTAAAAAGCCAGATCTACAATTTATTTGTACGAGTAAATAATGAAGTTTCTAAGTAGTAAAAACGAGCACCAAGCACTTTCTCACATGTAATTGTATTTAATTAAACTTTTACGCCGTAGGGCGTAACAGCTGACCTAAAAATTAACGTAAATTGATTTTATTTTAAAACATTTTTTAATAACTTGGTTAACCTTTGACCTTTCTAACTTGGATTTAATTCTATTTATTTGAAATATCCTTATCAATTGCGTGAGGGTAACCAATGTTTAAAGTGTTCACTTCAACTATCGTACACGGTAAACCTGAACTGCACCAAAAATCAATTACCAAAATAATCTTCAACATGAATTGCACCACTGAAGGTTAATTGCTTCTAATCCCTTATCATGAATTGTACCACGTTTTAATGATATTTAAACGATTTAGGCAATGTAGGTATAATATTAGTGTATCACACCCACACATATACAGGGTTGCTCATTAGTGCGTCAAAGTCAATTTGCGGCTAAACTGTGCACAGTAGAAAAAAATTTGCTTGAATTCAAGCACGCCATAACCTACAAATATTTTTGCATATACAGAGTGTTCCATAACAACGGTACAAAACCTATCTTTCTTATTTTAAATGGAATAGTATAGTTTTTACTGTGGACTTCGTTTCTACTCTGAAAAACAACCACTCTCTATTAAGCATGTCGTTTAGCTAATCTTAACCGTTTTTGATATATTTCTACTTTTAGATAAAGAATTATCATTTTTCGTCGTATTTTAAAAATTTGTTTTGAGGTTACTATCAAGTCTATGAATTTGTAACTCTGCATGTAATTAGTGCACACATTGATCTTTTAAGAAGTACTATGACTTGTTTAATTTTTATACAGGGTGTACCAGAAATATGAATTCATAATTTTTTTGGTTTTAAATCTAAATAACTATCTTATCTTAAATGTAACACCCTGCATATTATTACATTATTCGAAAGAAAATTGAAAGTCCTACATTTTTTGTAATATGCAAATTTTATCTTCAACGGTTTTTGAAATACTTACAACTTTGAGATTTTTATTTTAATTCTTCGTAGTATAATAAATGTGCACCCTGTATACTATTAGGTATATTGACCAGAAAATGATCATAACAGTTGCCACACTTAAATAAATGGTAAAGTGTATTGACTTTTGTATTACGTATGTGAGTGAGAATGAAATTTCATAAAAACCTTTAATAAACACAGAAATAATACTATGAAAAAAGAAAATTTTTAAATAGCACTCTTTTATTTACGTGTAGAAAGTGCACTAAAAAGGAGAAAATAATATTATTCGTTGCACCAAAATGTGATCAAAAATCTTTACGACTAAAAATGAAATCGTGGGTTGCTCATATTATAAACATGTGACGGAGAGAAATGAACTATGCATATTTACTACACCACCAGGAATTAAAATAAAAATCTCAAAGTTGTAAATATTTCAAAAACCGTTGTAGATAGACAAAGTTTGCTAATTACAAAAGTGTAGGTCTTTCAATTTCCTTTCGAATAATGTAATAATATACAAGGTATTGTATTTAAGATAAGATAGTTATTTACATTTAAAATAAAAAAATTATTAATTCATATTTCTGGTACACCCTGTATAAAAATTAAACCAAGTCATACTACTTCTTAACAGATCAATGTATGCACTAATTCACTTTGACGCACTAATGAACTACCCTGTATATACACTACAGTGAGTTCTTTTCATTATTTAAATAGAGATCTCGGAAACCATGAGTTACACATTTGCTTAAAAGGTGAAATATTTATTTCTTTAGAAGACTAATCCAAATACGCTTTTGTTGATTTAAGAAAAGACATGGCTTACTAGATATCTGTAAAAACTTAAATTCTCTAAAATCCTTTCAGCGCTTTAATCCGTTTATTTATAAAGATAGATAAAATTGTTTAAATACAATTTGTAGATAATTTTGTGCCGAATAACGTCGCCGTACTAGTTTTTCAATTTTGCTTAGCCTTTTGAAGTTATGAAGCAAAGTTGAATTTTTTTTAATGGAAACCATAGTTGGCTATAACGTATTTTAATAGTGCATTTTTTTCTGATTGTAATGATGTAAGGGTTGTATCACTTATTTTAATAAATAAATGCACAATACACGTTCTTATCGGTTTGGTTAGTGTGGAGTTGCTTCAGAAAATGGATTATGGTGTACGCAAAGTTCAAGAAACTTGATATGATCGAATGCTACATTATTTGTAACAAAAACAGTCAACGAGCGGCTGAACACTATTTTTTGTATTTTTATCGCCCTCAGTAACCATCTTTAGACACCTTTATTTATTTATTAATTTGAAAGAGTTTGGGAGTTTTGTGAAACCCAAAAATAGTGGTAATATTGATGACAACGTGCAGATAAATGTTCCAAATCAAAATTCATCTACATCAACACGGCAAATTGTACAAGACGCTGCAATCTCACAACGCACAGTAGTGGTAACTTTAGCAAAACATAAATACCATTCTTATAAATATTCAGTTGGACAAACTTTTCACCCTGATGAGGATGAATGAAGATTAAATTTTTGTCATTGGTTTATAAATATGTGCCATGAAAATAACAACTTGATAATGCAGACCTTATCGACCGACGAAACACGTTTTACAAACTGTGGTATGTTCAATCGCTATAATGAACACCTGTGGGCCCCAGCAAATCTTCAGCGTTTACAAGAAAGACGACCTCGGATTAAGTTTGGCTTCAATTTACGGTGCGGTGGTATTGGTTCGCAGCTTGTTGGGCCATTTATTTTTAATGAGACTTTAACTGGAAATCGATATTTGCAATTTCTTAGGGAAGATTTTAACAATATCCTAGATGAATTCATTTTTACAAACCCGTGCAAACATACAGTGGCATCAACACGACGGTGTCCCACTCCACTAGCAGGCGCAAGTTAAAAGATATTTAGATGAAATTTTTCCAAACTCGTGGATAGGCAGAAACAGTTCTGTTTTATGGGCTGCATGTTCCCCTGATCTTTCACCTATAGACATTTTTTCTTGTATTTGGAGTAACAAAAGATCTCGTATATGTGCGGTGATATGCAACCCAGCCGGAGCTACAGGAAGCTGCTATTAATGTGTTTAACAGATTAGATGGGCGTATAATTAGGAAACCTGTTAACTCCGTGTTGAAAATGTGTCGATAATAATGGTACACACTTACTGTACATTGCTTTTGTTTTCCATGGCGAGATATGATTTTTGTAAAACCCAATAATAGAAAAATATGTATTATGCTTTTATTTATTAAAATAAGTGACAAAACCCTTACATCATAACAATCAGAAAAAAATGCACTAATTTATCATAACCAACTATAGTTGCCAACTTGGCTTCATAACTTCAAAATTAAATATTCGGCACAAAATTATCTACAAATTGCAAACAATTTTTATCTATCTGAATTAGTCCTCTAAAGAAGCAAATCTTTCCCCTTTTAAGCAAATGCGTAACTCTTATAGTTTCCGAGATCCCCATACAAATAATAAAAAAAACTCGCCCTGATGTATATATATATATATATATATATATATATATATATATATATATATATATATATATACAAGGTATTTTGATCGAGTTAACCGTCCCCACCAGAGGGTTGCTTTTTATATGACATTTAACATAGGTTTTCGACATTTTTTAGTAAATGTGTAATAACTGATGGCCAGCAGTGATAGTTTGTATCAAAAAAGGCTTATTCTATAGTTCAGATGTAGGAGCACACAATCCTTTGGTCAAAAATGACATCCAGTAGGTAATCTAACTGTAAAATGCTTTCAAAATATTCAAAATATTATGCCCTAAATGTTCTTACCTGTGTTTGCAAGTTACGTTAATAATGTCCGTTAATCATAAAAAAGATTGTTTCTATCTAATTCTTATCGCAAAACTAAAAAAATTGAATAACTTTTTTTTGTAACTAAAAACATCTAAAAAACAAATTTTATCAATTTTGTCAACTGTTTGTCTTTTTAAACTAACAAATATTATTTTTCAAACAGAGTAAATTAATTTATTTTCTAAATTTACATGTGCTTTGAACTGGAATTTCGAGGTTTATTTGTATTGTTTTGAAACAAATATAGAAATATTGATTCATCTGCAGATCATAAAGATGTGAAACTGTCAAATGTTTCTTGGTCATTGGAAACTATTCTTCTTATCACAAAACATTGTTTTTGCAAGTAAATCTTAAAATTTAATTTTTATGGTACTTTGACAGTATTTTGACAGGCATGTTGACAGCTGCAGAATTGACAGTATGTACACAACTATACACATGGCAGCTGTCAAACGGTTCATTTATATTTTTTCCACCATTCTAATGATATTCCAATGTTCAAAACATATTTCTTTACTTTAAGTCCCCAAAAGCGTGTATTTTCAGTACTTAGACAATACTTTGAAAGTATTTCACTAGATTACCTACTGGATGTCATTTTTGACAAAAGGATCGTGTTCTACAGCTTCTGAACTACAGAGTAGTCCTTTTATGGTATAAAATATCGATCCTGGTCATCAGTTATTACACATTTAGTAAAAAATGTCGAAAACCTATATTAAATGCCATCTAAAAAACAACCCTCTGATGGGGCGGGTTAAATCGACCAAAAAACCTTATAAGTTGGATTTATATTATTTCTTTATGAATGTATAATGATCCCAGGGAGCGCGCAAAGAATTTTGAACTTTTCCAAAATAAGAACCACTCTAATAAATAAATACATATATAACACACACACACACACACACACACACACACACACACACATATATATATATATATATATATATATATATATATATATATATATATACATATCTTTATATATGTAAACCTTCGTTGAAATTTTGAATATTTATTTATTTTTGGTGCAGTTCATGTCACCTCGGAGTGGAAAATTACTTATGTCAAAATTTCGAAAATTATGCGCATCTTAAAGATCGAATGGAGGTATTTGTGAAAATCAATTTTTGAAATAGGTATCCAGGTAAAGATAGTTTATTTATAATTATCATGACATTTTGTGTGGCAATGTTTGATTGTAAAATATATCAATTTGAAACTGAGCCACAAAAGTAAACAAGTATTCATACTTATTATAATGCCCGAAGGTACAGCAATCATGAATATTAAGATATGATTAAACTACTTGGAATTTGTAATAGCAAATCTCGTGTCGCAGAGCGTCTGTACCGCCAAAGTTTTCCTACTGAGTGGACACTCTGATCATAAAACAAAAGTGCTGTTGAAGTTCGTCTACTTGAAACTGGATTCATGTTGGTCGTCCTAAACAGCTAACGTGGCAATAGGAAGAGCAATTACTCTAGGACATTGAAGAAAATCCATCTGTAACCACCAGGGTCTTGGAATCCAACCGTCAGCATCGTCGTAGTATTATTTACGTATTGGTGTAAAGAGAAAATCTACATCCTTATCACTTACTGCTGGTTAAAGAATTGCATCCTGGGGAGAGTGAGTTGCGCTTAATATCCTGCCAGTGGTTTTTAAATTGCTTAGATACAAATGGAGATCTTTTTAAGCAAGTATTGTAGAGTGATGAAGACCATTGTAATCAATAAGCGGTGTTTAACCAGCATAACTTGCATAGCTGGAGTCACGACAATCCACACCAAATTAGAGAATAACATAAGCAATTGCGCTTCAGTGTGAATGTGTGGATTGGCCTTTTGGGCAATGACATAATAGGACATCAATTTCTGCGTAGAATATTAAACGAAGAGACTTATGCAAATGTTTGTAAAACACATTACCTACCTTTTTGGAAGAAATTCCTTCTTTGCAACATCAACATGATGGAGCGCCTTCTTATTATTCTCGAAATGTTAGAGAGATATTCAATCGGCCATTTCACGATAAATGGATTGGTCGCGGAGGACCTACTTCCTTGTCTACATAGGTTGCCGGATCACAACCCAATAAACTTTTGGCTTTAGGGTTACTTACGAAATGCGATATAAAAAGTCCTACAGAATAATGAAGATGACGTTATTGTTCGTATTTATGGAGCTTTAACTCAAATTAGAACTGAAATAATAGGTCGTGTTGAAAATAATTTTCTTCGCCGAGTGCATGCATGCACAGAACAAAATGGCGAACGCTTCGAACATTTGCCGTTCTGAATTTAAGTGTTTTAATTTTATTATGTGTATATATCACTTGGTATAAATTAATAAACTATATTTTCTTAGGTATTTCAAAACATGATTGCAATTTTTAATATGGACATAATTGCCTAAGGAGGAACTATTCGAAATTTTGACAAAGTGATTTTCGACTTATTATTGGTCATACAGTATAACACTGGCGGTTGGAGAATTAAGTTTGGGACACACTATACACACACACACACACACACACACACACACACACACACACACACACACATATATATATATATATATATATATATATATATATATATAGTTGATTTTAGGTTTCCGAGTGTAGTATGAAACTGTTGTTTATCCGGGCGTTGTCTCGCGTCTGCTGGTGATGCTTCTGACTCCTGCCAGTACAAAAACGACGTTTCGGCTAAGTCTCATTTGCCATTTTCAAGTTTTCTCCTTCTCCAACTGATTTTTTCGGCTCCTTGTTACTCGAATCGAACTGAGATCCTGCTGTCCTGTCTCCTGTTTATATTTGGTGTTGTGTACTTTCACTGCTTTCACTGTTTTCTCTGCTTTCACTTTCCCTTCTTTCTCTTTCTCGCTGTTGGATGGTGCTGCTGTGCATGATGTTGGTATGGATGGTTTTGGTTCGGGTGATCATTTCTTTGTGTGACGATGTTCTACTAGTGTTATCTTCCATGTATTAGGCAGTCTTTGGGAATCGTCTCGTGTGTTAAGGTTCTGTTCCCGTTTGTCAATCTCGATTGCCTCTCGAATACTTCTTTTTGCCGCATGAGTAATGCTCGCTATCATCTTTGTGTTTTCAAAAGCGATGTTGTGTGATGTCCTACTGGCATGTTGGGCTAACTATGATGTAGCTATGTTCTTCTCGACACCATTCTTGTGTTCCTCTCGACGGATCAACGTTCGACATTGCGGTATTTTGTATGTTGTAACGGGTGCCTGAGAGTTTCGCTCTATATTGAATGAGATTTTACAGTTATACGGTAGTTTGTAGAATGAGATATGATGAATTGTTATTTATATATAAGTTATTATATATTATAACGCGGCAATTTGCAAATGCATAAATGAATTGTAGAAGGAAATATCGTTTAAATGATATGCAGTTTTAGTAGTAATAAAAAAGCCGCCCTAGTGGCGATAGTATATAGTCACGCTGCCTTCTAACTTGAGAAAATAAAATAAAATAAAAGATAAATTATTATAAGTTCTTGTTATGAACGAATAAGTTCAAAAGTAAATATGTAATCAAAAATTATTATTAATTTTATTAAATACATAAATAAAAAGTTTGATTTGAACCTACGACCTGCACTTTGCTAGAGTACCGCGCTAACCATCTGTGCCATCGAGATATAAGCTTCAATCGATGTAAATTATGTCTTTATGTATGTAGGACTGATTTATATTCTAATGTAATGAGATTACAATCAAATTACTTATATTAATAGAATATAATATAATATAATATAACATAACATAAGATAACATAACATAACATAACATAACATAACATAACGTAACCTAACTAACATAACATAACATAACATAACATAACATAACATAACATAACATAACATAACATAACATAAAACATAACATAACATAACATAACATAACATAACATAACATAACATAACATAACATAACATAACATAAATAACATAACATAACATAACATAACATAACATACATAACATAACATAACATAACATAACATAACATAACATAACATAACATAACATAACATAACATAAAACATAACATAACATAACATAACATAACATAATAAACATATAACATAACATAACATAACTATAACATAACATAACATAACATAACATAACATAATATAAATACATAACATAACATAACATAACATAACATAAATAACATAACATAACATAACATAACATAACATAACATAAATAACATAACATAACATAACATAACATAACATAACATAACATAACATAATATAACATAACATAACATAACATAAATAACATAACATAACATAACAATAAATATAACATAACATAATATAACATAACATAAATAATATAACTATAACATAACATAACATAACATAACATAACATATAACATAACTATAATCATAAATAATAACATAACATAACATAACATAACATAAATAACATAAATAACATAACATAACATAAATAACATAACATAACATAACATAACATAACATAACATAAATAACATAAACATAAATATAACATAACATAACATAACATAACATAAATAACATAACATAACATAACATAACATAATAACATAACATATAACATAACATAACATAAATAACATAACATAACATAACATATACATAACAATAACTAACATAAAACTAACTAACTAACTAACATAACATAACATAACATAACTAACTAACTAATAATATAACTATAACTAACTAACTAACTATAACTAATAACTAACTAATAACTATAACTATAACATAACATAACTAACTAACATAACATAACTAACATAACTAACTAACTAACATAACTAACTAATATAACTAATAATAATAATAAAACTATAACATAAATAACATAAATAATACATAACATAACATAAATAACATAACATAACATAACATAACATAACATAACATAACATAACATAACATAACATAACATAACATAACATAAACATAACATAACATAACATAACATAACATAACATAAACATAACATAACATAACAGAACATAACATAACATAACATAACATAGCATAACATAACGTAACGTAACATAACGTAACGTAACGTAACGTAAGGTAACGTAACGAAACCTAACGTAACGTAACGTAACGTAACGTAACGTAACATAACATAACATAACATAACGTAACATAACACAACATAACATAATATAATATAATATAAAATAAAAAAAACTTATAATACTTTAAATTTAGTCAAGCTGCTTTGGTATGTGTGAATCCTTGCGGTATTGCAGGCTCACATTCCATTAATATAAGTAATTTGATTGTAATCTCATTATATTTAGAACTTACATGAGTTCTACATACATAAAGACAAAATTTACATCGATCGGGGCTTGTATCTCGATGGCGCAGATGGTTAGCACGGTACTCTAGCAAAGTACAGGTCGTAGGTTCAAATCCTACTCAAGGTAAACTTTTTCTTCATGTATTTAATAAAATTAATAATAATTTTTAAAATAAAAGATAGTTTGTAATAGGGAATTAAATAGAATACGATCCTTATTAAAAGATAAAGGATTAAAGTGACAAAGAGTACATACATTATTAAAAAAGTGATAAAAAGGAAAGTGACGCAAGAATTTTAAATAACGCATTGGTGCATAATAGAGGCCATTCACGATTGTGTTTAGATATTGAACGAAATATATAAAATACGATAACCGATCCAGTGTGGTAAATCAGTATATACAGGAGAATAACCAGAAGGTATTAATGCGAAACTGACTCATTGAAGTGGTAATTAAATCCTTCAAAAATATCCAGAAAATATCAATCGAATAGGTAGGCTGGAATTGGAATTGTGAGTGCAATGCAGTAATCCCATATTCGGCCTCCAGAAGTAACATGTAAGATTGCTAACTGTGTAATAAAAGAAAACGTTTATGGGTTTTATTTTTCCTTAAATTGTGGTTTAAGTTATCCGTACTGAATGGAACAAAATTTAATTCACTGCTGATAAAGAAATTATACGTACATGTTAGATAATAAGAAATACGAAGTATCATAATTCCCAGGGGTTATAATCGGATTGTTTTTATGTTATTGTAAACAAAGCATTTGTGCATTTTTGGGTTTAGTTAAATTAAATGAGCGTAACCTTTAATTTATTTTTATTATTAACCATTACGAACACTAAAAGCCTCAATACTGAATGAAGTGATTTCGATTAAAGTTACAATTTTCATATACATTTGAGAATTAATTTGAAGGTA
The DNA here is from genome assembly GCA_036346205.1 of Vesta saturnalis. NCBI lineage: Eukaryota > Metazoa > Arthropoda > Insecta > Coleoptera > Lampyridae > Vesta > Vesta saturnalis. The sequence goes on from JARFJB010002010.1 coordinate 717,100, forward strand.
ATTTTGGTAATTCATAACCATAATCATAATCATTTCTTTTAATAATCGAGCTAGCCGGCGCAATAGATACGAAAAGAATTTGTTCAAGCAAACACAAGTTTCATTTACGTAGACAGAAATCTGATAGGAATTAAGTTAGATTTAAATTAATGAACGATATCTTTGAGAGTTGAAACGACCCAAATTAAATTAAAAAGTAACTATTTTAAATTCTCACGAAAACAATACGACTTTTTATTAAAGGATTTTGAAATTATTAGAAATTGTAAAAGAACTCCAACAGTTCGCTTTTGTGGCAAGTGTAAACAAGCAAAAGAAATAGGTTCATGTTTACGCCCGTGGCAATGTAAATAAATCTACGGTGCCCAAGGGTATTATTGTGAATTATGGAGTGAATAAGTTTCACTAGTGTGTACTATTTTTTAGATTGGCTGCTGTGGCGAACGTTACATACATACATAACTAAATGAATAATTAACAATATTCCCATTCATAAATAGTAAAAGCAAACAGAACGCTATCATGCAAAAGTCAGTTACTGTATACACAATTATAGAGCAAACTATTTATTTTGAAAACTAATGTATAAACCTTGTATGTTGAGGAAGTACAGCAGTTTGAAAAGATAGCGGCAGTAATCGATGTCATTTGGGAATTTGATAAAACAAAGATCTCATAACATGTAATAGAATTTATATTAATCATCAGGCAAATAACTTTAAATAACAGATTATGGGTATAGAAGAGACGGTGACAGAATGCAAATTACAAAGATTTTGCACTAATTATGGAAGGCTTTGTACTTATGTCAACAACAAATTTAAAATTATACCGTTCAACATTTCATTTTACCGTACTGACATTATGACCTTATGATTTGAAGAAAAATTCATTCTTCTATATTTTACTCTCTGTTCACCTTAAAAATCTCTTTTCTGGCGTATTGTCATTTACGCACATTTTTGTATAAACCATTAAATTGCAATAGAAATAAAACATGGTTTAATTAAGTTCTAAATTGAATCAACATTGCTGTATTAGATTATCAATTTATACTACTGTTTAATCATTTTACACGTCCAAGTATTTCTCTAACATTTTCTAAAGCACAATTTTATCATTTTTGTATGTTATTTTACACATACTGTGTATAGTATAAATATCTTAGAATTTTCAATTTTAACTGAAAAGGTACATATTTTTTATCTATGAGGTAAACAGAACTTGTGCGTTTCACAGCGATCACTATTTTCTCGTGTGTGGTATAAAAACGTCCAAATAAGATTTGAATTAATTACGAAGCGCACTGTTCGTAAAGTATGAAGTGGTGATAAAATAACAATCCCATCACAAATTACGTTACCATAGCTTGCAGTTTAAATGACGAACCAAGCAATTTACGTCAATTTCAACGAAACAAATAAAATTTATTACTAGAAGGAGCATAATTATTATAAAATTTGTAACTGTTGATTGTGCCATAGAGATGGTACCAAAACGGCCAGACCCTTAAAGCCGTACCGAAATAACCCATATAAACGAAGCACATGGAATTAGTAAACTTTTACTGTGTCGACTTTTACATCAAAATACCTTATTTACATAGAAAGTGCATTAAATTTTATTGCTTTTCCAGTGTTTAAATTTTTAAAGTTTCCATGTAAATATTTAGTCAGGTTTTCATTAAATTTTATGTATTTTTATCATTTCATTCCACACCCTCGAATAAATTGCATTCATTAGTTTTAACCTATCGCACCCCACAGTTCATATTTCACAATTCAATTAATACATTGATGAATACGATTAAAAATAATCGAGTCGCTCTTATCATTTAAAATCTTTATTAATAAAAATTGTAAGCCATATATTCCAGTCGCGATTTTAAGACTTACTTAATTGCTAATTTGTTCATTTAATATTAATTACGTAGAAATTAATGAGAAATCGGGAAGTCATAGAACAAGTAGCTCACACAACTTAACGCACCAACGTCAGAAATATAAGAAAGTTATCTTTATAAAAGATACCGCTGAAAGTTGCGAAAGATAAAAAGTTTTGAGTTTAAGTTTAAAGGAATTGTTGAATCTTAATAAGATATGATTTAACATGCATGGCTAAAATAAGATCCTTTACTTAACAAGCTAAAAAAGCAATAATATATCCATAAAGCGCATTTCCACCTTATAAGATGGTTTCAATCTCGGATATAATTCTTTCTTAGTAAATAAGTCATGCCACGACAATAGAAAATAAAATTGGGTACACAAAGATATGCAGATTATGACTCAGCAACAATACAGGTAGCACTACTTGAAGTAACTCAAGGTGGTTGGTCATGACGCCCTCCTTCAGCTGAGTTCAAAATACTGTTTGGCACTCTCAGAAGCAAATTTTGTGGTTTGCGCATTAAAAAACGGGGGAATAAACAGCCTTCTTTGAAAATGAATAAATAGCTTTCCTTAAATCTGCCAGTTTTGTGCAGAATGAAGATTCCCGTTAAGTATTCTGGATATAAGGAACCTAGCTAAAAACTATTTAGATAGTAAAGGGCGTACTACAACAAGGTTCAATAACAATATTCCAGGTAAGATTGCTTTCCTCAAATATGCCAGGTTGTGTGTAGAATGAGGATCCCCGTTAAGTATTCTGGATATACGGAAGCTAGCTAAAAACTGTTTAGATAGTAAAGGCCGCATAACAAGGTTCAATAACAATCTGCCAGGTAAGATTGTGTCTATAGCTAATTAGAAAGGCACACGAATAAAATTAGTCAACAAATTCCACCAATATAAAAAATGTCGTACAAATGTTTCGCGAGAAACTGTAGTTGAATATTTTCAAAATTTACGCGACACACTGCAAGACGTTCCTGCTTGGTTCAATGTTTTCAATTAAGACGAGACGAGATATATAATATGGCCCAGGCAAACAACAAAATGTCTTCGTCGGGCACGAAGTATCCATAACGTGTGTAATTTTACGAAGACTACTGTAACTGTTATGATGTGCGGTTCCGTATCTGGGGAGCTATTGCCTCCGTACGTCATTTACAAGGCCGAAAAGCTGTGACAGCAATGGATAGAAATGGGGCCAAAAGGAGAACCATATTTCAAAGCAACGTGTCGCAGTTCGGCATCATTGATGGATGGATGCACACATTTTTATGGAATGGTACCTGAATCGCCGCGTGCAAAACGGTTACCAGGACGTAAAGCGTTGCTAGGGGATAACTTTTCGTCTCATTTTACTGACTGTTACACGTCCAAACCGCACTAGGCGTCGTGTATGCTTTCTAATGTAAGCGGGTTGCCAAGCCAGCTAACAGGGAGATGGGCGTGGTCGAAATAATAAGTAAAATGAATGATTAATACACTCAAACACCTTACACCTAAATTCAAACAGCTCAGTCCGGGAAAATATGTCTCTAGGCGCCACCACAATCGAAACTTTGCTAAAATAATTGTCTTAAGCTGGGTGTTAATTAACCCTACTTGATTGTGGAAAGTAGGATTGTGCTTACTCAGTAAACTCTTACACGAGGGTTCTAAAACAAACACTCGTCCAAAACAATTCAACTCAAACTCAAATATATTTAGTACTACCCAGGTTATTAGAAACTTTTTGAATACACCTCGTATACCAAAACTTCCAAAATAAAATTTATCACTCAAATTAAACTGCATTCACGTAACCAACAATTATATTTTCTACGTATCCCTCGTATACATATAAAGTTAAATTTCTACTTATTAATGAACAAAATATTTCTTCATTCAACGATCGGTAATTAATTTTTAAAATTCCTAACATAAACGATATCTTTTAAATTTAATTTAATTTTTATAACACTTCTGAATCGTATTGACATTCGTAAATATGTAAGTTCTCAAAACTCATCTCTTTTAGTTATACTTAATGAAATTTTAATTAACAGCTGATCCGTCATTAGTGTACCGCGTTAATGAAACTAACATGAAAATTTTTGCAATCAACCTGGCAAATATAACTTTTCAGGTTGTTCATTAATCTTAAAAATCCAAAATATGCAAAGTCTACATTTAACTTGTCAAAACTAGGTCACCAATTAAGTAATCGTCACAAATGTATCTCATGACTGGCTAAATAAACAACAAAATAAAAAGGTAACGATAAATATATATTGTCCTGCATAAAATAATAAACAAATGACAAAGAAACAAACACAAATATATTTACATATACCACAACAACGTGGTTGAAAATCAAAACCACACGTCATTGTCAATACAACTTTCTGCAAAAATTCTTACTACTATACAACCCAAAACAACATAACTCGAGAACGATTATCTTTTCGCTTCTAAACTAATAATAATTACAACATTACGCAAATGAACTAAACAAAAAGATAATCGTGCTTAACTGAATTTTCAAGGTCCTTAAATATAATTCTTACTTAAAATTGTCCATTTATCCTACGCTTTTCTTTCTTCTTTCTTCCCGTAAATCAATTATTTGTAGTCCATTTGTATTCCTTAAATTGCCTGACTGCACATAACAAATACTTCACAATTCCACCAACACTTATTCCTTTCTGTACTCACAAATAGTCCAATAACACGTAATAATCTGCACACGTTTGGTTGCCTCTTAAAATTTCTAGCAACCTTTAGGACAATATAGCCCTTCCTTACACAAATAAACTTTTAATGTCACATAAAATTACCTTAACATTGGCTTAATTTATTACGAAAATTTCGTTTACTTAAAGGTGGTCCCATAAATAATTTTAACTAAATATCGTTACAAGAACACGCGCTGCACTTAACACTATAACGTGATAACTGTTATCTTTTATAAATCTGCTTAAGCACTTTTTACTTTCTTGAAAATAAACAAACTAATTTTATCTTCAACCTCAATTTAATTAATTGTTTTATTTATGAATGTCTTATACGATTCGTCCCCTTTCGGGTTACGCAGTTGTTTAAACAATGACTGCCTTCAATATTATTCACAAATACAACTCCAACTCAACCCATTCTAATTTAACACATCACCTCGCGCGCGTGTCTCACCGACAACCAAAACTTAAGCTAACTAACTAACTCCACGTCAATCTCTGACTTTCCTATTTATACCTTCAGCCATCCATCTTTAAACATGTCTTCCTTCCGCGCTATATTCACCAATAGTATTCATTCAAAATTTCATAGTCCCGACTGTTACTACCATCTGTATAACCACGCTCATAACTACAATACATCGCCATATTTGTTCTCACTTACAAATTTTTCAATTACTTCATGGAGAAACCATTTTTCGTCATCACATTCATTCAGTAGCCACTCTGGTCCATTACACAACTTTCAACGCTTATCTCCCACCTGCGCTCGATCTCCTTCCGCAACATTTGCAAAAATAAGTACCGTCTAAGGTCTCAAATCCCATATACATACACATATTCTCAAAACAACTTGCACAACATTACGAAAACTTTCTGAAATTAACACTTAAACATACCCAATCTTTCTCTACATATTTTCTAAAACATTCTACACTTATACACTCACATCTTCTGGCAAAGATTACTTCTCTATCTTCCAACATTCCATTTCTTACAGTAGCAAAACAGTAGCAACACAGTAGCAAACATTATCGTCCCATCGACAAATTTCTCTTTACATTTACATTCATCAGAATCTAATTATTCCAACACCAAAGTCTCTATAACATTCAAATACACGTATATACATACTGTATAATATTTCTCCTAAATTTCCAGTGGCGTATCGCCCACCCACATACATTATGCGTACACACAAAAAAAAATTTTTTTTCCGTTCAAACTCAATACACCCGTACTCAAAACACGTAATATACGTCATTATAACATCCTACATACAGGGTGCGTCAACGCAACCTGACATGACTGTTGTAATGTCAAGGAAATGACATTGATTTAGTCTGTCTACCCAAGCATTAAACTCACCTGACCCAGCCTTTAGACGTGGAATTTTCCGACCATTTAAGATTGCATAGAAGAACGTATTGACGAATTGGAAAGCGACGCATAAACAGTAAATGTCAATACATAAGAAGGATTTCCCTCAACTGCTTTCCTCCACTTCCGTCGAAAACAAGAAGATCTAATAATGCCATCGGCCCACTTCAAGCAATGGGAATGGTGCCAATGGACCCGGAGAGAGTTTAACGCAAAATTTCTGTTAATAATAGCGATACTGTGGCCGATGTTAACAATGCCCTTTTAAACTATTTACAACAACAGCGATTCTTAGTAGCACCAACAAGAAGAAATATATAACGCAAAGGTCCGGCGGTGGAGCCGGGCAAGAGTGTTACAGCAAACACTGACAGCTATAACAATGATGTCCATGAACCACTAACTAACGACAATTTAGATGATGAACCTTTTGTAGATGCTGAAGAGGTTGTGCGACAAAAAAGTGAATACTTTGAACTACAATTTGAAGTTATTGAAATTGGAAAATGTATACTAGTACAGGTCCTAGGAGGATCTATAAAACAGACGGTTTACCGCCACATAGCATACAGGGTATAAATTCTGATGAAGGAAAACGAACTCTTAGGAATTAAATCTTAGTATAAGACACGACAATTATTGGTTCCGTGTCACCTAGTGTAGAAATTCTATTCACGTACGCTAGTTTCTTTTTAAATTTCCGCTTTATCAAATTGTTTCAAATCAAATGTTTGAACGCATAGATTGTTTTGGTTTGCCGAATTCGATTTTCACGCCTTATGACGTTCGGATATTGGTTATATAGGAGTGTAGTATTTGATAATCAGTGGATATTTTTTTAATTGATAGATTGAGTTAAATTACGTTTTAAAAGTTACATTTAATGGTGAAATTATTACTTAGTAATAATCACAGTTTACAAGTTTAATTTATAGGCGACAAACCGTCACATTTCAGTTTGATAAATTTTGGCTTAAGGACAAAGAGGCTGCTCGTTACATACGTTGATTTAGGGGCTACCTTCCAAAAGGTGGGTGTCTAGAGGTATCGGGTTTCAGCGATAACGTGCTCCAAGCGTCGTGAGAATGCAGTTTGTCCTTATGACGTAATTTCTCTCGATCGTTCCCCAAAATGCATATCCTCTCTACCGCACTTATTATTTGAATGAATGTGCTTCATGATTGGTTGTAAAATTGAAGATGGCGAGAACTGAAAGTATGATTGATCAGACTTGGCTGAGATGTAGTAGAAGGCTCACGTTGTTTGTGTCGGTTGACCGCGTACGCGGAATTTTGATGGTTGGAGCAGGAGTGGAATTTATGTACGTCAAACCGGGAGTGAAAGAATAGTTTCGTAGGATGATGTTTCCGCTACCCGTTTTGCAATTGGGGATATTATAAAGATTCACACACCCCCCCAGTAATTTCTTATCGTATATCGTTGTCAGTGATTACGTGTTTACTGCTAGAGCGAACCTTATTTCTTTTGGATGAAGCACCGCATTACTTTACGGATTAATTGTAAAAGGTTCCGTATACGTTAGTTTTGCGTACACAGTTGCCTCATAATGAAAGACATAAATAAATAGATTACAAAGACTGTAGTGTAAATAAGTTTTTTTGCAATTATATTAACCAAGTGGTACAGAAAACTAACAGCCCGTTTTGATTTAAATATCTTTAGTAGAATGGGCCCCGCACAGGCCAATATGTGGTGGGGATGGGGTGGGATGAGGGTGGGATTGAATTGTTATAAGGAGTGGGGGTCGTCACGTGACCGGCGGTCATTTTGTGGGCATGGCTTGTCGGCCACTTTGTCATCCATTTTTGTAATTGGTGGGAAGTTTGAAATAGTATTCTAATAAGGGGGCCCACATACTTTCTCGTAAGATAGGTTTAGGACACCTGAACTGGTTCTCGGTACTTCGGCCCTATTTTAGGGCTACTTCGAAAAACTTGAAATTTGAAATAGTATCGGGTTCCCCTTATGATACATGAGACATAATTAAAAGTAGTGGATGAAATCCAATTCTTGTTGCTCAACAGATTATATTCTGAAACAGCAACCCATTTCCAGAATATACGGACCTAATAAATTTTCTGACTAAACGCTGTAATGCTCTGGAAATTATTCTTCTACCTAACGCGTTAAATAAAAAATAAAAAAATAAACAAGCGTCTTTATTAGTACAAGCTACACCCTCTGCAATATCTACCAAATGCCCCAATATTCTGGAAATGGGTTGCTGTTTCAGAATATAATTTGTTGAGCAACAAGAATGGGATGTCATTGCTTGACAGGATAATTTACAATCTCTAAAGCAGAGAGATGATCGTTGAACACTGCCAATAATGATTTTAATTCTGAAATATGTCCGGTTTTTAACTCACACTGTTTACAAATGTTCACAATTTTTAAATCAATCACCCTTAGACAGATATAAAGTTACTAAATCCAAAAATTTATGTATAAATTGTCCGAGTCGTTCGCATTCAACTAAGCATTGTAAAAGTATACAGGGTAGCCAAAAACATCACACTTTTCTAATTCACCCAGTCCTCATAATTCAACTTCAGTTGTTTCCGATACATCTCCAGCAGTTTCAAGAGAATCTTCAACTTCTGCTGAAAATGACGTCACAGTCGCTTTCAGAATCTCAAGTTTTATTGGCAACTTCAAGAATTGCCATTCAAGATAACACCGGACAATTTCATGAGTTTTGTTGCTTAATCGATACAGGCAGTATGATATTTCTGGTTTCAAACAAAAGTGTCAGATAAGTCCTCTACGAGAATTCAAGAAATTAACTCCATGAACGAATTTACTCACTAAGCTCTGTTAATTCGTCCTCTTCATTAATACTGTCAGATACGCCCATTTTGATTTATAACTTTGTACACAGCTTATGTATATTAGGATAGTGTTTGAAGTGTATAAGGGCTCACCTACCTCGGCAGTTTGTGAGATGGTTGTACGCCATTTAAGGGACTCCCACTTGAACTTGCAAATTTGAAATAGTATTCACTAGTGCTACATACATTTCGGTAAAAGTAGGACTACCAATCGTTCTCGTTATCATTCGAAAAGCACCTTTGTTAGGCTATATCGAAAACTTTAAATTCTGAAATATATCTGTTCCCCTTATGAAATAACATATGATTTAACAAGTCTTTAGTTGAAACCCCAATCGGCCTACGTTTATTATCTTCCACAACCCATTTTACCTGAAATACGGACCTCAAATAAATTTTTGAGCTAACGCATGCCAAATGCTGCAGGAAATATTCTAATACCTAACTTGTTAGAGATCCAAACTCCAACAAGATTTTATTGTACAAGTCTTTTATCTGCAATTTTCTACTCAAATGCCCATTTTTTGAAATCGTGACTGTTAGAATATAATTTAGTTACCAATCAGAATGTGATTATCATGCTCACAGGCGTTTTTCTCTAGCAGAAGATCGATTCAGGGTTGAACCACTTCAATAAAGTTTCTAATTCTGGAATTTGTTTTAACTCCACACTGTCCTTCAATGTTCACCTTTTAAATCAATCGCTGACCTTTTAGGATAAAAGCTATCCCAAAATATGTGAAATGTGAAGTTTGATTGCAACTAAGCATGTATGTATCATGGTTTGCAACATAAACTTCTAATAAGTCCCTCATTAATTCAACTACCAATGAATCCGATAACAATTCTCAGCAGTTGTAAATGGAATCTTCAATCTTCTGCGAAAAACGTACAATGCTTTATGTATCTCATTTAGGTTTTATGCACCATTCAAGCATTTCCATCAAGATAAAAATTTGGACATTAAAGATTGTGTTGCATTTTTCGAACTTGTGAACTATCATATTTTCGGAGGTCAATGAAAAGGCGATATCTTACGCGATTCAATTTTGAAATTAACTTCTCATGGAATTCATTTTACTCTTAGCCTTGTTTTGCTCTAAACCGAAGTCGGCCACATTTATAACTGTACAAGCTTTAGCTCCACTCTTAACTTGTGTTGTATAGCTCCCCATAGCAAGATTCTGTGGAATAATCCACATATTAAGCTCCAACAAATAAATCTGAATTCGTTTCACTGTTACTCGATGTTGGTCTAGACTCCATCGTGATTTTGATCATTGGAGTTCCCACCGTTAGGCTTCCAAACGTTTACAATCAATTTGTTCTAACACATATTGTTTCGCATCATATGTCTTAGTAAACAGGCTATCTCCTCATCATGGTTTGAAGTCCCGTTTAACTCAACAAGCTTTGTGTGATGTAACGTTCCCCAAACCAGAGAATCGTTCTAATATTTCCTCTGGTTGGAAAGGTCCAAGTTATTTCGTTCTGAAAACTATTTATTGAAATCTTTCGTTCTTCATTCCCATTGTTTCTGAGAGAAGGATTAAAATTAGTTTCCTTCGATCGTGACTATCATCGAGTCCAATGCGTTTTTCTTGATCCTGCTTCAGATCAACCATTTCTATCCTTTTTACTCTCCAAAAATTGGCCCTTAGCACTTTACTATCTGACTGACCTTCCTTAAGTAACAGGTACTCCCATGCAAACAAAAACTCGATGGTATGTTGAGATTTGATAACTCCATGTGTTTATTAGTTTTCGTACAAATACTCAGCAATCTGTTACAATTTCGAAATGAAATTAATCTATAAAACAGAATTAGTAGTCTATCAGTTACCTAATCACCTATTTGCATCAAATTTATCATTTGGACCATTTCTCGACATTACGACTGGTTTACATTTGTGTGGAGGTAAGTGAAAAGATATTCCTTATTTTACTGTCAGTGGCAATTTCATTTTCCTCTTACCTTGTTTTTAACGATTCCATTAAGAATTAGCTCCATTTATATTCTAGATTGTGGAATACATCCACTATTAAATAAACTGAGATTTGAACCGCCATGTCGGTTCCATTGTTTTGTGGTATGGGAAGCGATAACTCCAAATGGACAACTTTTTCGTAACCGTTCGCTAATCAAATACATTCACCATATGATAGACGTTTTCACGTTTTGGTTCGGATCGCAATTTTCAGTCGTTAATTCCTGTTTTTGACGTTCTTCAGTAATTTACCCAACATGACTTTTCATTGTTCATTACCCTGGCTTTTCTTGAGGAGTATGACACACTCAGCTCCTTCATTACAATGAGTTCAGATTTCAGTGACCGCTTAACCCTTCACTATTTCTAAATGCCCATCAGCATTTTCTGGGACGTTGCCCTGAATATTTACATCTGCCATCAGCAACACAAAATCGAGTCGATTGAACCGAACTCCATCAGTAATTCTAATGCATCACATTTCGAGTTCAATCTAATTAAAAGAATGATAGTTACCTCAACCTTTGCAAACATTGGCCTATTAGTCTAATTGTAAAATTGTTTGCATGATTCAGTGTTGCGTTGTCACTTGTTAATAACGGTTGTGAATACAGTTACAAAATGCCATTTTCAATCGAACAAAGAGTGTTTATTGGTGAAACCTATTTTGAATGTAAGTCGTTTGTAACGTTAAATGAAATGTTCGCCAAAATATCCACAGACAGTTGCTTTTGCTAAAAATGGTGTCCAGAAAATGATTGCTAATTTTATGGCTACAGGCTCAATCGCTAACGCCAAACGTAACCGTGTGCATACGGTTTGTTCGCCGGAAAATATTTAACGTGCCCACGAGATTATGCTAAGAAGTCCACGGAAATCAACCAGACGTCTATCCTCCCAACTAAACATCAAACGAACGTTATTTCAGATAATGTTGGAGCAGTTACATATACGAGCATACAAAGTAAGGGTTACATTACAACCCACGGACTACGCAAAATGACAACATTATAGCGAATGGTTACTCACTCACGTCGCGGATGGTTAGCTGGATCCAAATTCTTATTTTACCACAGCCGCAGTATGGTTCCACCTTAGCGGGTACGTGAACTCAAAACACTCGCCATTGCTCAACAGAGAACCCCAGGGAACACTTTAATGTGCCTCTACATGACGCAAAAATAGGCGTTGGGTGTGCAGTTTCAGCCTGACGGATTGTAGGCCCCATTTGCTTTAATAACACCGCGAACTCTGAAGCGTATGTAACAGAATTGTTGCAACCATTCATAGCGCAGCTGACGGAGGAAGAACGAGATACGCGTTTTTCCAGCAACATGGTACTACGGCGCATACTTCACGGTTTCAATGACATACGTCCATGAAGATTTTGACCAAGAGCGTACAGTTTCGGCAGGTTTATGGCCTCCCTGATCGCCCGATCTGTCTAGCAGCTATTTTTATTTGTGGGGTAATTCAAAGGGTAAATTATACTGTAACAATTCGCATACAATTGAAGAATTGAAAATGAACATTTGCAGTACGATTGCGGAAATCACACCAAATGAATTGGAAAAAGTTTCCCAAAACATGTTGAGACGTGCTGAGTAGGGTATCGAAGTTCATGTTGAACAATTTCAACACTTGCTGTGTTATTTAGTATCACAAGTTATTTTTAACATTTCATTGACATTTGACATAACAAACATTTGTGTGAGTGTTAAATGGTGTGCTGGAGCAGAAAGTAGTATACGGTTGGCCAATTAAGAAGAACTGTACAGCAACTAAAGATAAGCTCGTAAGGCCACATTATAATATTCCCAATAAATTCAATTTACCCTGCCTACAGTCAATATTAGCTCATTGTAGCTTCAGTTGTGTATCCAACTAATTTGATATTCACAACCGCAAATACACAACACCGTTACCTACGTGTAGTTGTGGTACATTCACTTTTGTATGTTATGCTTATATATGGACAATATAAGGTAGTTAACGGTTTTACCGAGTCATTAATATAAAATAACTATTTTATGGATTTCCACACGGTTATGTAACCGCAATAACAAACTTTCACTATTCAAATACATCTAGAAAAACCCCACTAATTATCTAATTATCTAAAACAAGTTCACCTTCATCTCCAATCTTGATAATACACTCAATCTTTTATATAACCTTTATTTGAGTAACTGTTATGGCGGAGTATTGGAAATAGTATGGTAACGGCAAAAGGAGTCTGAACCCCTCGACTGCTCGTAGAGATTGTTGTCAAATCGACATAAGACTTGCGTCTTGTTTTCTGTATCTATGTTCCTCTAGCTGAAACAAGTTTCAAGCTAGAATCACACGTTACAGTCACCTTCAGCCATAATTAAAACCATTAAAGTACTAAAATTCTTTTTTTTTATTTATCAGAGTAGAATTGTAGAAAAACACATTATACAGTTACTTGATTATTTCGTCATTTATAATTAGACATGTAGTGACAAATTTATTAAAAAAATCAAGCATTGGTACATGAACCTCGTCCCAAGGAATCGAAATACTCCTCGTTACCATTCTCGTCAATGTATGTCGCTGTCAAATGCTGGCCTGATTTGTTTGCTTGATCCGTGGTCACAATAATTGCACACGGTCTAGGTACGTACCTCGGTAACTGATTAGAAGCACATACTAGTCTAAATACATTCTTGTTGATGAGGACCAATTTCAATCTTAGTCGACATTGCGGGGGCAGTCATTAACGTATGGTGGCCGTCGATCACAAATGCTCTCGTCGTTAAGAGATTGCCTACGCTAAGCGCGTCATTTGTACTTATTTGGTGGATCCCTGGATCCACTACACTTCTAAGGCATCGAAGTTTTCCGTTATGAAGCCCCTTTCAAAGGTTTCCCACCAGGATCGGTCGCGGGATCGTGTTTTTGGAATTTAGTCGTTGATTCTCTCCTCGGAAAGAACTACCGGACTTCATGGACTATTTTGCGTATGCGGATGGCATCTATACTGTCACCGCAGACAATAGGCGTGACCTAGAGACTAAAGCATCTATGTGCCTCACACGACTGACGACCTAGGTGGACAGTAATAAGCTGTCCATCTCAGTAGACAATACAAAGTATACGGTTTTTGGTCGCAAAGTATCCCGAAATCCTGTCAGTCCGAAGAGTTTTCGAGTTTAAGTATCTCGGGCTGTACATAGATGACTAGCTATCGTTCGTCAAGAATTGCTCACACATAGTCGGAAATGTGAAACTTTAATTCATCTACTATACAAATACACGCGCCTCAAATGAAACCTGCTCGAAAAAGTCCTTACAGTTGATTTTCAACTGTGCACTGCTTCCCACACTAACTTACGGCTTAGACATCTGGTAGGACAGACTCAGACATTCTCACGTGGTCAGAAACCTGGCATGACTACACTTGCCTTCTTTTCAGGACCGGCACCTGCACCCTTTTGGATAGCCGTATTTCTTCCACAGATTTTTCTTCTTTTTCAGCCGCTCACCATCATATTAAGGCTTTGGTCTTGGGTGAATGGTAGGGGTTGTGGGATGTATTCGTGAAAGGATGCAACACCTATTCCATGATCCCCAATATCCAACCTTGGCTTCACCAAAATCACGTACCAGGACGAGCGGATGTTCGCATCCTTACCTCGCATGGAGGATTTGGGTGTCACCGGAAGCGAATTGGTGTCTCCGATGATGACTTTTGTCCGACGTGCGGCACGTCCAACACCCCGGTCCATCGTATTCTCGCTTGTCGAGCATATGATGGTGTCCGAGCTCCTTTACAAGCGAGAATTCCTCCTTTACCAGATTCCCTTCAGGCCATCCTACAACTCATACCGGATGTTCATGACCTCAGTGTGTTTTCGGCATAAATGTTGGTATGTGTCACGGGATACTAGAGTGAAACAATATCGTATTGTTTTTAAGACTATTTATTTTGACTTATTTTACATTCTAGGGTTTATTTGACTCCGCTGTAGTAGTGAATCGCCTATGTTTAATTTGTAACAAGTTATGTTTTATTTCAATTTTCAATTATTTAAATATATACTTAATTTTTAATCGGTTTTTATACTGGTTTTGGTTTTTATTTTCAACAACTACAGTAATTTCTGCCAAACTATGTCTAACTCCTTATCCTGCCTTCTTGGAAATTAGCCATGCTTATGGGAATAAACCGAAAGGTAGGCGCCCAATACGCACCAAACTCTTAGCCAGGAGTCGCTGTACTCTACCTGCCCTCACTCGTAATGCGCCGAATATCCTTACAACACCGAACCAACCTCTTAGCTCGATCTATATTAAAATGTGGACGGCTTGACCGAGACAATCGGGGATGGTAGGCCACTTCCTTCCTCCCTTCTTCCCCACTAACCCTCAACCCTTCCCCCACCAATCCCCCCACTTGACCCCCCCGACTCCCATCCGCCACCCCCCTACCCCCACCACTTTTTCACCTGTGCGAGGCCCATTCTATTAACTTTCGTACTCGTTACGGTGTACCCACCGAAAAGCATTCGACTGTGGCTACGAATTTGGAGAAGCCGCAGGAGGTCAGTTACGGTTCCGTAAGCTGGAGGGCATCTTCAGAGACCTACCGCTAGGCAGTACAAAGAAAGGGGGAATTGACGAGTGTATTCACTCATAAAATAAGGTAAATACTTCCGCATTACTTTTGGTGTTACCGAAAATTTTAATAAAATGTTGCTGTTGTTTTATTGGTATGCATGAATACACTTATTTTGTTTAAACCTTCCCGATAGTCTGGAGTTGCTCGATTTAGTTTTAAAGCGTATTTCATCTGAGTACAAGTAAAGCATGTTATGTGTTATATTTGTTTTGGTGCTGAATTTGCTAAATTTATGTATGTACTAATAAATTTTAGACGTTTTCAATATCCATTTCGGGCATATTTAAAATAAGTTACAATAGATGATTTGAGGGTAATGGACTTTCAAGCATCATTCCGACATTACCATTAGAATAAATTTATTATGTCTGCTGTGTAACTTCTATATTATCACTTGGAACGTTCATGTTTTATTGCTTACAATATACGTAGTGTTAATTAACTGGTTATTATTTTCTGTACAAATAGTTGTGATCCCGCTTCTTTTACTGCGTTTAAAGTAATGACGTTCACTCAAAAATTTAAAATATGGAATTAAAATATTTGTTTACATTCAAGTTACAGTACAGTTTGTTTGATTTTGAGAATTCTTGGATTTATGGGATTTTAGAGTACTGACGGTTTTCAACATTTGTATAACAATTTTTAACACAACGATTTGACGATGAATTCTTTAAGAAAAGGAAAAGGTAACGTATTTCATTCCCTCCCCAACGGGGTGGGCGGGCTACTCGAGTTTCCTGAGCTCCTTCAGCCATAATCATGGATTCCCAGCATACATACATAAATTACGTATATATGCATGGCGGGATTAAGAATAGGTGTGGTCAGGATAGGATCGGAAGCAACGGAGTTAGGGTTCTGAGGGGGAAAATACTACCCCAGCATTCGCTTAAGTAGCCGTACATGGTGTGTATTGCGTTAACAAAACTAAAATTTTACCTCAAATAACCAAAACTAACTGGCCGAAGCGGTAATTAATTATTCACTTTAAAACGAAAAATACGTCACAACAAAATAAACAATCACCATCAAATATCTATGTAGTTCTAAAATTTAATAAACGCCGATATCGGGATCGTACTACCTAACTAGAGAATTACACAGCCACGCCAAAACAAACAAACAAATTTGCTTACCTTTATGGCAAATCGGCAAATTGATTCCTATAAAAATTACTTTAAAAGAATTTCAAGTACTCGCAAAACTATTTTGTGCAGAAACAAACAGTTGATCGGTTTAACAATCTAATTACTTCATAGTTTCGTTACGATATTTCTCAAATCTTATCTTCAAGTTTAACTATATCAATAACAAATTATCTCTCAAAGAATTCACCGAGCTGGTAGTGTAGCGGTGACACGACCTGCTTAGCATTCGGGAGGTAATGGGTTCGATTCCCGTTACCGTCTACCTTGTATGAGGTTTTTTCAGGGGGTTTTCCTCATACACATGTAGCGGCATGGTCACTTATATGAAGCTTATTGAAGTTTAGATTCACTTGACGTAGAATTTTTGGAGTAGAGAGAGTAGAGATGAGTCTTTTATTTTGAGTGAACATTATGGTTTCCCGTTAGGCCATTATTCAGATATAGTTCATGACGTCTTCCCGCTATAAATCTACCTTACAGGTGGCGCCTTTTTGACATTCTTACTTGATTTTGAGAACAATAGAAACTGTTCCAACTTTTAAACCGTAACTCTGAAATAGGCCGGGGATTAAATTGATCAGTTTGTATGGAACTACGTGCTTATTCTATGAATTGAATTTCTTGTGATTAATCACAGACCACTTATAGTCTGAGACCTTTTACGATATTTTCTCGTTTGCAACCTTTAATTAACATTTTTTATATTTTCTAATTATTGTATATCGTTCATGACACCAATATCTATTGAAACAATCTACAAAAAGTACTTTTTACATAGATAGAAAATTAATTCACTTTTGTATTACCAATCTCACCCCAAACGACGGTACATCAAACATTTCAATTGATTAAAAATTAAAATATATATATGTTATAATAATTTCAATTGATTGTTTATTAATTAATCATTTTCCTTAATAGGCTCCAGAATTAAATAATAATCAGATAACCTCCATACGGTTTTAAAAAATTGTGCAAGTTTTTTACGCCAGAGCTCTATCCCTTGATATTCACGTTGGACCAATCAGAGATACCTACGACTCAAAATATAATCCCCACGGAATGTTTGAAACACGCTAACACGGTAGTCGCCAAAGTAAGCAGTACAGAAATATGAAGGGCCATGGAATGGTTTGGGCGCAATTTAATAAAGCGGTACCCAGTAAAAGCGTAATTGTTGAGAAATTTCGTCGCACTGGTAGTGTGTTGTGTTAGAGCAAGGGTTCTTCAGGTCGTCGAAGAACAGTTTGTACCAACGATAATGGAGAACGGGTTCTTGGCCAGGTTTTGCAGTCTCCACAAAGAAGTCTTCAACGAATTACGTAGTACTTACACGTAGAATGTTCAAAGGCATCGGAGGTTATCCATAACGTATTCAAACTGAACAACAACTAAACGATGTCAAAAAACGTTCAAGAAAAGTCTGGACGCGTGTTGAGCATAGTATACGAAGATACCGATTTCATGAGCAATGTTCACCTAAATGGCCATATTAATAGATAAATAACTCTATTTGAACGCCCTGACTTCATTGTAGAAAAACCACTTCACAGTGCTCGGGTGTCGATTTGGTGTGCTGTATCGGGGCACGGTATAATAGGTCCTTATTTTGTTGAGGACGGAATCAACACAGCTACTTTAATCAAGAGCGTTACAGGCAGCACATCATCATACCTTTTGTGAGAGGTTTAAGGAATGTTTGCTGCGTACGAAATTTACAGTTGAACAGGCAATTGTTTCAACAGGATGGCGCCACAAACCATACAGCCATACGCTAATTAGAACTTCTCCGCGAGCATTTTGGAAACAGAATAATATTTCGTGGAACGGACTTCGATTACTTTTCACGTTCACCTGACCTTACGCCACCTAACCTGTGGTATGATGAAAGAGTCAGTATTTCGCTCTGATGGTGCACCAATGAATACTGCAGAACTACGACAAACAATAACTGTAATTGTTATCGACATGTTTTAATCTACATGAAAGATAAATGAAGAAAATACGCAACTTAATTACGCAAAAGATAAATATTTTAATTATGTGTGGTAATCGTGAAGGTTTACATTTTCATAAAAACTTACTTGTCCAAGCATAACGAATTTGTTAAAAGTACGGTAACTATCTAAAAAGTAGTTAATTAAGGTAATTACTGGTAAGTAATTATACTTGTTTTCTTATTTTAGTAAGCAGTTGTAGCTTATTTCTCAGTAAAAAATTACGATATTTCAGTACAAAGGCGTGTATTTAATGTTTAATTAATCGTTATGACAATGATTAGTAACAATGTACCTTCTAGAAGGTTAGCTTGCTAAGGTTAATTGTGTTATCTATTCATATAGTAGAGACACTTCGGTTTCACGCCATAACTTTTTGATTACACTTTTAAAGAATTTTAAGTGAATTTGTTTAGCCCTCTTTGACCTTTTTAAAATAGTTTTATGTATAAGGTTTGTAAATTAAAGTTATTTATAAATCTTTATTGCAAAAGGGTAAACCGTATTTATGATGTGTTAAAATTTATTGTGTGCACAACTATATAAATGGTGGTATATTTAATTAGGCGTTTTCAAGTGACGTCACAACGCGTGACCTTACCTGATGTTGGACAACTAACACACGTTCTTATGGGATGTGATTGTTGTGACAATTTTATCGAAAATCGTAGACGGGGAAAATATCTCTGCGCTAATACTTGTACATGAGGATTGTATAGATACAATTCACCAGAAATACGTGAATGAAGTGAACAATTATCCTACATAATAATGAAAGGTTCGAACAGTTTTT
The DNA here is from genome assembly GCA_036346205.1 of Vesta saturnalis. Lineage (NCBI taxonomy): Eukaryota > Metazoa > Arthropoda > Insecta > Coleoptera > Lampyridae > Vesta > Vesta saturnalis. The sequence goes on from JARFJB010002010.1 coordinate 736,512, forward strand.
AGGTTTGTTATCATCAAACTCGTCAAATTAAAGAATTACATTCAAGGTAACGCTCTTTTAATTGAACTTTATATCAAAATAGCACCACAAGCAGTTATTACAAATAAGTTCAATCAGTTTTTGATAGTGTTAATAAAACTCAGATTTAATTATGATCACTTAAAGCCATTTTTTCTGGAAAGAAAACAAATCGCACATTGTTTACCAAACTTCACATGGGTTTTACCTTACTAAAGCAAGTAACAAAATACTTACAAATTTCTATAATGTCGTAAAGGCACGAATACGTGTTGATAAAGTCTAACCCAAGTATAATATACACTAATAATGTGCACTAATTAACTATGAAATATCTTAACACTATATACTAACACTACAATAAGTAAATTATCACGATTTTTTGGAGAAAACACTCAAAATCACAGCAAAACACGTAGATTCCTATAAAACGCGAACACAAGTTGTCCAAGATCAGCTGTTAGAGGCGGAGCTTGTGACGTTAGTGTGATGTACTTGAAAATGCCTAATAGATTCCACGAACAAAAAGAATACTAACAATCATGATTTAATTTCAATAGTAATATATTTTGTACATTTTACTTCATTTATTTAACTATAGTTATTTCAAGTTGTGTCACTGTGACGTGTAAGGATACACTTTCATTTAAGTGCATTTAATTTGTTTTTGTAAACATAAGTGGTACATGTACAGGGTGGTTAGTTTTCGATGTTTTCTTATGGGAAATACCCTTTCTATTACAGATAGACAAAAAGCATAATGGCGTCCTTGTGCTTGATTTTGGTGTAAGTAAGGATCCAATTGTCATAATCAAGATATCTCTGACCGTTATTGCGAATTAGCCAAAATTGAAAAAAATAGTGACTTTGAAAAACTGGAATAACTTTTTTATTTCTAAATATATTGACAAACTGTAAAAACATTTTTAAGGCACTTTTTTAAGTAGAATCCGTTAGTATATTCACATTTTTAATACCTCCTTAATTTAAAAAGATATGACATAAAGTTGTATTTTTTTATATGGAAGCTATAGTTCGCTATGACATTTTTAAATGACATTTTTTTTGTGCTTTTTAAAAATATATAACACCTCTTTGTTATTTTAATAATTAATTGATTTATAAAATTTTTCTTAATTGGTATATTTTAAGCATAACAGTTGGCTTAGAAAACCAGATACGAAATTGAATGAAGATATTCTACTCAAAAATATCACTTCCAATAAAATATTTTAGAGACATTTTGTATTTCAAATAAGTTTAATTGTAATGTTGTTCTTGTGGAATGGTAACAAATTATAAAATCTAAAAATTTTATATAAAATTGTCAAACAACCTTAAATGCAAATTGAAATGAAATGAAAATAAACAATATAACATTATCAGAAATTATGAAAAGCTAACAGCCAATAAATTTTTATACGTATATAAACATCTAATTCTATAGACGAACAAAAATATGAACACAAAATATCAATATAAAAAACACACTAAAACTACAAATATCTTTCAAACAGTGCGCCCTCTTTTTGGATACAAATTTCGCATCGTCTTCTAATTGAATTTATAGAGGTATATATGGATAATGGTGTTAATTGTGTAAAAGCCACACAAACACTTCCTTTTAACTCATTCACAGTATTATTAGTTCTTTTGTATATAATGTTTTTCAAAAAAACCCCTCAAAAATAAATCTAGAGGCGAAAGGTCGGGTGAATAAGCAGGCCACAAAATTGGTGCTGCCGTTCCCATCCAGCTATTAGGAAAACGTAAATTTAAGAAGACACTAACTACACGGGTAATATGTGCGGGAGCTCCGTCTTGCTGAAATATGGGATTGCAATATTGTGCTAAAGGAAGGTTCTCTAGAAATCCCTCCTAATGAATTCGGAAAATATCGAGATATTTTATCGAGTTTAATATTCCTTCATACACGTAATAATAAAAACGTTCGTTTTTAATGCAGCACCACACATTTATTCCAAATTTCCCTTGCCTCCTGCGGACAACATTGACATGAGAGATATTATCTGCCCAGTAAGGTAAAATGATTATTAAAGATACCATCACTACTGATATGAGCCTCGTCTGACCATGCAATAGAGTTTGAAAAATTAGGTATATTTTGGCACTGACTTATATACCAGTTACAAAACTCAGTACGCCGCCTTCTGTCGTCTATAGTCAAAGAATGTTCCTTCCAAAATCTATAGTAATGGTGTTTGTGTTTTTTTAAAGTTCGAAGGACTTTGCTTCGAGGCACGCCTAGATTAACCATTTGTCCAGATGAAATTGTGGGCTCTGCTTTGATTTGTCCTAAAACGACCATTGAATTTTCTTTAGAATTTCGTTTAAAGTAAGTTTTTGACCTAGGCTATTTAAAAGAACCGAATTCAATTAAATTTTTCTATACCCTAAAATTAATTAAAATATTATTTTAAGCTAGCAAAAATGTTAATTTCTATTAACTATACCATTCAAAAATATTTTTATTTGGACTTTAACATGCAAAATGTTTCTGAATTTGTATAATTAGGCATGTTAATAACTACATTCCAAGCTCACTTTGTTGCACAGATCTAATTTTTAATTTATTATTTGACATATAGGTATCATTTGTTTTTACTTAAGTAAATCTAAGCTTCCTATGCCTACTGTGTATTCTTAATATAAAACTTAAAAAATCAATTAATTATTAAAATAGCATAGAAGTGTTATATATTTTTGAAAATCTAAAACAATGTCATTTAAAAATATCATAGCCAACTTTGGTTTCCCTATAAAGAAATACAACTTTATGTCATATCTTTTTAAATTAAGAAAACATCGAAGTTGAACCACCCTGTACTTATTAAATAAACCATAACGTAAAAATGATGGCCAATACTATAGCAAGAACCAGAATATTAATCAGACACGCAGACATGCATAAATATTCCTATTATTAATACTATTTTTATACTTTTACATACAGATCGACGTGAAATAGAACAGAAATATCAAACCCTTAATGTTATATTTCATTCGCTCCTTCGGTCGGTCACTCGATTTTTCTTTCCGTTAATTTTCTCTAATTCGTTGAAGTTATTACAAGCATTTTATTGTACATATTGACGTAACTCGCACGTTGCTGCGAGTCTTTGTGCATTTTTCGTATATCAAAGCTTTTTACACCTTTCAATTTCTATATTGACTAACATATACTATATTTGGATTTACTTCGAATGTTCAAGGATAGCAAATTTAGTGAATATTTAACAATCAAAACTGAAGCAATGAAACTATCTATGCAAAATTATATGGACGTAGGGTCGGAGTATACACACAGACGCAAAGGCATACAGACACGCAGACACAGACACAGAGACATAGAGACACACAGACATACACACTCACACGCACGCACGCACACGCACGCACGCGCACACGGACACACACGCACACGGACACACTGACATACTGACACACGAACTCACAGACACTCGGACATACGGACACACCGACAAACCGGCACACCGACATACGGTCACACACACACACAGATACACACACACACACACACACACACACACACACACACACACACACGGGCCCACGGACATTCGGACACACGGACAACATGCATACTTGGACACATGGGCACACGTACAGATGGACACACCGAAACATGGACACACAGATGCACGGGCGTATGAACACATGGACACAGACACACGGGAACATAGACTCACCGACACATGCAACCACGGACAAAAGAATACACAGGTACGCGGACACGCAGACTCACGAAAAAAGTACAACGTGACATAAACTACTATTATAAGGTATTCCTATTATTAACCCCTTTCAATTGTCTTAATGTGATCCTTCACTCGCTCTTTCGGTTACTCGATTTTTCTAGTGCGTTGATTTTTTTTAATTTGTTGAAGTTATTACAGGTATTTCATTATACATATGGACCTAACCCGCACGTATTTCTCGTATATCACAGCTTTTTGTGTTTAGTTTGATTGTTGATGAATAGCAAATTTAGTGAATGATTAATAATCAAAACTGAAGAGGATAAAACATGATATGCAAAATTATATGGACGGAGTATCGAAGTATACAAAAATGAATATGATTAATAGAAATACCACATATGCTGTAAAGTACTTAAAACCAATTTGAAACTTTAATATATTTACAATAATAGGTATGAGAGCGCTACTAATACTGGAAATTTACTAGGACTGTGATACTTACGGTCTACTTAGTGCGATCGAGCATATTTATTGTATATCAAATACATCACTGGGCTACTGGAATTGGTCCACGTTGATCTCGATTTGTATATGACAATTTAGCCTATGAATTTAGGAATAATGGATAGAAATAATTACCTCATTTGAAAAAGTCGGGTAGTTCTGAATGTCTTCAAACATGTTTCTTAATTTTGAACACCCTGCATGGGAATATGCAATGGCTCGAAAATAATATGTGTCTGCTTTCGATTCCTAATGAAAAAATTTAATCTCAAGCTTTTCGGGGTAAACTCCAAGAAAAGCAGAAGACGAAGGCGTTTAAATCAGACTCAAGTTGGTAACGAGTAGCAGCGATAACCCGGTACAGAAGGGTAACGTTATCTAACAAACAGCACCTCATTCACGACAAAAAAACATGCCTATTTCCTGGTCGCCCTCCGTCGTTTGCTCTCCCGAGGAGTCCTACGCAGCCGAGCCGAAATTGGCACCAAGTCAAAGAAGACAAACAACGTGCATACAAAAATGTCGAATGAGTCAAAAGCGAAGCAGGCAAGAACGATTCCTCCTTTACAAAGACTTGTGGCAGAATCATTTTGAAATTAAGAATACCGTGGTTATTATCTAGGTTCAAAGTACTTCGTCCTAAAGTTTAAAGTTAAAGTATGAAATTCAAAAAATATATTTCTTGCAATAGATGAAACACATCAAATATCTTAATTATAACGTATTATTAGGATAAAAATGTAATATAGTATACTTCGTTCACGATGTTCAAAAAACTTGGATGGTCATGGTTAATTTTCTATAAAACACTATAAACACCAAGAAATACCATCTCCTATATTTACAATCAAACGTTGGATTAAGTTTTGACAAAAAGAGCATTCAGAGACACCCTCGACAATCATATGTAAATACTGCCGAGAACTGAAGAACTCAACCATATTTGTTTACAACGGCTCGTAATTCAATGCTAAATACCAGACATTAAACCACCAAAGTTAATATTTTACAATATAATTAATTAATATACCTATTATTTGTAATTTAGATTAAGTGATATAAAGATAGTGTGGATATGTTCATATTTACACTTATTGTGCAACATCAAAAACAAAATTGAAATAAAGGATATTGTATCTCCTATCATACGTGCAAAAACGTAATCAACACAGACCAGAAATGGAGTAAAAACTACTTTTTTGAATTAAAAGACCAATCGTCTAACGATTTTAAAAAATTAATAATTAGGTATTAATGTAATATTAAACTTCAATAACATTTTTAAGTTATTTGCGCAGAAACCTTTAACACGGTAAATTTCATTAGTTGCACTAAATTTGTTCTTTTACTAGTGGATAAAAGTAAACGAATTTAATTTTAAACAGCAAGCACGTGGTTGGCGAATTGAGATAATTCCAACGGAAAAAAACGATTCTTTAAAGCATTATCGTTTGTATAAATATAACATACTCAGACAACATTTCTTTCTGCTCGAACGCCTTCTCCTTTTATTGTTATTGTCGGTGTTCTCCATCCCACTTGTTATTTGACTTCATACCTACTATAAACCAACGTATTTTGCAAAATTTCCAGTCATGTTAAATGTGCCAAATAAATAATTACGTTTTTCTCATCTGTTTATGTTTTGTCAGACAGTTTATATGAGAAATTAATTTGGAATTTATAGTTCAAGTAATGTTTATAATGTAATTAAAAATTTTTATTAATTTTATTAAATACATAAATAAAAAGTTTACCTCGAGTACGATTTGAACCTACGGCCTGTACTTTGCTATACCGCGTACAATGATCAGGTTCAAGCCTCAATCGATGTAAATTTTGTCTTTATGTATGTAGAACTGATGTAAATTCTAAATATGAACTTATTCGTTCATAACAAAAACGTATAATAATTTAATATTAATCAAGTTGCTTTGGTATGTGTGAATCCTTGCGATATTCCAGGCTCACATTCCATTAATATAAGTAATTTGATTATAATATCGTTATATTTAGAATTTACATCAGTTCTACATCCATAAAGAAAAGATTTACATCGATTGAGGCTTGAACCTTGATGGCGCAGTTGGTTAGCGCTGTACTCTAGCAAAGTACAGGTCGTAGGTTTAAATCCTACTCGAGGTAAACTTTTTATTTATGTATTTAATAAAATTAATAATAATTTTTTATTACTTATTTACTTTTGAACTTATTTGTTCATAACAAAAACTTATAATAATTTTTATAATGATTTAAAACATATATTATTCAGGCTAATATTGATTACTGAAAAATTTGAAGTGAAATATTGTAATATAAATCAATCATCTGTGGGTGCGATGATATGTTTGGTAAACGTAATCTACAAATGCACTTACAGGTCAATCAAGGTCTTTTGGTTAAAGTTACATTTACAACACGAAAGTATGAATTACATTAGGAAAATTTTTAGATATCTAAAGCTAAGTGTAATTTTTAAACTTCGTGAACGGACTATACTCTTGTAAACGTTAACAATTTATTTATATTTACCATAGCATGCAGCCAAATTCTTCAATCTTCCTTATTTGTTCCTTCAATGGGCAGGAATCCTAAAACAATTAAGTAAATTTAGTTAGATTAAGTAAAATGTGAAATGCAGTATGTAAAACAGATACACTATTGCCTTGACGACACTATGACTACAGTTTGAGATCTACCTTAGTCCAACTACTTATAAGGGTGTTTGCTCTAGAAAGAGAAACCAGCAAAAAGGAATTGTGATAACCAGTTTTTTTAACCGATTAATACCTGACCAATACTTCGCTTTAATTATTTTAGATTGTAACGTGTTAAATGTAGTTAGTTATTGGCAACTTTTTAATTCTCTTTTCTACTTTGTGGAGGTCGTTGTGAATCTACTTTACATACTTAAATAAACTAACTTCATTCGCGCAAGTCTTCTAGAAAACGTTAAAAGTTGGCGTCCTGACATTGAATAACATTTCCGGTCTTTTTCTTTTACTCTTCAGTTTTCTTTATTCTTGTAATTGGCACCTCGGCACTACGTGTTAAAGTATAAGATGGATTTCTAAAATTTTTAGTCATAAAGCAGCGAAGATTGGATTTTACATCTTCCATTCATTTTTGTGAAGAGGATTACGTTCTTTAATAATTTATTTTAAAGCCTTTCTACATCTCAGTTAATTCAGCAATATTTTGGAATAATTGTATGTATGCGAAACCTGAAATCTTATCTACCAATGATCGTGAGTAGTGCTATTCTATTTATATGGGGTTTACTTCGGTCTTGAATTAAAATTGGGAATTAGGTGAGGGGTTTAAAATCTAGATCAATAATCTAATGTAAATCAGAACACCAGATGTTTACTGTCAGAATCTTTACTTTGATTCTAACTAATTATTGCTTAAGCTCGCAACCTCTGTGGTGGTTTATTCACCTACAGCTGATTGTGATACCTTTGAATGGTGTCCAGGGAATGTCTGACGTACCTTAACTGTATTTAGCCAGTACCTACGAGAGAACTGCTTTGGTGATTCCATAAACTAAACCTTGTTATTGTATAAAACGTACTTATAAATTAACTTTTCTAACTAGTGATTTGATACATGATCAATGTACTTTACAACTATTTAAAAAGGAAGAATTTGCATTCAATTGTTACTAGTTGGGTTATTAAATAAGAGTACATCTTACTCACGTTTAAATACTAATCGTTTCAGTGATGGTATATTCACAATTCAAATGGCGTAAATGTTATCCTATATTACTGTGCCTACAAAATCTGTTTCTACCCTATACAAGGTGGATTTGAAGTAAACTTTTCGGGTTAGATTTATTAATTCCTTTTGAGGGCGTTGTGTTAAAATAATTTGACTACAGAACAAACCATTTTAATGTGGACTAACTATACGTTATATACTCGAACAGGCGGAAACTTGCAGCGCTTAATTTAGGGACTTTTATTCAATTATTTTGCTATTTTGTGCTTACATAAACACTGTTTACGAAAGCTCTTGCAGTAATGAATCCCAAGTGGAACATAAATATGTGTACGTTGGTAATATTGATATATATATATATATATATATATATATATATATATATATGTATTATATATATATATATATATATATATATATATATATATATATATATATATATATAGTATCGTTTAAATAATATAGCATAAAACCAATGTTCAACCAATGTGTACGTTGGTAATATTGATATATATATATATATATATATATATATATATATATATATATATATATATATATATATATATATATATATATATATATATATATATATATAAGTATCGTTTAAATAATATAGCATAAAACCAATGTTCAGTCAATTTACGTTCTATAATCTATCTGGGGTCAATAATGTTATCTAAATATAGGCTTAACGTTGCCGTATTATTACATTTTGTATAACCCATATTAACCGTTCAGTATTAGTGCTACATTAGGGCATTATTAAACGAACTATGTGTATCCTGGTAATATTGGATATACAATGAGGACCAAAATTCCGCTACCCCTGCCCCTTTAGCTTTTGAACGGTAACAGCTTTTATCGTGCAATTTGGTGGCTTAAAAGTACAAAAACTATTTTTTGACATAAAAATTGAAAATTTCAAAATGACACCTGGGCGATACTTTTAAATTGTTCTTCTTATGGGAAGGGGGGGGAAGTCAAGTGACACCTCATTTTAAAGGTACTTTCATTCTTAAATCAACCGCCGAATTTGAAAACATTTTAATAACTTGTTTTTGCGTTACGCCAAATTTTGTTTTTAACCCCCTGTCTCAGTGATACATTCAAGAAATGACTGAACAAACTAAAAAAGGTGACAGTTAATTGTTGCTATGGTTTTTAGATTTTGGTATTTGGTTGCCAAATTATAAAGTGTAGAGGATATTTTCATAATCTACTGTCAAAATTATCTCTAGAAACGGTAAAAGATGCACCAAAATCCGGAAAAGGTGAAAGCACAGGTAATTGCTGAAATGATAATGAATCCTGAACAAACTACGAAGGCAATGGCCGGTACATGTAATGGTTCCCGTTCTTCAGTCAAGGGTAAATCCATGTTCATTCATCCAGATGTGGTTGCTTCACCATTTCTAAAAAATCTGATTTTTTCTAACACAATAACCCTTATATGTTGGAAGTTGAAAATCATCATTAGTAAAATTTTACTGGCATCAGTTTTTGAATGGCGGCCATATTTGTTAGGTGAACTGCTACAATTCAGCGTTTACGCCAACACCTATATCTTCTAATCTATTTGTTCTGTCACTATGGGGCAAAAAGAAAATTATTCAGAAAATAAATGGCTACATTTTTTATTCATAAAATTTTTACCCAAATTTAGGTCTTGGGGGTGAAATTAGAGACAATGTGTTCATATTTCGAATCCATTTTTCCAGTTTCTTGAGAAGAATATGCAAATTACAAATAGTTAGGAAGTATAATAAAATACTTATCTTTTGGGATTTTTAATGGTGTCTAAATTATACAATCTAAACGTTTCGATAACACTTACAGTTATCTTCGTCAGTAGCAATGTATGTTAAAAATTGTTAAAGATGTAGTAAACAATTTTGTCAAATTTGAAAAATTCAAACATGAACATAAGCCTGCTATTAATATAACAGTTTGAGAAACGATAACCAACTATAAAATTGTAATAAAAAGTGAGTGACGATAATAATTGTGTTATGTTTCTAATTTTTCAAATTGTCTGATAAAACGATAACTTATCGTTTTATCAGACAATTTGAAAAATTAAGAAACTAACAATTATTATAAACTTATCGTTTTATCAGACAATTTGAAAAATTAAGGAAGCGTAAAGCACAATTATTATCGTCACTCACTTTTTATTACAATTTTATAGTTGGCTTATACGTTTCTCAAACTGTTATATTAATAGCAGGCTTATGTTTATGTTTGAATTTTTCAAATTTGACAAAATTGTTTACTACATCTTTAACAATTTTAACATACATTGCTACTGACGAAGATAACTGTAAGTGTTATCGAAACGTTTAGATTGTATAATTTAAAGTACACCATTAAAAATCCCAAAAGATAAGTATTTTATTATGAGTGTTAATGGTGAAAGTTTACATTTTCAAGTTAGGAAGTATGTCTACTACACCAAAATTCATGATTCTGGCTTGAAAAATTTACAAAAAATTCAAAATTTTCAAAAATTGTCATCTGTTGGGGCAAAATATAAAAATAGAGAAATTCTGGGGTAGTACTTTATGATAGTAACATGTACAAAAATCTAATTTTGTAGTTTTGACTACAAGCTGAGATACGACAAGGTAAAGTGTAAAAACTGATTTCCAGAAGGCGTAGATAAACTGTAATTGTGAAGTATTCCGGTTTATAATTGCATAAATGTAGATTAAATTCATCCCTAGACCTAAATTTGGGTAAAAAGTGTATGAACCAAAAATGTAGTACTTTATTTTCTGAATAGTCTGAATAGTGATAGGGCAAATAGATTAGGACATATAGGCGTAAATGCTTGTTGAAGTAGCACTTTACCGAACAAATATAGCCGCCATTCAAAAATTGTTTACAGTAAAATTTTATTTTAATAATAATGGTTTTCAACTTCCAAGGCGTAAGGGTAATTGAATTTAAAAAATCAAATTTTTTTTAAATAGTGAAGCAACCAAATAGATATTTTCTGGATGGATTTACCCTCAAGCGAATTCTGAAAAAGTATAAATTTCATCCATGCCGGATGCAATTTCTTCGTGAATTGGCAGAAGATGATACTGATAAGCGACTCGAGTTTTGCGAATATTTCGAGAAGTACATAGTTTCGCGAAAAATTAAATGCTTGGGAGGGCATTTTGGGTAATCACATCGTAGGGCACATATTTTTAGATGCTCATTAATAACACTACAGCCCAAAATTTCTAAAAATTCAGCGTGGACGTCATTTACGAACAAGACGGTTCCCTACCGCATTACTTTAGAGATGTGAGAAATTATTCACCCTAGATTAATTTCTGTGGGGTTACTTTAAATCTTGAGTTTATACAACAAATTTGCAGTCTTTGAAAGGACTTCGTCAACGTATCATTGACGTTTGTACACAAGTGACCACAGAAATTCTTCATAACGTTAGGAGGCAGTCTCCAACTCTCCAACCAAAGAGATGTTAGGCGAACATTTCGAACATGTTTTAAAATAAGAATTTAATATTGTTTATGTGGTGTAATATTTTTTATTTGTATTATTAAAATTGTATTTATTCTTTCTCGAAATTTTACGTCAGTTAATTACGATTATAGCGTTACCAAAGATGATAAATGCTTCAGTTTCTTTCGCTAAAATTCATAATTTGAGAACTAAATGTCAGAGTCTAAAAATATAACACAATTGACTGTCACATTTTGTAGTACGTTCAGAATCAGTTGATGAATATTTCACCGTAACAGGGGTTGAAAACGAAATTGAACGTCACGCCAATACGAGTTATCCAAATGTTTTCGAATTTGGCGGTTGATTTAAGCATGAAAGTACCAAATGAGGTGTCACTCGACCATTCCCATAAGAAAAACATTTTAAAATGTCACCCGGCTGTCATTTCTACGTCAAAAATGTTTTTTTAGTTTACAATAACACACCCAATTGCACGATACAAGCTGTTACCGTTTAAAAGTTAAAGGGGTGACGGACTTTTGGTCCTCGCTGTATATGTATTTCACAAGGTTATCATAATACCGTTTAAATAATATAGTCCCAATCTAAAACCGATGTTCAATCATTTCACATTTATATATGGGGTCAATAATGTTGTCTAAATATGGGTTTAACGTTGCGTTAATTATATCGTGCCAATATTATTATATACTGTATATTTCGCATTAGCTTTTCAATATTGGTCTAATATTAGGACAATATTGAACAAACAATGCGTATTCTGTAATATTGGTATTTCACAAGGTTGTCATAATATCGTTTAAATAAAATGTTGTTTTTGGAAATAACTCGCAAAAGACAGATAAGCAAAAATGTGAGATACAAAAGATCCTACATAAAAAAAAGCTTTTTTGGCCACATGTCTTTAATTCAACACTTTGTATAGTGGAGTATACTGGTAATAAAACGGTGAAAATATGTAGTTACTTAATTGTCTAAAAATGTTCTATCAAGACATGATTAGGACCGTGTATCTAGTTCCACATTAAATTACACTTTTGAAAAATAATTTAAACTTGTTTATCCTAAAACGCGAAATTATTGTTATTCAAAAGAAGCACCAGGTACCTGAATATTATAATTCTAAAAAATTTTGAAGATCATAGTTTAATCCATTTTAAACAACTTTTAGCACATACAAAACTGGTTTTGTTAGTGTTTACGCATGAATAAACTATAATTATGTACATTCCGAGTATTACTCAAAAAGTAACGGAAGAACACAAATATTTCTTCATTGTTATTGATCAGGATTTAACAAGAAAATTTAAATTACGTTTGAAGAAATTTACAAATACAATTACAGCTCTACAGTATACCTTGTTAGTACTTTTTGTAACTATTTATACAATCATCAACAATCTATTCTGTTTCCTATTCAAAATTCTTTGAACTGTATTATACCCATTCCACTAGGCATTAGGTTTATCTCCGTTACACGACTTGTTGTCAATCGACGATCTTCCACGATTTTTATCAAACATATGTAGGACTACGGCAAAGTTTGTATTTTATATGAGCTAAATGTTCTTCAAGTGAATTTTGATAGGTCGTTTCTTTGCCCCACATATATTTGTTCACAGTTTTTACAATTAATTTTATAAATTCCCCATCTATTCTGCTTATCCACCTTATCTTTTAGATTGCTTAAAAGAATTTGAAAACTATTATCTTAAGTAGTGACTGTTTTCAAATTAATTTTGAAAAGGATTTTAAATAGACCTTTTGTATAATCAGGATAGTTTGGTAACCTTATATACTCTGTTTCTATTTGTTCTCTAGCGTTACCTAATGTAGTTACGTTCTTAACCATCATCCTATGTGTTCGTTTCCTAACTATATTCCAAACCACTTCATCTGAAAATCCATTATATGCAGTAATTTCTTTAATAGTGCGCAATTCTTTATTGTAATTTTTGAAATGAAAGAGGAAAATTAAGCAATCTATGAACCACAAAGTTAAGCACCGCGAGTTTATGCTATCTACAGTGATTTTAGTCATTGGTTATGAATCTTTTAGTGCTAGTTTTTTTAAGATAATTATTTATCACTAGTTTACTACAATTTCTTGTTGCCACAGTATCAAGGAACGGGACACTGCCATTTTCCTCTATCTCAAAGGTAAATTTGATTGTCGGAAATTTAGAATTTAAAGTTTCTACAAAGTACCCAACACTACCAATTTTAGTATTAACGATGACAAACACATTATCCACATATCTAATAGAAACTACAGGGAAATAAGGCAAATCGGGTTTTAAGTCTGCCTCCAATTTACCCATGAAAAGATTGACTATAAACGGAGATAAGCTATTGCCCATTGTCGTACCATGTTTTTGTTGGAATGGGCAATAGCTTATCTCCGTTTATAGCGAATCTATTCATGGGTAAATTTGAGAAAAACTTAAAACGCGATTTGTCCTATTTTCCTAGAGTTTGAATTATATACGTGGATAATGCGTTTGCCATCCTCAATACTAAAATTTGTAGTATAGACCTTTGTAAAAACTTTAAATTCTAGAGGCAAATGACAGTCTCCCGTTTCTTGACACTCTGGTAACAAGGAATGGTAGTAAACTAGATATAGATAATTATCGTAGGAAAACTAGCACTAAAAGGTTCATAACCAATGACTCAAATTACTGTAGACAGCATAAACTCGCGGTTTTTAACTTTGTGGTTCATAGATTGCTTAATTTTCCTATTTCAGTTCAAAATTGTAATAAAGAATTTCGCACTATTAAATAAATTGCTGCATACAATGGGTTTTCAGATGAAGTGGTTATGAATACAGTTAGGAAACAAACACATAGTATGAGGGTTAAGAACGTAACTACATTAGGTAATGCTAGAGAACAAGTAGAAACAAAGTATGTAAGTTACCAAATTATCCTGCTTATACAAAAGGTCTATCTAAAATCTATTCCAAAATAAATTTGAAAACAATCACTACTTCAAATAATAGTTTGCAAACTCTTCTAGGCAATCCAAAAGATAAAGTGGATAAGTAGTCGGGAATTTATAAAATTAATTGTAAAAATTGTGAACAAATATAGGTGGGGCAAACTAAACGTCCTATCAAAATTCGATTTAAAGAACATTTAGCTCATGTAAAATACAAACGTTCGGACGAGTCTGCCGTAGCCCTACATATGTTTAGTAAAAATCATGTAAGGTATCCTTAATCAAACATGTTAGTAATAACACGAACTTGATTGTTATTGAAGTTTAGAGATCTTCAAAAACAAACAAATTCTAATGAATAACGACGATTAAGGGCTTTTAGGCTACTCCGAACTCATTAAACTTTCATAACTGTCACTTTCACCAGATAAGCAACGAAGCGTTACTCGCTGATGGTACATATATTAGAAATTTTCTTTAGTTCGTCCCAATCGGCCGCTGATGAAGCGTAGTTATTGAAACGCGTTCGGTGTTTTTTAAGTTTTTTAATTTTGTGTAGTACGTGGGTTTTGTTTGTTACATATCCTGGCACAGTTCCAGTGTTCCAGAATTTTCACAATCTTCCTATTTAAAAAATCGAAAGACACTTTTACCCTTCATTTCTTAATTCACCTCCATCTTCCATTATGGCTTTGTTATCTAACCAGTAGTGGCTGTTTTTTTGCCACAGCTAGGAAACTTATGGTCTCCACCCTATTGTATATAAAAATGTGGATTATGATTTAACTTTTCTTCTGACGAATTGAAATGGCGTAATAGTCTATCGATATCTTGTTTGTTTAACCCTTGAAGTAAAGCAAGATACCGATGAATTATATGAGTATTTTTTACTCTATGGGATAATCTTAACCTAGGTCTACATGAAGATATAAATTAAAATACTTATCTTTTGGGTCTATTATTCTATTTATATTTTATATAAATTTATACGTTTCGATAACCATTACAGTTACAGTCCTCCGCCCTTGCAGATATTACCATTTACTGAGGTCGAAGACTAATTGTTATCGAAACATACATTTATATAAAATACACGCAGGTGCAAAGAAAAACGCATGTTGGTAAATTTGAAGTCTGATAGTTTTTTGATTTTCAATCCAAATTTCATATTTTTTTGAAAACTGTAGGTAAAAAGACTAGTTTCAACTTACATATCCAGTCTTTTGTTAAATGCTTGCATTTTAGTCATTATACAGGGTTAATTGAAAGATTGTTATAGAGCCCGAATTTTAAAATACTCTGTGAAATAATTTTTTAAACGAATTCTTTAAAAATACCCATTTCTGTTAAGAACCATTCTTTTCCTGCATTCTGTTTTTTTATTTATGTCTTTAAGTGCATTGGTTCATTTTGAAGAGCTCGTTGTTTTCCTAATGTCAGTGTTGACAATATATCTATTTACGTTTGTTTACGCAAGACTTATAATCACTACTATGGTTTTACGTGCCGAAAATTGCGCAAAAGCTGTTGCTCTTGCTGAAGGTGGTCGTAATTATGCATATGTTGCTAGGACCCTTGGTGTTAATAGCTCTACCATCAAAAGAGTGGTCGAACGTTTTAGACTGGCAGAAATAAGCGTAGGGCAGGTAGTGGGCGAAAATGAAAAACTACTGCTATTGATGACAGATTTATTCAAGTTGGAACTTTACGAAATCGTCATTTAACATCAAGATTATCAAGAAATCAACTCCAAGAGGTCCGGAATAGAAATATTAGTGTGTGGACAGTTCGCCGAAGATTGAAAAACTTCGGTTTGTACACAGGAAGACCAGAAAGTGGACCCAAATTATTTCCGCGTCACCGAGTAGCTACACTACAACTTGCCAATGAACATTTACATTGGAACTTAGGGCAATGGAAAAAATGTTCTTTTTACTGATGAATCCAGATTCCGTTTACATTCTCCAGATGGACAGAAAAGAGCATGGAGAAGGAATGGAGAAAGATTTGCAGAGTGCACGTTCAGCCCTGGTCTAAGCTATGGAGGAGTTTCAGTAATGGTGTGGGCAGGAATAACCAGGGAGGCCTGCACTCACTTGGTGGTTGTTGATGGATCATTGGCTGCCCACTGATATATAGAAGAGATATTAATCGATTACGTTGTACGTTTTAGTGAATTTACCCGCGATGACTTTATCCTAAGGCAGGATAATGCGCGGCCTCATACCGCAATGTGTGTTACGCAATACCTCCTGGATGTAGTATTAATAAAATGAACTGGACAGCATGTTCGCCTGATCTTAACCCCATAGAGCATGTGTGGGACATGCTTGGTAAGCGAGTCAGAGATCGCGAAGTAGATCCAGCTAGGGTAAATGACCTTTGTTTAGCCCTTCTCGAGGAATGGAAAAATATTCCTCAAGCTGTTATTCGTAACCTGTTCGACAGTATGAACCGACCGCCTGCAGGCAGTTATAAGAGCAAGAGAAGGTAATACAAAATTTGAGATAAATTTGTTGTTGTTTCTTTAGGTTAGTTTAGTTAACTGCAATAAATAAATATTCCACTTTTTTTTATGTAAGTTGTAAGTGTTTATTAAAACTTAACAATATATTCTTGCCTTTTTATTACACTTCAAGAAATAAATCAAAAAACAGAATTTAGGAAAGGAACGGTTCTTAACAGAGATGCGTATTTTGAAAGAATTTGGTTAGGAAATTACTCCACAGGGTGTATAACAACCTTTCAATTAACCCTGTATAATGACTAAAATGCAAGGATTTAACAAAAGAATGGATATGCAAATTGAAATTAGTCCTATTATCTCCAGTTTGAAAAAATAAATATGAAATTTGGATTAAAAATAAAAAAACTATGACTTTGAATTTACCAACATACTAACTTGTTGCGTTTTTTTTGCACCTGAGTGTATAAATAGACAAATACATCATTTAAAAAACCAATAGGTAAGTATTTAATTAACCTAGGTCTGTTGCTATTGCCGTAAAACTTCAATGTGGCTTTGCTTTAACATGCGAAAACACGTTAATTAAGGGGTACATGGAGATCCGTAAAACTGTCAAACTTTCTGTTAGGTTCAGACAGTTACATTCAAGTTTATAGAAATTCTCAATACTGGATATTGTTTGTCAAATGGTACGCATTAACCGTGCGTTAATATTTTTTTGATAATCATCGTAATTTTGAAAATAATTATCACTATTAGTAAAACTTACTTAAAAGATATCTCGGTAAACGCGAAATGAACAAAATTTTTGCGGTTATATGTTTCTTTAATAAAATTGTACAGCTGTGCGTAAAGATATTTTTCAACTATTATAGTATTGAAGTAAATACAGAAAAAAGTATTTTATGTTTTGAAAAAACTTTCAATCAGCGAATGTAAAGTTAGGCAACCTACATGACACCATACGCCATACCCTAACGGAAAATTATTACTACCTGAGTGAGTATCGACCATTAACGCTATCTGTTCACTGTTTGACTAATTCATTTCTAATAATTGCATCCAAAACCCATTGTTGTTATTAATTTCTAATCTGAACGCAACTATCATAGGATTTGGTGTAATTATGATTTACAATTAAAAACCTTATACTTTGTAATACAAAGTATATACAACTAATAAAAACAACGAAAAAGTTTAGTAATTTTTATTCTGAATAAAACAAGAATTAATATCACAAATAATAAATATTAATAGTTGGTATAAAATAAAGCTCAGACATATAAAGTTCTCTTAGAGCTTGACTTTTTTGGGGATATTGTCATATTCTCTCACACTGTCATCTGAACTGTCTAACGGAAACGTTCCTATTAATTTATGAAATAATTTTTTTAATTAATCATTTTATTTGCCTTTTTCTACTTGCTTAAGTAATATTTCGTTAGTGGAAATCTCACTCAACACCTTTTTCCATCTTCTAAAAATATATATATAAAAATGAATTATTACATGATGTATGTTAGCAATAATATGAATAAGATAATGTCATATTGTACTTACTGAATTACTGCATTCCGCGCTTTTAGTTTTGTACTTCTTCTGGTTTTGGATAAACGTAATTTAGCTTTTGCATTAATCAAAATATAGCTTTTGCCAATTCTAACATTAATATATATATAATATTATCAATATATATCTTATATATATATAGTATATATATATATATATATATATATATATATATATATATATATATATATATATATATATATACTATTATATGATTATTATAGTCATATATATTTATAACGATAACGATTTAGCGTACACGTGAAGAATGCGAGGTACAGTATCTGGAAAATTATCCATCGTAGAGGCTTGCCCAAAAAAAACGGCCAATACAAAAACTTGCAAAATATTTTCAACTTTCTGAAATGACCGCTAGAGGGCGTAACTGCAATCTTGAATCTAAAAAAGTGATGTTTCTGCGAATTCTGCTGTATTAACCTAATGCAAAAATAACTGATCTTTAAAGTCGAAGATAATCTGAACATTTTTTGTTTGGCACTTTTTGACGTATGTCTAAAAATAAAGTGGTGGTGGGGTATTCGAAGGTTTCCTTAAATAACCCCCTGTATCTTCGAAACGGCTAAACCGATATTAACAAACTTGAGCGCGTTGAAATGAGCTGTTCTTGGGCTACAAATGTTATAATATTTGAAGTTTTGTTAGTTTCACTTGTCGTCGCTAGAGGGCTTTGTTCGACAATCCGACAGAAACTGTTAATTTTCGCAAAAAAATTAAGTGCATTGGCATGACTTTTTTTCATGAACAAGTAGCTAAATGATGGCTAAACAAGCTCGCGAAAACCGCATCTCGATATCTTGTTCCTAACCTAAAATATCGGCCAAAGAAGATTTTATACGAAAATTCCTTAAATTTTTATTTTTTTTTAACTATATTTTTCTGGAATTATTTCTATTATGTAATTTGTGGTCCTAAAAAGGAGCGATGTAAAGAAGGAAAGTTTTTAATGCCCCCGTAAATGCTCCAAATGCTGACCATCACGCTCTATGCATTGCTGAAGCCTCTCATGACTAGACAATACTGCAACTTCAATTTCGGCTCTCGATATGTTACGTATTGCGTTACAAATCCGGTTGAGTCCGAAACATGATGTCCTTTAAGCGCCCCCATAAATAAAAATCGAAGAAAGTTAAGTCTGGCGATCGCGGAGGCCATGGAAACAGACTTCCTCTTCCAATCCACCGCTGTTGAAATACTGCATTAATATGCTCTCGCACATTAATAGCAAAATGTGCTGGGCAACCATCCAACTGCAAAAACAACTTTTGCCTTGTCTCCAGAGGCACGTCTTCCAACAACAACGGTAATTGATTGGCCAAAAAAGTCATGAAATACATTGCCATTTAGGGCTTGCACGAAAAAGTATGGACCAATAATTCTGCCTGCCAGTATGCCACACCATACATTTAAGCTCCAACGTCCTTGGCGCTGAACTTCACGCAACCAGTGGGGATTTTCTGCAGACCAATAATGTACATTGTGCAGATTGACTCTCCCGTCACTACTGAAGGTGGCTTCATCGGTCTAAAGAATTTGAAATAAAAATTCTCTATTTTTGCGTATCATGCCTAACATCTAATGGCAATAGTCTAACCTTCGATCAAAATCTTCGTCTTTCAAGGCCTGATGCAAAACGACATGATATGGGTGCATTCTTAAAGTAATTAAAAAAAGTTTAAACGAATACCTATATATTTTGATGGCCATTAGAACTTACCTATGGTCCTTCAAAATAGTTTGAACTTTTGTCCGTGATATGCCCAACTCAGTGGATAATGCTCCTGTGCTAACATGAGGATTTCCTTCAATATAGCCCAGTACACGGTTAATATTTTCTTATGGTCTTCCAATTCTTTGCCGTTGAAACGTAGGCCGAAAACTACCACTGGCTCGTAAACTCGCCACTAATCGGGGAAAAACTCTTACATCGCAAGGATGCCCATTTGGATATCGACCCGCGTAAACTCTTTTAGCTACTGCGGCATTCTGAAGACATTCAAAATAAACCGCAAGCATATCAACAGCTTCGTTATTCGTAAAACGCATTTTGAAAGCACAAAAATTGCACAAAGTAACGCGAAAGTATTGACAACTATTGACAATTTGATAATTATGTATGTTTTGTTTAGGTATCTGTTTCCATTGCCTGCTTCTATTAATTGTATTTTTCGTATATATCCATAGTGAATATGCATTTCAACAAACAAAAAATATGCCTTTAGTACAACTTTTAGCATTGCTTACTTGCCCGTAGTAATTTCAAAAAGGTGATTTTATTCTGGTGTATAAATTTACAAACATTTAAAATCGCAATTTCTAGGTAACCTATTCAGAGCCGAAATTGAAGCTGCAGTTTTGTCTATCCATAAGAGGCCTCAGCCTTTTTAGGGCCACAACTTACATAATAGAAACAATTCCAGAAAAATACAGTTTAAAAAAAATAAAAATTTAAGGTATTTTCGTATAGTTTTCTTTGGCCGATACTTTAGGTTAGGAACAAGATATCGAGATGCGGTTTTCGCGAGCTTGTTTAGGCATCATTTAGCTACTTGTTCATGAAAAAAAGTCATGCCAATGCATTTAATTTTTTTGCGAAAATTAACCGTTTCTGTCGGATTGTCGAACAAAGCCCTCTAGCGACGAATTGTGAAACTAACAAAACTTCAATTATATTAACATTTGTAACCCAAGAAAAGATCTTTTCAACGCGCCCAAGTTTGTTAAAATCGGATTAGCCGTTTTGAAGATATGGGGGGTGATTTAAGGAAACCTTTGAATACCCCCACCACTTTATTTTTATAGATACGTCAAAAAGTGCAAATCAAAAAAAAGTTCAGATTATCCTCGACTTCAAAGATCAGTTATTTCTTTTATTAGGTTAATATAGCAGAATTCACAGAAACATCACTTTTTTAGATTCAAGATTGCAGTTACGCCCCCTAGCGGTCACTTCAGAAACATGAAAATATTTTCCAGGTTTTTGTATTGGCCGTTTTAGTAATAACTCTTTTTCCGCAAGCCTCTGCGATGCATAGTTTCCCAGATACAGTACCTCGCATTCTTAGTTGGCCACCCCTTTAAAATCAATTAAATTAATACTCAGGTTTAAATTGTTTATAGTGTTTTCCTAATTTTCAAATAATTATCCTTTTGTGAATCTTGGACGCACAACATATGTACTATAATATTTAAATTTTAGTTGTCAAAAATAGTAAAATAAATTAATAGTTATTTTTAGTACTAATGAGCAAAGGCGCTATTTACTATCGAGCTCTAGCTTTGAACATACGAGCGAGCTAGTGTTTTATCTAGAGCGAGAGGAGCACAAATGCTTTTGATCAAGAGCGCTAAACATAATTTTTTCCACAATCATATCAATTATTTAGCAGTTCAATAACTGACTATTGTAACTTGTACTGTGACAGATTTATTACAATATTATTATAATAATTATTGAAGTTGCGCCGATGTAATGTTGCATGTGACAGTGACGTACACAATCTGTCAAAAATACGGACGTAACAATTGAGTAAGGTAATAGCCAAGAATCTCAGCCAATACTTTCATTAAATATGAACAGTAGTACATGTATGTGTTTTAACCCTGCTGTTACCTTCGGGTCTATATGACCCAAATCAAATTGTTGTTTAGATAACTTTTTTGTTTGTTAATATCTAAACTTCGTAGTTAATGACTTTGTTTCTAATCCATTGAAGAATGAGGTGACTTGTTTTTTTTAATAAATTTTTTTTTTCTTATTTTTTTAAACATGATCGTTACATTGGTGATCCTCGGGTCATTATGACCCGAGGCTGTAATACATTAGTAGGACGTATAAATTTGTATTTACAATTATTTTATATTGAAATTTGAGGATAGATAATATGCATATCATCACATGCTTGTTCAAATATACCTCCTATGCGAGTTACTACAGCATTGTCGGCAGGTCTGTAGCCGCGTGTGCAAGTCGAAACAGGAACAGACTTGCAACTTGCAGCAGGTATAAATATCATATCGCAGTATGCAACCGACAGTTTTGTTTGTTACTTTGCGGAGTAAAGTGCGGTTTGTTGTACGTACTACTAATTCTTCTAAAGTGCTGAAATAATAATAATGGCAAAAAATATCTTAGTGGTGAAGACTTTTTTCAACGATGCTGGACGGATAAATCCTACGCAATTGATGCCACCTGCTCAATCGGTTCAATCTAAAGATAATGCCATAACTTGGATGTTAGATCCATTTCCTCAATCAGGGCGTGCAACTAGTGCAAATATCATAAAAGTCGCTCCAGATCCAACTAGATACAGCAATAGTTCTCTGGAAAATATAATTTTGAAAATGACTAACATCTGAGGTCGTAGAGTGTACGGTGACAAGTGACAAGAATTAGATGACATTACGTTGCAGGCGTACATAGGTTTGTTACTGTTAGGAGGAGTTTACAGATCGCATGATGAATCTACCAGAAATTTGTAGAATGCCGAAAGAAACAGACCTATTTTTCCCGCAACAATGTCGTTGAAACGATTTTATTATATATCACACGTGTTACGGTTTGATAATAAAGAAGATCGTCAAGAAAGAAGGCTACGAGATAAGTTGGCCCCTATTAGAGAATTTTGGTACAAATGGGCTGAAATACTACCAAATTGTACAATCCTAGGCAAAACTTAACTGTGGATGAGCAACTGGTTGCATTTAGAGGTCGTTGTCCATTCAAGCAGTATATACCAAGCAAGCCAACAAAATATGGCATCAAATCTTATGCTTTAGAAGTTCATGTATATACGAGAAAACCACCTGTGGGAAAAACTGAGAAGGATCAGGGGTTGAGAGTAGTTTTAGACCTTACTTATGGACCAAGAGGTCAGAATGTAACTTGTGAAAATTTCTTTACATCGTATAAATTGGGCCAAATGCTTCTCAAAAGAAATCTTACTATGTTAGGGACTGCCAGGAAAAGCAAGCCTGAGCTACCTATCATGGAAGTAAATAACGTTGTGCATAGCTACAAATTTTATTTTACTAAAGATACCGCAGTTGTGTCTTATGATCCAAAAAAATACAAGAAGGTCATTCTAATCAGTACGTTTCATAACCAGAAACAAATAAGCGACAGAGAAGACAAAAAACTACAAATTATACTTGATTATAATTCTACAAAAGGAGCAGTGGATACATTAGATCAGCTAATCGGTGCATACACATGCAAACGAACAACAAATCGATGGCCCATATGCTTATTTTACAACATTTTAGATACCAGTGCCTATAATGCTTCGTCTTATGGCGCGAAATAAGCCCAGACTGGAATAAAAATGTTTTGTTCAAAAGAAGACTGTTTTTGGAACAAATGGGCAAACAATTGGTAAATCCTTACATTTTGTCCAGAAAACATCTTCCCCGTAATGAACAAGCAGCTGCAATTGTAACAGCTATTCAACAACCATTGGTGGAAAATTCTTCCGCACCTCTTCTTGGAACTAGCAACAAAAACAAACGAGCACGCTGCAAATTTTTTCTAAATGTGATAACAAAATTAATATGACCTGCTTTAAGTGTAAAAAATATTTGTGTAAAGAACACGTGATCTATTATATGTCCCGACTGTAAGAAGTAGTGGATCATATCAATTCTTAGATATTTTTATTCCTTTTTCTTTTTTTTATTTAAATTTGGTTGAATTTATTGTAAGTTTCACGTTTCATATAAAAAACATTGCATTAGAGAAATAAAGTTAATAAACGTATAAAAATTGTTGTTATTTTGGTTTTAATTCATATTTCAGGAGTTCAGGTCATTATGACCCAAAGGAGCACAAGTTTGTAGTCTTGTCGAGGAGAATAGCAGGGTTAAACATTACACGAAATTTAGTACACTAACTGCTTGGTACGGTGTAAATGTTTACAGTACAGTTATGGCGAAAGGTCAAAACTCAGAGATTATTGAGATATGCATGTTGCCTATCAGTAAAGAGTAGGTCCGAAATTTTTACAGCTGCATAGAGGCGTGTTAAGTTCAATATATACTAATTTTTTCAAGTAGTGTTTCAAATAAATATCGTTTTTAAAGTTTGGTTATGTTAGCGTGTTCACATCCTTATATTAATTTCTGATTACCCTTATTTATTTTGCACTTTATATTTACCTTTTTACCTGTTTAATGTGTTCGTAAATAAGTGATCATTTTTCCTTTTTTTTGTTTGTATCAACATATTTCTTCTTCATGGACTGGTATTTCTGTTAACCTTCAGGATAGTTACACTACTTAAATTTTGATCAATTTACTAAGTTAAGGGTGTTCCACTTGTAATTTATATACTTTTTTAGACGGTTCCCAACGAACTTAAACAAATTAGTAATTAATAAAGTTTGATTTGAATAATTTTATAAAAATTTATTTGTTGCTTTTTTTTCTCTCGAGTTTTATCAACTGTAATTGCATTTATTCCTAGCAATCTATTAGTGTGGAATAATTATCAGTCATGTTACTATATTATTGGTAATCACATACATAGTTAAGAACAATTCTATTTTGTAAAGCATGAAGCATGTTCGTATAATATGAAACCAAAACTATTCAAGTAACAATTACCTAATTACCTGTTAACTTGTAATATTATAGAAAAAATATACTAAATCATATTAATTGATTACTGAACCCTAAATATCTCAGCTTCCATGGATTTAATTCCAGCAATATTAATTTGTATTGGAGCGACGAGGCATTCAGAGTAGCAAACTTGAAGACAAATGTATCTGATCTATGTCGTCAGTGTCTCATAACAAAACTATTGAGATGATGTAATCGTTTAGAGGTTTATACAATCCCTCTTTAATTGGTAATGTAACAGAACATTTACACCTGAATGTAAATTGGTTAGTACCTATTTATTACAAATTGTATTAAATTAATTAATGCTTACTTAATTACTAAAGAAATTTTCACTATGTCTAATTTATTTTTGTTTGAAGCGCTTATAGTATATATAATAAGGTAGAAATAGGCAAACCAAAAGAAAAGTCAGTGAAATAGAAAAAGAACACCAACATTCAAAATAATAATAGGTAAAATCAATTTCGTTCTACACTTCTGAATTTTTATGATCAAATCACAATAATTTATTTTCCTAATGAGATGTAATCAATGTCAAATTTAAGTGAATATTGCACGTTAGGGTAGAAATCGTAGAGAAAGTGTCTGAAATGGTAGTGGAAATTGCATTGTAACATGACAGCAGATGTTAAATATGAAAGGGCAAAGAGAAATTGTATGTTATAAATTTTAGATTTTGTTTGCTACGTATAAGGATTAATTTTTGTTTACAAATTTTTTTGGGTATAGAATAAACCGATGGTTTATCAATTTTGTTTAATAATAAATTAGTGACATTGGGTTTATACGTTACTAATCCTTTATTATAATATAAAATATTCTTGAACTACTCAATCGTATGTTATACTATTTTATAGACCAAGCAAAGTAAGTTGTCTTAGTTACACTTTGTATAACGTACTACATGTGCATCAGAAGGAAAGTAAATTAAAGTTAGTGCTCAAATGTCGCATTTCCAAAGCATATCAATAATTCTTTACGTATTTCTTTAGGAAAGTAAATGGTTTTATTCTGTTGTTAAAACAAATGTGTTCAAGATGAAAGGAATTTTTAAGTACCACTTTAAGAGGGTAAACTATCATAAATAAGCCTTACCTAATGTAAACCTTTTACAATTTGTGTAATTGGACATAAACAGAGAATAATACGTAAACCACAACAAATTAGCTTAGAATGGATTTTAAACATGTAAAGCAGCAATTGGTTTTCTTTTATTTCTAATATTCATGTAATGTTCGATATAAAGTAATTTAAAAAAATGTTCGAGAGGAAAAGTTTTTATTTTTTATCCAAGTTTAACTTCCATGTTCAGCATGAAGTAACATGGATTTCAATTACTCCAGTTGTGGATTTTTAAACAGTGGGTGTAAGAAAAAATTAATGTAAATTTCCAAAATAAAATCGATCGCGTATGGTGATTACTTGTCACGTGCTTAAATGGAAAGCGGAGGAAAAAGGAAAGGGTTCTTACTCACCTATAGATAACACAGAAACCGCCTAACTTAGAACAGTTGGGGGGAGGGGGGTTAAGAAAATTCAGATATAATAGTAGGCGCCAGAAGTCGCCCCCCAAAATCAACCTCACCATTACCCCGATTTCTGGATAAAGATGTCTAAAGAGGTGAATAGGGAATTAAAGGAGAGGAGAGAAAATGGTGAAGAGAATAAGAAAAAAATTTGTAGTGAAACGCAAAAATGTAATTGTTAAAATATTTAAAATAAGGGTAGATACAGAATATATATATATATATATATATATATATATATATATATATATATATATATATAATATTATACACGAAAACTAAATGAGATTAATACGTTCGTAACCAAAGCTGAAAGATTATTTATAATGTAATTACGTTTAACTTTAGAAATAGCGTCGTAAATTAATACGTACGCTAGAAAAGCTTATTTTATAATACACTTGCTTGGTTTCACAACACCCCAAAAATTATATCAAAGTTAGAATATTTGTTATTAATAAATTAATTGCAAAATTGTGTCGGAAGGACGGTTCAGTTCCACTAGGTACTAGAAAAAAGAAAGAGATAAACCGGCAACTGAACGTTTCCACCAGTTAAATATAAATACAGCAAAAGTAAAATGTGAAATGAAAATACATATGTAAGTCCAAAATAATAACCCAATAATTGATGTAAATAGTTTTTAAATTTACAAGTAAATAGGTATATTTAAATGTTCTAAAAAAGGAAGGAGATCAATTAATATTCAATGAAACTAGTAAGAAGCAGCTACTGCCGCGCAACTCGGTAATCAAACGGGCTTGTGCGCAGTTGACCAACTGTTTGTTATAAAATGGACGCTCTCTTAAACTGAACATAGGTGTGGTCACCAATTTACCAAATAGTATTAGGAATTATAAAGTAAACGTTCTGAAGATCACTTAAGTACAACTCAAACTAATAATTAGGTAGATTCATTAAGCAGCCGTAAAATTCTAGCAGTAGGTTCACTTGAGGAAGTTCATTAATCGGTAAGTAAATTACACTGTAGTTACATTAAGTGATTCAAAAACTTTAGTTTCTTAGTTGCTTAAACTCTTGTGGAGCAGATGCACGGCTTCTAACACGTACAGCGAGATTGTAGTAATTCTAGCCCATGCGAAAAATAATAAAAGTTCTGACTTTGGTAGCGTAGATGTTGTACCCTATGGTTGATGCAGTAGTAGTATAACGTTAAACGAATGAATGTAAATTTAAGTTCTCGGCTTGGTTACCAATTTTGAACAGGCACGATTTAAATCCAGTAGTAATACAGCTTCGATAGCGGACAAGTAGCCACGATTGCAGAAATACAGAAAAGAAAATTTGATGCTAAAAGGAAAGGTACGTAAGTATTATATAAGGTGAAATTAACATAAATTATCCCTTTGTTCGTAGGTGGGCACACTGAAGTGTCGATCGGAGGATCCGTAATTTGTTTATGGTTGTACGCTTTCAGTCGCTAACAAAGAAATTTATGAATTAATAGCAAATAAAAAAGACCTACGAAACAGCTTACCCCCTTTTTCGACGAAATACTTTTCTTCATATCCGCAATGTTCTTGCGAGTAATTCTTGATACGGTTAAATTCTTCCAATTTATATCGGAAACATCTTCGATTATAGAAATTTTAAAAGAGTTCAGAAATTTTCCATAGCGTCGTAAAATGGCGACCGCAAAAAGGACACGAGAAATCGTTTTTCAAAACGAAAAATTGTTAGAATTGATTACTTTGTTACCGATCGATATTGAATAAAATAGCTCTACTGTGTTTGAATGTCCTAACCTCGCCCTCTAACGAGAGTTCAATAAACTAACACAGTTATCTGTTATTGCGTAGATTTAAACCTTTGGGGATTTGTCCATTTGCCATAGGTGGCGTAAATATGTACTTTTGTTCAATAAAATTATAACTTGTTTGATTTACATTGCCTTATATAACAGAATATAGGGACATTATTTCAATAAAAGGAAATTACAATACCGTGTGTAGTATATTAAGGTATTTCAGCATCCACGATATGTAAGATTATTTAGTAAGTTTTCACATCGTGAGATATTTGTGCAGAAGTCAAGAGAAGCGAATACTTTGGTCTGAGTTCGAACTCGAGACTTAGTACACTAAGGAAGCTGGTTCATTCAGATTGTCAGAACCTGGTCTTCTGGTAGCCGGTACAGGATGTCAAGAGGAATAAATCAGGAATAACAAATACAGAATGAACCCCAGGGTATTATTACGTTAGTGAAAACACAGGCATAATTGTAAATAAATATTAATAACGAGAATGTAAGTCATTAATCACATGGAGTCATTTCATCCAATGAATCTGCATACTTCCCTTAGTACGTCGTACATTTTTGATCTAATGTAATAAAAAAAGACAAGATAAAAGGTATTTACAAAAGTTATAGGTCTAAATTAGGATTTCATTACATTCAGTAATTGGTGATGCATTTTTAACCTGATATGTATTTTTTCGTTATTGTAAAAATCTGTTCTCTACCCTTCAAGTACATAACAGGTAGGAACGTGTATTTCTTACATTTCTGACGATTCCTAAAAATCGGACGATAAAGATAAGTTAAGTTAAGTTAAGAAAAGTTACTATAATTAATTTATATGTAGTTTTTTCGAATCAATTCACACCAGCCAAGAGTTTACGGGTGGCTCTAAAAGTCATTTCCAATTAAGACTTGACTAAACGACAATCTTATTTTTATTATTTTAGTTTTTCTGGTTGAAGTCCATTTTTCTATTTTTTAAATGACAATTTTTCTACCGTTTCATCAAAATTTGAAATTTAGGTAGCAAGTATAGATGTAACAAGTTTTTTATTTGTAATGTGTGTTGATTGAATTTTGATCTGAAAATATTATTGACGCGTGACAGAATTCGTAACAGGTCAAGTTACATCCGCGCACTTCTATTATTACTACTACTATTATTAATTTTTTTTTTTGTAAAAAATATTGAAAATATATTTCCTCTTCCACTATTC
This sequence comes from Vesta saturnalis, assembly GCA_036346205.1. Lineage (NCBI taxonomy): Eukaryota > Metazoa > Arthropoda > Insecta > Coleoptera > Lampyridae > Vesta > Vesta saturnalis. Next base: position 766,106 of record JARFJB010002010.1, read on the forward strand.
TTGCATAAAAGTAAATAATCGACTAGAGATTCCACAAAAAGGAAGGATGCAGTGTAAGGTATCCTTGTCTTTCATCGTGGTTCACGTGCTTATTCTAGAATTCAAATCTTACTCTTATCTTGTGTATTTAGGTGAGAAATGAAGTAACTGTTACACATAATTTAGCTAGGTACTGATTTTAATTTACGATGATTGGTCATTAAAGTACCTTGTTTTTTTTGTATATTTCAGAATGTCAGATGGACGCAGAAAGTTATCTAGTGCTCTGTGCAAGGCAATCACAAATTGATAAATAGGCCGAGAGTTTAATTAACTACCTAGGAACTAAAAAAAGGAGGTGGAAAACCCAGAGATTTCCTAAGCTGAAGCAGATTCAAACTTACATTACAAGGATACTGTCGATTAGGTAATCTTAAACGATAATAACACATCTAGAAGAGTGACTGGTTATTTCCACCATCCAATTTTATTTTTGCCCAAATTTCGATGTCATCGAAAGGAATGACGTATTTATTTAAGTTTGGTCAATAACAACTTCTATAAGACAACGCCAGACTTAGCATACAAGCGTATAATATACCTGTACTACTATAATGCAATAACAAGTTCATGTGTAGAGCACGTGCTGCCCACGACCTCGCGTATGCTACTGCAAAACAAATAGGAGCAGATATCCCAATTACGAGTGAACCCAACAAAACCATAGTCAAAGGAAGCGAATGGCTAAAAGACCGGAAGTACGACGTAGCTGTACTTTTCCTCAACAAGAAGGTGAAGGTGCTCAGAACAAAACCCGCCGAGGGATACATATACCTTCGTCTCAAAGAGTTTGCTATGTACTGCTGCTACATATCTCCGAATATAGCAATCGAAGAGTACGTAAGAAGGGTTGACACTCTGATGAACAAATTACACGAGCAGAAGGAAGAAGCGATCATCCTTGGGGACATTAACTCAAAATCAAGCCTATGGGGATCTCCGATAAATGATAGAAGAGGCGAATACTGGACAGAATGGATGGCTGCATTGAACTTGGTGACACATAACGCAGGGGATATGCCCACTTTCCGTAGAGGAGACAGCAGGAGTTACATTGACGTTACCTGCTCCACACAAAACGTTGCGCGTGTATTCAGGGAATGGAAGGTGCTAGGCACGGAAAGCTTGTCTGATCACGTCTATATATTCTTTGAGACGACTGACAGCGGCAGCACACAGAAAGCCCCTTTATGCAAGGGATCTACCAAATGCGACTGGGACGCCTTTACCATGGACCTCGAAATAAGGCTTTCTGGCATGTCGGAAACAGGAAGGCTCTCGTATCAACAGTGTGCTAAGGTGTTAAAGGAAGCGTACAAGAATAGCACTCAGAGGCTGGCGGTAGGAAGGCCCTCTCCATACTGGTGGAACAACGCGATTGCCGACAAACGCAATCATTGCACCTCTTCAAGAAGAACCTTGACTCGCTTGGCTAAAAACCAATCCATTCCATACAACACCAAGATGGAGGTGTTAAAAAGTTATAGGTCACAGAAAAAGGAGCTATGTAAACTTATCAGGCAAGAAAAGAGAAAGCAATGGGTGAGTCTCTGCAATAGACTTGAAGAGGACATCTGACTATAGAATAACAATGAAAGAGCTAAAAACCTATACACCTTACGACATCCCCATTGAAAGGAAATTGGAGATACTCAAAGAACTCTTTGCCACGCACAAGGACACAACCTCTGTGCCCATGATAATCCCGAGTAAGACACCAGAAGCAAATACCATCATGGAGAAGGGAATACAACAAGCCTCTGTTGACATAAACAGCGGGAAAGCGCCAGGAATGGATGGCATACCTCCTAAAGCCATAAAACTCGCGGTCCAAACAAATCGAAAATGGATATTAGATGTGCTAAATTGCCTAATGTCTGCACGAATATTCCCAAAGGAATGGAAAACTGCCAAGATTGTGTTAATACCGAAGAAAGGAGCAGACTTGGAGTCCCCCTCCTCACATAGACCTCTGTGTTTGCTGAACACGATTAGCAAACTATATGAGTCCGTCATCAGAACTCGCTTGACAGAGGAAATAGAGAGGAATGGTGGGCTGTCCAACAACCAATTCGGCTTTATGAAGGGGAGATCTACAGTCCATGCAATCGATACGGTCAAAAATACGGTTCGTAACTGCCAACGCAGGTGGTGCGCTTTGATTACATTAGATGTGCGGAACGCTTTCAACTCTGCGAACTGGAGCGTAATTATTAAAAAACTTGAGTGGAAGGGCATATCTAAGTACTTAGTAGAGGTGATCAGGGACTACTTAAGCGACAGACATCTTCAAGTAGAAAAGGGGGTGAGGCTCAGAATTGAAGCAGGAGTGCCGCAGGGCTCCTTATTGGGTCCAATACTATGGAATGTCCTTTTCGATGACATCTTCGAAGTTGATTTGCCCTCAGGCGCCACCACTTTGGGGTACGCGGACGATCTGGCACTAATCATCACAGCAAAGAATGAATATGACCTGATGTCTAACGGAAACGAGTCCTTAGCGAGACTAAATAACTGGCTAGGAGAAAACAAACTGGAATTGGCTCCAACAAAATCCGAGGCCATTATCTTTAAAGGCAGCAGAAACAGAGACCACGTGAAGTTTGCTGTGGGAGACAGAACCATTAAACCTAAAAGATGTATCAAATACCTAGGAATCATGTTCGACCAGCGCCTATATTTTGGGGAACATATTAAATATGTAACCAAAAAGGCAGAAGATAGAGTAGCGAAATTAGCTCGCATAATGCCAAACATTGATGGACCCGGTAGCGCAAAACGGAGAATATTAATGGAAGTAGTTCATTCCATCATACTATATGGGGTACCGGCATGGCATGGAGTACTTGAAAAGAAAGTATATCGCAACATCGCGGAAAGGGTGCAAAGGAAAATGCTCATCAGGGTCGCGTCGGCTTTCCGTACTACATCCACGGCCGCGTTACAAGTAATTGCTGGTATTCCTCCAATAGATCTCCTCGCGCGTGAAAGGAAATACACATATGAAAACGGCGGGCTGGAATGCAGGGCCGACGCTAAGAACATCACTCTAGACATGTGGCAAAAGAGATGGGAGGGAAACGTTTCCAGTGCCCAATGGACAAAGCAGTTGATCCCAAACTTGGAACCCTGGATGAACTGTAAGTTTAGGAGATTGGACTGCTACCTCACACAGGCACTGAGCGGACACGGTGTATTTAGGGCGTATGTCCTTAGATTTGATAAAGACCATGGTGATACGTGTGTGTATTGGGGGGAAACTGATACTGTGGCCCACACAATCTTTGAATGTAATAAATGGAGTAGGGTAAGGAATGCTGCACACTGTACGCTTGGTACATTGATCACGCCTGATAATGTGACCAGTATTATGACATCCACAGAAAACAATTGGAGGACTATATACGACCTAATTAAGGCTATTATGAAAGACAAGGAAAAGGAAGAGAGGGAAAGACAGGCAACCTTGCGAGGAAGAAGGTAGACCAGGAGAGCTCACCGAACTCCTAATTCCCTTGAAGCAAGGGGGACGGGAGAAGTAGGAGCAGTAGTTAGTGAGCAAAGGCAGCCCAAGCACTCTGAAGATATGTCTTAGAAGACGGTTCCAGGGATGCCTGCTAGGGGCGGTAAAAAAAAAAAATAACAAGTTCCTGCATTCATTTATCTTTTATCTTAAAAATTTAACAAAAAAACAGTATTAATCATGAATTAAACCTGATTTGGTATACCTTTTAATTCTGTTATATTCCTTATATCTAAAATACTTATTTGGTAATACTTCAAAACTCTATTCTATCGATTAAGTTGCGTAACACGAGTCACGTTTTGTAAAATATACAAAAAAAAATTGCGCTAAGACTCATTTATGCGATTCAAATGATAGTTATATATATATATATATATATATATATATATATATATATATATATATATATATATATATATATATATATATATGACACAGTACAAGTTATGCTATAGCAGCAAGACGTTCTCCCAAAAGGATGATGAAATTATTAATTAGAAATCTATATATCAATTGAAAGAATCATTTAAAGAAAATGTAAGTTAAATAATTTTTATTTAAACCGAATCGAACATTTTCTAACAAAGTTAGAAGTTTTTTTAATGACCTATAAGTTTTTAGAAAACGTGCTATCGTAAACTATTATAAGTTTTGTTGTGAATGAATGAGTTCAAAAGTAAATATGTAATTAAAAATTATTATTAATTTTCTTAGATACCTAAAATAAAAATAGCAAGGTACAGGTCGTAGGTTCAAAACTTACTCGAGGTAAACTTTTTATTTATGTATTTAATAAAATTAATAATAATTTTTAATGCTATCGTAAACTTTATATTGAGCGTTGATTTGATTACGGGGTATACTTTTAAGTTTTACAAAAATGGGAGATATAGAAATTTACATTAATTAGGATGAATAACAGTTAATAAATATTAAATACTTCATTTAACATTGCGAAATTTAGCAGTATTTTTCGTTTGTGTATCTCTAATAAAGGCAACCCAAATTTTATTTTGTTATCAAAAACTTCTAATCATGTATAAGACCAAATTAATAAAGTTTTAAGTCAATATGGTTTATTAGTGCATTTTGTAAAAAAAAATACAAAAAGGTATATTCCTTAGTATGTTATTCATTCAACGGTATTACTAAGGTTAAAACTGAACCATTTTATCAAGAGGAATTGTAATTGCATTTGAGAGAGGAAGCGTTAGCGTAGCGAAGCGAATTATTGCTGTGTTGTATTTTTAGTTCGTTTATTTTTGTAGGAAATGAATTCTTATTAAAATACACCTAAAGTAATATTATTTAAGGCAAAATATTCATACCTCAAGATGTGCTCGTATATTTGCTGTAAAATTGAATGGGTCATACCGTTTATGAAGGTATTTCATTTTTACTGCATGGATTTTCCCTGATCGCATTCATACATATTATTTAAACTGTAAATAATTTTTCTTACAGAAAAGAAGAACGTTTACACTGAATGAAAAAAGAAAGGGTAAATGTTTCTTGTTATTCATAATTACTTTTATAAATATTGCAGTTGCTCTCAACAGATGGAATGAAAACTTTTAGGCAGTGAAATCGATTTTACGACATTTTTTACTTTTACTTGAGAAAACAAAGTTATATAATTGTCTACAACCGTGCAGAACAAAAGTTTCTAATCTTATGGTAAAACGAAGTTAACTGGGAAAAAATTACTGTAAGGAATTTGTAATTCACTTAAATAGAAGTTTATATCTATAGAAAACAGCTTAACATGTATTTACTGCATAAGATGTAAGGGAGAGTGGGGGAACTATGCGCACCTAAGCACTATGTGCTCCGAGGACTAGATCACTAGAATGTTGGTCGTACATTACTGATAGTTACATAAATATAGGCAAGTCATTGTACTTTAATGCATATTTTCTTAAATATTTGTACAATCTAGTAGCAAAGTAAAAAGCACAACAAATATAAAGCCTACAATTCCCACCCCACAGGGTATTCGTACGCAGATGGTATGGAATTGTGAGCATAATGAGGTAATTGGTGTGATGATTTAAATTGAAAATGTAGAAAAAAATTAAAAATTACATGTTTATCAACCATATTTAGTAAGTTAATAAGTTGATTTTTATTTAAATAGCAGTGCAGTAGTCATATAGTTATATATATATATATATATATATATATATATATATATATATATATATATATATATATATATATATATATATATATATATATATATATATATATATATATATATATAACGTACCCTGCTTCAAGTGCATATTCTACACATAAATTGAAGACGAAAAGTCAGATAAAATTTTTCTCTATAGTGTATGGCTACAAAGTGACAGGCCCTCAAAGTTGAATTTTGGAAATCGCCTTTCGCAAATAACTCGAAAACCTTCGGGAATTTCAAAATTATTTCTTTGTTGGCGAAGTTTCTTCTGGAAAATCATTAATGGTCAAAGCTTGTATCTTTCGATAATGGAAAGGTCGCAAGAGTTCCGTTTTAATAATTCTACATATCGTGGACTGATTTGAATTATTTTCTCTTGCCAATTGACGAGAGCTTGTTGTGGTATCAGCGTCAATTGCATCCAACACTCTTTGTTCTAAAACTGGTTTTCTTGCAGTTCGCCTCCTACCACTGTCAATTTTTGGTGGCTTCAAACAACCTGTGAGAACCCGATATGAATAGAATTTTTATAAATTGATAATATGACCACTTTCACGAACCCGCCGGTCAGTGTTGGCAAACGTCTTTTTATTCGATACCCGCCGATTTGGAAATGCCTGGCAATATAAACGAACAGCTTTAGCACAATTCCCAAAAGCTCTGCCATATATTATGTGCATACCTGCCATTTCGTAGTTGGAATACCGATTATTAATCATTATGGATAAAGAAATTGTATGAAAACTGATCAAAAATCACAATATGACATCTATGACTTTTAGTCCACTGCCCACTTACTAAATTTTGGTGTGGTAGTATTTAATAGACCGTGATTCATGAAATTGCAAATAACTCGTAAACCGTTCACTTTATCAACTTCAACCGAGAGGACCAAATTTGCAGAAAATTGAATAACGGAGCCAAAAAAGTCACCAAAATACCTGAAAAATTACACACAAAAAAGTTGGAATAGAAAGTATACGGGAAAAATGTAAAAACTAATACTTCCAGTTCCAGTTTTCGAGTTATTTGCGAAAAACGATTTTCAAAATTCAACTTTTAGGGCCTGTCATTTTGTAGCCATACATTTTAGAGAAACATTTTATCTGAGTTTTCGTCTTCTGTTTATGTGTAGAATGTATACTTGAATCTGTGGTACGTTTTTTTGGTTCACGTTGTATATATATATATATATATATATATATATATATATATATATATATATATATATATATATATATATATATATATATATATATTTTATCACGAGACTTTCCCTTTGGAGCTTCTTTCTGGCTTTTCCTTTTTTTTGGGATCAAAGCAAAGCTAAATAACGAGTTTGTCGACGTAGACATATTTTGTTGCACTGGTATAGTTTTATCAGGTGCAAGTTGAGCTTCTTAGTGAGATGTAGATGGTCATTCCGCTGGGCCTCTTCGGAGACCCAGGCCGTTATTTTTCAGTTCATTCTCATTCCGTTGGCCCAACTCGACTCATTCCCCTGGAGACTCATGTCTGTTCTTGTTCACTCTCATTCCTTTGGGTCAACTCGACTCATTCCACTGGTCTTTTTGGAAATTCAGACCGACCTGCTCTTGTCTTATACACCAAGGTTACTACTGCCTCAACCTGCTGTCACCCGCATGTAGGTTAAACATAAAACACCACATTTACACCAGTGAATGACTTCACGTCGATCAAAACAACCGATGTAGTCTTTTACTTATTCCATTGCATATAAATGTTCTCGCCTAAATACTGCCAATCTCTGGGGTATTAATTAAACAGTGCAACGGGTATTTGCCCAGATTCTTATAATTGATGGTCCACCTACACACCGACTCACACAAACACGCCGACACTAGGCAAAATTATAAAAAATAAACCGATATGTTGAAAGCAGCAAGCCGCTAGCAATTAGATCGTATTTGGGTCACCCAGTTTCGTAAATTCCGAATACGGTGCATAACAGTGAGTATTACATTTTAATCTCGCTAAATGTAATATACCGCTTTCCTACCCGCTCACTTATCGTCAGATATTCTGATTTAATACCTTTGTTAAACGCCGTCAGCCTATTTATTTAACAGCGCTGAATACAGAAAAGGAAAGGCCCCGAAAATTTAAAGGTCTTACGCCGTTCCCAGTCTAAGAGGAAAGTTGACTTCCTAACAGGTCCTAAATCTGTATCCGCTAATGCGATAATCCAGACCTGAAGGAGAATCCCTCCTGAAAGTTTACCGTACCAGTAAAACGTTTAGTTTACCCTGTACCTGAAAATCTTTAAACTAAATTGTTCCGGAAGGTTTAAATACCTTATCATGTCATTACTAAAACTGGCCCGACCTAGAGCCACGCCATGTAGCTACGTTTGACGCTGTCGAACCCAGAAGTGCAAGGAGCTACTAATCGTAAACACGTAAACAACACCAAATTTGTTTTACTAAAACTTCTGCTAATTACTAAATGTAATTAGAATAGACCTTAGTGCACCGTAATTAAGATTATCCTGTATATAGTTAGTTAAGGAAACCCTGTACAAATTAGTTAGTTTCTTTCAATTCTACGCGTGTAAATATTAGACCTCCAAGCAAGTATAAAGAGCGTTACCCTTGTTATATCGACGCACAGCTGCCATTACAGTTATAATAACTATAAATAATTTGGACACCGATAACTACCCGACAGATCCGGCTTTAAAAATATTAATTTATTTTAAAATAAATTAAACATTAATTAGAAAGGGATCGGAGAAGGTTTTTCCTACTTTGACCCGAACTGACCGATTGGTCGGGTACGAGAGCAGGAGTTTGGAGAAGGTGTCGGGTATTTTGAGGTTTCTGATCTTGTAATTGAATGCTCTGGTGGTTTCCGTAAGCAGATTCAACAAGGGATTGTGACACGGCCGTTGGATTGTAGGTGGTCCCTGAGTCCCCTGGCTAGAATCTGCCCAAAGCATTTTCCGAGGAAGCTCAGGAGGGAGATGGGTCTATAGGAGGAAGGTGTGGTTGGGTCGGAGTGGGGTTTGAGTATCATGACGGTGGACACCGATTTCAAGCCCGTCGGGAAGTCAGATAGGATTAGGCATTTATTGTAAATATCCGTGAGTAATCGGAGGGCTGGGCCGGGTAGGTGCCGTATGATTTTACGATTCAGGCCGTTAAGACCTGGGGCTGGTTTTTTCCCTTTTTGGAAAAATGAGTTGACGCTGTCGAGTTGGATTTCGGGAAGGTTAAGGGTACGGAATTCTTCATGGCGACTCTCAACGAGTGTCTTAAACTGGTTATCTAATTGGGGATTATCTAGAGATTGGAAAGTGGATTGGAGGTGGTGACCAAGGAAATCGGCCTTTCCTTAGTCGGAAAAAAATTTTGCCCAGGCATTTATTTTATAAAGATGTTTAAAACTATTCTAATTATGACCAATAGTGCCAAAATAATAAAAATAAATTGTGAGCTTACCTTCTTATTTCAAGAACCCACAGAATACCCTGCTTCAAGTGCATATTCTAAATAAATTGAAGACGAAAAGTCAGATAAAATTTTTCTAAAGTGTATGGCTACAAAGTGACAGGCCCTCAAAGTTGAATTTTGAAATCGTTTCGCAAATAACTCGAAAACCTTTCAATTTCAAAATTATTTCTTTGTTGGCGAAGTTTCTTCTGGTTTGATTGGATTATCTATGAATGGACTGGAAGTATTAGTTTTCACATTGTTCCCGTATACTTTCTATTCCAACTTTTTGTGTATTTGTGACGTATTTTGATGACATTTTGGTTCTGTAATTCAATCTTCTGTAAATTTGGTCCTCTTTTGAGGTTGATAAAGTGAACGGTTTACGAGTTATTTCAATTTCATCAATCACGGTCAATTAAATACTACCGCAAAAATTTAGTGGGGCCGTGGACCAAAATTCATAGTTATCAAAGAGTTTATTAAGTTAAACAAAGTATTAATTAACAAACAAATTACTTGATTAAATGTTCGAATTGTTTGTTGACCATTTTACGAATTATTTTCATCATTGACTGACGTACGTTGAAAAATAATTGCGGATTATATTTTATTAAATTAGAGCAATCAAGAATTCGTTGCTGCAGATGTTGGACGTTTGTAATTGGCACCGAATACACCATGGTTTTTACGACCCCAAAAAATCCTTGGGTTTAAATCCGGTGAACGTGTACGCCAAGGAACCGGTCCTCCACGTAATCCAGTTTGCATTAAAAGTACGATTCAATGACCGCCTAGCAGTGAGTGCAAATGAGTAGGCGCACCATCGTGCATGAAACACATCCGACCCAACATCCAGATGGATATCTTCTAGTAACTTGGGTAAATCATTATCCAAAATTTGTATGAATTACCATTTAAACGTTGTGGCAAAAGAATGGACCAATTAAATTATTACCAATAATACCAGCCCATACATTCACACTGAATTGCTGTTGATGATTGATTTTAATGAAAACGCGTATTTTGATAATCGTAGTAATGATTTTCTATAAACCAACGTGAAAAGTTCATTTGCTTGAAAATCATTAATGGTCAAAGCTTGTATCTTTCGATAATGGAAAGGTCGCAAGAGTTCGGTTTTAATAATTCTACATATCGTGGACTGATTTGAATTATTTTTCTTGCCAATTGACGAGAGCTTGTTGTGGTATCAGCGTCAATTGCATCCAACACTCTTTGTTCTAAAACTGGTGTTCTTGCAGTTCGCCTCCTACCAATGTCAATTTTGGTGGCTTCAAACAACCTGTGAGAACCCGATATGAATAGAATTTTTATAAATTGATAATATGACCACTTTCACGAACACGCCGGTCAGTGTTGGCAAACGTCTTTTATTCGATACCCGCCGATTTGGAAATTGGAAATATAAACGAACAGCTTCAGCACAATTACCAAAAGCTCTGCCATATATTATGTGCATACCTGCCATTTCGTAGTTGGAATACCGATTATTAATCATTATGGATAAAGAAATTGTATGAAATCTGATAAAAATCACAATATGACATCTATGACTTTTAGTCCACTGCCCACTTACTAAATTTTGGTGTGGTAGTATTTAATAGACCGTGATTCATGAAAGCAAATAACTCGTAAACCGTTCACTTTATCAACTTCAACCAAGAGGACCAAATTTGAAAAATTGAATAACGGAGCCAAAAGTCACCAAAATACCTGAAAAAACACAAAAAGTTGGAATAAAAGTATGGAACAATGTGAAAACTAATACTTCCAGTTCCAGTTTTCGAGTTATTTGCGAAAACGATTTTCAAAATTCAACTTTGAGGGCCTGTCATTTTGTAGCCATACATTTTAGAAAAATTTTATCTGAGTTTTCGTCTTCTGTTTTGTGTAGAATGTATACTTGAACCTGTGGTACGTTTTTTGGTTCACGTTGTTTTATATATATATATATATATATATATATATATATATATATATATATATATATATATATATATATATATATATATATATATATATATATATATATTTATCACAACCCTTTGGAGCTTCTTTCTGGCTTTTCCTTTTTTGGGATCAAAGCAAAGCTAAATAACGAGTTTGTCGACGTAGACATATTTTGTTGGCTGGTATAGTTTTATCAGGTGGTTGAGCTTCAGCGAGATGTAGATGGTCATTTGGGTTTCGAGACCCCAGGCCGTTATTTTCAGTTCATTCTCATTCCGTTGGCCCAACTCAACTCATTCCCTGGAGACTCATGTCTGTTCTTGTTTCTCATTCCTTTGGGTCAACTCGACTCATTCCACTGGGCCTTTTTGGAAATTCAGACCGACCTGCTCTTGTCTTATACACCAAGGTTACTACTGCCTCAACCTGCTTTCACCCGCATGTAGGTTAAAATAAAACACCACATTTACACCAGTGAATGACTTCACGTCGATCAAAACAACCGATGTAGTTTTTACTTATTCCATTGGATATAAATGTTCTCGCCTAAATACTGCCAACTCTGGGGTATTAATTAAACAGTGCAACGGGTATTTGCCCAGATTCTTATAATTGATGGTCCACCACCGACTCACACAAACACGCCGACACTAGGCAAAATTATAAAAAAAATAAACCGATATGTTGAAAGCAGCAAGCCGCTCAAAGATCGTATTTGGGTCACCAGTTTCGTAAATTACGAATACGGTGCATAACAGTGAGTATTACATTTTAATCTCGCAAATGTAATATACCGCTTTCCTACCCGCTCACTTATCGTCAGATATTCTGATTTAATACCTTTGTTAAACGCCGTCAGCCTATTTATTTAACAGCGCTGAATACAGAAAGGAAAGGGAAAATTTAAAGGTCTTACGCCGTTCCCAGTCTAAGAGGAAAGTTGACTTCCTAATGGTCCTAAATCTGTATCCGCTAATGCGATAATCCAGACCTGAAGGAGAATCCTTCTGAAAGTTTACGTACCAGTAAAACGGTTAGTTTACCCTGTACCTGAAAATCTTTAAACTAAATTGTTCCGAAAGGTTTAAATACCTTATCATGTCATTACTAAAACTGGCCCGACCTAGAGCCACACCATGTAGCTACGTTTGACGCTGTCGAACCCAGAAGTGCAAGGAGCTACTAATCGTAAACTCATAAACAACACCAAATTTGCTTTACTAAAACTCCTGCTAATTACTAAATGTAATTAGAATAGACCTATAGTGCACCGTAATTAAAATTATCCTATATAGTTAGTTAGAAGCCCTGTACAAATTAGTTAGTTTCTTTCAATTCTACGCGTGTAAATATTAGACCTCCAAGCAAGTATAAAGAGCGTTACCCTTGTTATATCGACGCACAGCTGCCATTACAGTTATAATAACTATAAATAATTTGGACACCGATAACTACCCGACAGATCCGGCTTTAAAAATATTAATTTATTTTAAAATAAATTAAACATTAATTTAATTTAAAATAAGTTACTTTAACAAAAACGCAACAATATAATTAAAGATTAGTTCCTTTGAATGTATAAACACATCGTTAACCGTATTTCCACAGAAAACGTAAGGAGAGAAACGCTCCGCCGAAATAACCGCTCCCACTTTCTTGGTGCCTTGAGGCCCATACACTTTTGTACACTTGTTTTGGACTACGGAAACGCCAGTTTCATCCACGTTGAATGTATAGTTTGGAGCAAAATTATAAATATCCAGGTTTGGAAAACCTGGCTGCCTAAGTTTTATTTCGGGGTTTCGTTTTAAAAACCCATATAACCAATCTTTACCAGCTGGTTGTTTTTCAAATGAGAAACCATATTTGATCTCTTATTCTTCTGCATGTTTAAATGCTAGCCGACGAACTTCTGTTGGCGTCAAACTATAAAACAGTTTGGCCATTGTCAGCACATACTCTTTTAGTTCCGCTTGACTAAGTCATGTTTCTTCAGGGTTAACTGCATTTTTTGTGTCCTTAACGTCCACTCTGGTATATTAAATGGACGTCCCACTTGCCTTATCTTTCTACCTTTATTTATTTCTTCAATGTTATTTTCAGTGGCATCTGTAAACAAAAAATATATTTTTTTTGCCATTTGAAATCCTTATTTAAATATTTGGTGGGTAATTGTGGGAAATATTGCACACAGTTACAACTCGGCGCCCCACCGGTAAAAAAAATTAAAATTTTCTTTCCTAACAGAAACAAAATTTTATGCAGAAATTTATTTTACATCAAAAGATGCCTAAAACTATTCTAATTATGACCAATAGAGCCAATCAATAATAAAAAATAAATTGTGAGCTTACCTTCTTATTTCAAGAACCCACAGAATTATAACCCAGCAACCATGTATGATATATGTTAACAGCGTTCTTCGAAGAAACGGAATGAAGCCGGTTACGTCATTCTACGTCACCTGATTTAACATCTGCTAGATGGTAGCACTTGCCTCATTCGTTAATATTGTATATTTAAGCGGGTAACATCATGGGCACAGTTTCGCGCTGCGAACAGTTCCCCCACTTTCCCTTAAGAATGGAATCACTGCCTTAAACAGAGGCAGTTATTTACAGTTATTACTCAGAAAGTGAAATTCATTACATATCCATTACGCCATTCGATTACAGGGTAAACAGAAACCGTGTATTGCCTTTTATGCTTATTTACCATGAACAACTTTTACTTCCGCAAGGTTCACGTGTATATATATATATATATATATATATATATATATATATATATATATAATCTGACAGGTCCTTTTATTCCTAAAATTATTATATTGACAGAGACTCCACTGGTTCGCCCAGTTCAAAAAGTTCCGGAGGGTTTTGGATATGAGGCGGGAGACCGTTTCGTTGTTCCGATTAATCGTCCAGAAGGCAGTGTCATCCGCAAACTGCGCAACGACTACTGCCGGTTGTGTAACTTCAGGAATATCGGATGCGAAGATAGTGTAAAGGATTGGGGCGAAGGCAGAAGCTTGCAGTACACCTGCTATAGGTAGAAAGGGATCGGAGAAGGTTTTTCCTACTTTGACCCGAACTGACTGATTGGTCAGGTACGAGAGCAGGAGTTTGGAGAAGGTGTCGGGTATTTTGAGGTTTCTGATCTTGTAATTGAATGCTCTGGTGGTTTCCGTAAGCAGATTCAACAAGCGATTGTGACACGGCCGTTGGATTGTAGGTGGTCCCTGAGTCCCCTGGTTAGAATCTGCCCAAATCATTTTCCGAGGAAGCTCAGGAGGGAGATGGGTCTATAGGAGGAAGGTGTGGTTGGGTCGGAGTGGGGCTTGAGTATCATGACGGTGGACGCCGATTTCCAGTCCGTCGGGAAGTGAGATAGGATTAGGCTGATTTTTTCCCTTTTTGGAAAAATGAGTTGACGCTGTCGAGTTGGATTTCGGGAAGGTTAAGGGTGCGGAATTCTTCATGGCGACTCTCAACGAGTGTCTTAAACTGGTTATCTAATTGGGGATTATCTAGAGATTGGAAAGTGGATTGGAGGTGGTGACCAAGGAAATCGGCCTTTCCTTAGTCGGAGGAGATTAGGTTGCCCTGAAGGTCAGTTAGGTGGGATTTATGCTTTACTTTCCTTCTGGTTAGTCTATCGCACTGTTGCCAGAAGAGTTTTCCATTTCTATAATCTAGCTGGGAGGTGGATTTGGTCCAAGAGTCGTCGGCGTGTTTATTTGCTTCTCGCCTGATTAAGGCGTTAAGGCGATTGTATTCGGTCTTGAGAGCCGAATCGCTAGATTACAAGAATTAACGATAGATTCGTCTTTCTCTTTCATCCAGTTCACGATGCGCCGTGGGAGCGGTTTGCGGAAAACGTTGATGTTTTTAAGTGGGACAGAGATATCGACCGCTTCCGTAATTAGGGAAGTTAGGTCTCTAATGGCTCTCTCGAGATCTTGGATCGTTAGAAGATTGGGCGTTGGAAGGTTGTTGGAGATGTGTTCTGAGAACACATTCCTGTCTGCTCTCGAAAAATCTTATATGAATGTCTATTGAGGTGTAAGGTGAGCTGGGCAAAACGAAGCTTTCACCAGTAGTGGTATGTGATCTGATGTGATCGTGGTGCCTAGAAGCACTCACGATCAAAATAGTGTGCTATGGGTTCGGAAACTATGATATGTTCTACTATTTAGTCACCTAAATGTTCGAAATATGTTGGCTGTGCGTTACCGTTTCGCAACTGCAACAGAGCCGATAATAACCTGTTGCCGTTACCATTAGTTGCGGTGTCACCGAATTGGATGTGGCGGGCATTGAAATCACCTAGGATAACAGTATTAGGGAGGCTGGAGGTCATCGGATAGGGTGTTGTGGCCGGGCGGGTTGTAATATAAAATATATACTATCGTGGTGGGGGAGTGCTCCATCACAGTAACGCATTCGAGATGCTGTAAGTGCGCAGGAAGTTGAAAAGGAATGGTTGGGAAACAATTTTTAATTAAGAGGGCGGTTCCGTGTTGGCTGTTGTTTAGGAAGGTGTGATACGTGTTGAAGTTAAGTGTGAATCTGCTAGGATATCCATTTTGGAGTAATTTAAGGGTTGGGTAATCGTTACAGACTGTCGTCTGCGGGTACGCAGGGCGGTATATATATATATATATATATATATATATATATATATATATATATAAGCTGTAAATAAGTAAATACCAGCCATAAGCATGAGCATACTAACAAAAAAAACTCGGGTGTAAGCACAGGGTAAAACAAATAGTTCCTAATACACAAAATCGTACCTTCTGCTTTTAGGTTGTCACCTGAAAAGTGCTGAGAGTTCCTGGGCGATATTCCACAACATGGCTACCTGTGTGGATATTTCCCCACCTTTGCTTGTCTGAAAGGTGTACGCCTGTGCAGTCTAGCGTCCTTCTAATTAACCAAAGTGTGTATGCCCGTTTGATTAATTAATCCTTTCCTAACGCAACATCACGACCGAACTGGGAACCCAGTGAAATCTGCAGACAATTAGTCTCTAATAATCTCCATAAATTCTCGTTTCTGCCAGATTATCCTGTTAAAACCGTTATCAATTCTGTTTACCAGTCATTAATACAAACACTTTGTGTTCATATCCAGAATACTTAATAAAGTATTACAACCGGCTTCCTGTAAGAATAAATAAATTCTTTAAATTTAAACCAACATCTATAAAGTAGAAATACCGATTTAATTTTTCAAAAATACTCCCGTTCCTGAATGTGTAAAGCGATAATAATAAATCGCATATTGAAATTAAAATAGTAAAACCTTTGTTATACGAGCAATAGAGATACTAAGTTATTAAAAAGTGGTGGACAACCACCATCTGTGTCGTAATTTTCCTATATTTTACGATCCTGCTACTTCAGAATCCCGTCCTTTTCAACTTGCATAAGCAACAATAATTATTGCAAAAGACCAGCAGCTTAATTAAAACGATATGAATAAAAAGAACACTGAGTTATTTTCAAATAAAGTACAATTTGCCATAGTAAACTACATACGAAATCCATTGCCCTCATAAACCACGATTGTACGTTATCAGTTCCACTGTTCATTTCTATGAATAGATTTATATAAAAGTACTCTTCAGATATACAAGCATCAACCGCTTTGATCGTTTAATAATACAAGTTCGTAGAATTTAAAGTAAACATAACGTATTGATTTCTTTCGAGATCAATTTCTAAATCATTTGCGTACATACTTTAATTACTCAAATTATATAAAGAGAATTAGGAACAATTTTAACGTAGAGTATTTTCCTATCCTGCTCTACTATTAATTATCTGATCCGCAGATATAAATCTTATACCAGGAGATCCTCCTCCACCTGCAATCGTTCCAGTCCATCCTGATAAGTGCCACCTGGATGAACCTGTATTGTGTATATATATATATATTATATATATATATATATATATATATATATATATATATATATATATATATATATATATATATTATATATATATATTATATATATATATATATATATATATATATATATATATATATATATATATATATATATATATATATATATATATATATATATATATATATATATAATTAAAATTAAACAATAAAAGTACACCTTTTATAAAAATAATGAGAGGTGGTTACAATTCAACTATGGAATTTAATAGCTAATCTTTAATAAATGTAAATATATATATATCTAATTAAAATTAAACAATAAAAGTACACCTTTATAAAAATAATGAGAGGTGGTTACAATTCAACTATGGAATTTAATAGCTAATCTTTAATAAATGTAAATTATTAGACTGCCTTGAAGATCACAAATCAGAATATCCTCTAATGTAAGAAGGTTAACAATGAAAAATGTCATAATCAAAGAACAAATTTAATCACATTTAATCAATTTACGAAGTCCTCGTAAGGTTGTGAGAAATTTTAATTTGAAAATAGTAAAAACACTCACAAAAAGAAAGTTGACATGCCAATTATAGATTTAGTCAAATTTAACAAAGAAATAGTGTTCGGTTATTAATAATTGTAATTGTTATACAATGTGTAGGTTTAAAATGATTTTAATTTTAAGTACATAAGTATGTTAAATTATTGGAATGTGGTAACTTAACAAACTTTATTGGTAAAGTATTTATTTCATGGTTTACATTTGAGACAGGTCATTATGCTTGTGTTTTAAATTATAATATTCCAAAACCTACTAAATCGGAGATTTTCTTCTTGCTTGTTGAAGTTATTGAAATGTTTATATATCTCAATAACCTGAGGTTGTAAATGAACACAATGAGTTTGTCTTGACAATATTTCCATATTATCAAATTGAATGTCATGATTTAAATTATTTAAAGCATACTCACCAGCTACTGTAGACTTCTTCAATTGACACAATCTATCCAATCTAATATGTTCTTCACATCTTGTATCAAAGCTACGGTTTGTGGTTCCAATGAATACTTTTCCACAACAACAAGATAACGTATACACTATGGAGGATGATAATGCAGTTGAGATCTCTTTAGGTGGCTTTAAATTTTTCTGGTCTTTCTTGTCGGTTTGGATAACAAAGTTTCAGTGCGTGTCTTGGAACAACATGAAAATTATTATAATGTTTATTAGGTTAAAGTAGGATATTTATGAAAACAAATCGTTACCGTACCTTATTCTTGCCTTACGAAGGGAAATTCAAGGCAAGTCAGACGTTTTAAGTTGAAAAGTATCCTAATCATATGATACCTGACCGTCAAATTTTCTCAGATGTTCATTGTCGTTTTGTAGAAACTTGAACTCGTCAAAGCAATACCAGTGATGTAGCAAAACCCTAATCGCTAGAACACAACAAATAGAAGAAGTTGTTTTAAATACAATAGATCATCCAGAAATTAATACAAGAAAAGTTTTCAGGAACCTAAATATCTGTCATGAAATTGTTTGTTATTCTACATGCTGTTCAATTGTACCATACCACATTCAAAACGTGCCAGCACTGCTTTCGCATGATTTTCGTTTAAGAGTTGACTTCTGGTACCTTCAGAAAGTTGCAGTAAATCCCGATTTTGCTTGAGAAATCTATTTTACCGATGAAGCCAGTTTTGTAAGCAACGCAATTATAAAGTCCCATGATAGACACTTATTGGCTGAACTGAATCAATACGGCATTTTCAAGAACATTGCTCACTAAATGTTTGGTCTGGTATAGTTGGTGACTAATTGATAGGTCCATTCGTTCTGCCTAGTTGGCATACTGGTTAATCGCAAAGGAATTTCTTTGGAAATTAATTTCCTTGAATTAATTGATGATATACCACTTTTGCTTAGAAATCAAATGTGATGTATGCACGATGGCGCTAAAGCTTATTTCTTTGTTTTTCTGCACGGGAATATTTAAATCAAGTTTATCTTAGCAACCAGCGTCGTGGCCCTTCAGGTTATCTGATTTAAATAGCGTAGTTTTTTTTCCTATGGAGACACCTAAAATCTTTAGTGCATAAGCAACAGCAACAGTGCAACATGTGGATAATAGAAAAAAATTCATAGATTTGAACCTATCAGAAAAACTACGGGCATCAGTGAAATGAACGGAGGGGTGCATAACGGTTACAGAAATTCACTTTCTACAATTATTTTAACATAATTTAATCTAATGAAATTTTATTTAATTTAACATAATAAATATATTCATAATTCTCATCTTATCCGAGACGCGTGGAAGAGTTTTTAAGATTTAAAATTTTGACATCTACTACACAATGTAATAACCCCTTAAATTTGTACTTGACATTTAGGAACACCCCGTCTAAATATTTAACGGAACCACTACAAGCTAATGGGTTATCAGTAAAAGATTACTGAATAACATTATTACACTAGACATTAGCAAGGAGAAGCTAGTGCTTAACGTTGATATAGATTTCTTCCTTTATGACTAATGTTACGGACAGAAGTGAAAACATCTCAATTGATCATGGAATTAAAAGTGCTTTAAGTCTACAAGGAAGGTAAAATAAATTTAGAGTCACCTAAATATTTCTCAAATCCATTGTCGTCTTGATTGCATAAGTTTTCTTTGTGTAGAAAAGTACACATTGTAGCCACAAACGGTAGCGGCAACGTAAAGAACATACGAAGTCTTGCAGATTGCGTCAACTGGTGATGTCTGTGTTAGATGATCATGCTTTAAGTAATTTGAATCACGACAGCTAATGTGATAATACGGAAATATTGATAAGACAAACTCATTATTACCTTTGTTTACAACGTGATGTTATCTAGATATTTAAACATGGAAATAACTTCAATATACAGGAATAAAATATCCAATTAAATAGGTGTTGGAATCACACAAAAGAAGGCAAAATAGCATTAATTTTAACTTGTGTCTAGGTTTTTTTGTGCTTTCTTAGACCTTGAAGTAAATGCTCTACCGATCAAATATGTTAAATTACTACAGTATTTCAATAATTTAACATATACAGTTATAATTAAAAACGAAATTAAACGTACCCATTGTGTTTTCACTGTACAATAACAACTTCAGTTGTGAGTAGTAAGCTATTTCTTTGTTAGATTTAACTAGATCTTTAATTGGTACGTCAAGTTTCCTTTCCTGAATGCTTCCATTAATTTCAATTTCAATTTCAATTTCAACTTAAAGTTTTTCATAACTTTACACTTACAACATAACATGATTAGACATTGTTAAATTGTCCTTTGATTATAGCACTTTTCATTGCCTTCATATTATGAGTCTCTTTGGTATTAAGTATATATTTATAAAATATTTATGAAAGAGAATTGTAGTTTAATGAATCCATTAATTGTTTTTATATATGTACCGGGTATCTGGTGCTTTTGGGTAAACTTTGCCAATAAAATGTATTTATCATACTATATTGGCCGCCATAAATAAATGAACACACAGTAAACGCGGATGCATGACATTTTTAGAAAACGTGTATTTTATTCCTAGTAATAAACGATGAAAATTTGAACAAGATACAAATATTGTTAACACTAATAATTCAACGACTTTTCTCTGATCCTCGCACGCTCAGCTAGCAGTTTAGGCTTAGTGGGAATGAGTGAATTTATGTTAACCTGAGGTCTACCATCTCACGTTTCTGAAATCCGTTTTTGAAGGGCATCTAAATTGTTCGGGAGTCACTGTATATCACTTATACTCCGTCCTACCATATCCTACAAATGTTCTATTGGTGATAAGTCTGGTGAACGAGGAGGCCATGGAAGCAGATCAAGATTAGTAGTATATATGACAGTAATACTGATTCAAGAACGTTCTTAATGTACCGGTTTGCATTTAATGTTCCCTCAATAACTACTAGAGATTTGTTTCCGTGGCCCCCCACACCATCACACCTTTAGTGAGAGCAGTATGTCGTTATATATAAGAATGGAAATTGCGTCTTTCTCCAGGAAGTTTTTTAACCAATCTGAGACCATCATGAGCCCATAAACAAAATCGAGAGTCGTCACTAAAGATGACTCGATTCCATTGCACATTCCAATGCAACCTCTCGTTACACCATTGCCGCTGTGCAGTACGATAGCGTAGTGTTAGAGGTAAACAAAGCGATGGTCGGTAAGCCAAAGAGCACGATCTTCACTATCAGTGGTACGTCTAGGACCTCCGGGACGCAAACGTGGTCGTTGCTCATTATTTTCTCATCATCTTCGTCAACATAAGGAAATTGTGGCGACACTGAGTCCCACGCGAGCGGCAACATCACGAATTGATAATCCGGTTTCTCATAGACGGATTATTCTGCCAGGTTCAAACTCGGTTAACTGGTGGAAATTTGCACGATGTTGTACAGGAGTCATTATTTCAACTTTAATGTGTTTACTTATTAAGTTTACAAATACGCTTAACATTGACATTTACTAATAACTAATTTCAAATGAAAAGAAAGAGTTTTTGTTTATTGGCAATGATCTTTATTGCATTCTGCTGAAATTTTCATCGTTCCTTGATAGGAATAAAACACACGTTTTTTGAAAGGTTTATTAAAATACATCAGCGTTTACTGGGAGTTCATTTATTTATGGCGGCCAGTATATATGGCTACTAAGTGTGTGCATTTTAAAATTATTCTTGACTATGCAGTGCAAAAAAGCAGGGAAAGCAAAGTAGACTTTTTAATAGAATACCCTATATATCATTAGATTTTTTGGGATCTACGTGAAACTATAAAACTTTACTTATATGGGTTTCATGCATGTAAAATTTACGGTTTTTGAAATAATTTGGTTTTTATCCAAAAAATCTCATTTACAGCTATAACTTTATTATTGTGTACCATCTTGTGTTTTGTTAGGAAAACTTTTCATTGGACCAAAGAAAAACCAAGCTTAGGCCTATGTTCTGAAGAACAAATATTAGACATACATCTTACAGGGTGTTCAAATTATATCTTCAAACTTGCGAAACTTGAAATTCAAAAATATCACCTTTCTCAAATATTTTTACAAAATTACACCGTTCTTCGTAGCTATGTCCTATAACTATGTTCCAAATGACAAATATTTGACCTGTCAAAGTATTGTTGCATTTTGGTAGCTATTTAATATTTTGGAAATTTTGGGTGTTTAATAGTAAAATAATGAATTACTCTAAAAGTGAATTGATTGATATGGTTTATGTCTTAGGAGAGGATCAAAAAAATTGTCTTCTTGCTCAAAGGATATACAGAATGAAGTATCCTTCTCGACGTCAACTCACTCGGCTCACTTTTGAAAATTTGATCGAGCGATTCGATTTTACTGTCAGTGTCGATTGTGTAAAACGCAAAGTGATGAATAGAAATACCAGTAACAAGAAAAGGAACTTGAGATTCTGCTCCATATTTAAGAAAACCCGCATGTAAGTAGTCGTCAGATAGCAATATCATGTGAAACGTCGCGCGCCGCCAGCTAAAGCACCGATTGCCGATAATCCTACGAATAACGGAATAAGAAATGGTAAAAACCCTCCCAGTTTAGGTAGAAGAATGACTCTAGGAACTTTAATATTTTTCTTCCCTCCTAAACTTTTTACTACACGTTTTGCCGTTGAAAGCGCTGACTTTATTGTGTCTGTGAAATTTCCGTTAAGTTTAATTTTTTTAGCTATTGTTTTTCGTAAATGCAATAAATTTCCACCATTGCATTTGTTCTTCTTCTTCAGATTAAGATCGACGCGAGCACCCCATACCTAATTTTCTTTTTGCTCTCATGGCGGTGCCGACTGCTAAAGCCGCAGTTCCTTCACCTAATGCTGCGTCTGATGATTTAAAGCGTTCCCAAGCTTTTTTTTCTAAAATTTTATCTGCTTTATGTCCACTTTCTAAATCTCAGAATCTCTGTAACTGATATCATTAAGCTTGTACTAAGCGTCTAATTGATTAATACCGGGGCCACCGCGTGTGAGCCGTTTCTCTAATTTTGTGCCTGGACCACAATACTGGTAACCGGGTAAATGCAATTCAAACGGAAGTTTATTGATTAGAGTATTCACTAAACCACCACCACCTGCACTATTTAGCTTCCTATCTAACATTGTTTACCCAAATGGATAAAGCAGGGTATTTATACCAAAATCCAAATCATACAAAAACAAATCATAGTTATTAATATATTTATTCAGTAAATGCTATACATTAGATAAGCAGGACGGTAATACGATATTTCCATTAAGCATACAGTGTTATGTGAATTAATACTTTACTTTTATACTTTTATAACATCTTCAATGTCTTTATAAATGCCATCATCATCATCATTACCATGGAATCCTTGCTCGCGAAAACGACGGTAGTCAACAACTTGTATGAACTTTTCATAAAAAAGCGCCAGATTGTAAGATTCAAGAAACTCCAATCTATAGCTTATTGTATCCTTTACATTGAATAGTTCTTCTACATTATGAGAATTGAATATGCAAGAACAGCAGTTGTAGTTTTATATCGTAATAGTTTTCAAAATTCTGCCATATCCCTTAATCAATTCCCAATTGTAATAAATACCAAGATTGCTAGATAGAGATTCATAATGTTGATCATAAATTATATCTTCTTCTTCTTCGTTTACACTTGGCCAATCAATTTTATTTTCAATTTCCTGGGATCGCAAAAATTGTAATTCTACACATGAATGCCCTCTTAGAAGTTCATTCCATTCGTTTATGTAACACTACATTATTACTTCGATCGCAGTTGCCACACCCCATACGCACGACTCTTGCAAGGTTGAGGTGTGTACTGTATCCAATTTCAATATGTTTTGCATGATAAGTATCGTTCGATAGTTTATAATAAGCACAATCGATTAAGTATTCGTTAGCTGCTTGTTTATACACTTCATCCTTATCTTGAGACCAGTCAGTGTTAGGAGAAGAATAACCTGCATCTCGTTTTTCCTTACTACTACTACTACCATCACTATTTTGACAGCTCCAACAGCACAAGTTATCGTTCCAGAAAAGATTTTATTGCTGCCCGCATGACTTTACTTACTCACAATTGCACTACAACTAAACACTATGATTCTAGTTAATGGGTGCGGGACACTATTAACAACAAAATGTTATGTTTGTTATTTTCCCGGCTGCACTTAAACTACTTATGAACACATCCTTCGTGTTTAGCAGCGTTTTAAACTCTTCAATTCGAGTTTCTTGTTTAAAATACTCATAAAAACGCTAAGGTAATACACATTTAAAATCGCCTATTTCCATCACTATACGTTCAAAGTACTTAGTATTAATTACTGCCACATTTAAACTTTTTACTTTTTCGATAGCTCAAGGTCACACACATTTTTAAAGGGTTTGCAACAGGTGCTTTGGTTTAACACTGGTAACTCCATATTTGCTAACTGACACACAGCTCGCTGCGGATATAAGAAGAAGGATTGTAATATGATACACAAAAACTTTGTTCGACCTTGACTCAACCACGATAGCATAGAGCAGTGCTGTTGGATCAGAACCGGCGCACTCTCTTTCTCTCTCACACACTTACTGCAATTTCTCTCTCACACACCTTTCTCTGGGTCAGGATCGGCCCAATATCTTTCTCGTGGGGATCAGGATCGGCCCTATATAATTAACGAGGGAGTCCGCACGTGCACGACGGACTAAGTGATTTGACCTTGAATGCAAAATTCGTATAATGTGCATCAGAACCGGCCCTATATCACTACTTCTATGGAAAAGGTTTTGTGTATCTAATGCATATACATGTCTCACTCTTACGTTAGAAAACAATAATACAGTTGAATGTTATAGTAGTATATTAGATAACAAGGGATTGAAGTGACTCATTTAATCCCGCAAATAGGGTTTGTTGGTCGTGAGCTGTAGCCCGAGACCAACAACTATTTAAGGGATTAAGGAACTTCAATCCCGTGGTATCTACACTATTTTTTGCACTTCATGGAGAAATAATAGACGTAATTATAGTATTTTCTGAAAATTAAAATATTACATCTACGATAAATTTTAATTATTAGAAAAGTCACTTTGACAAAGGAGCTGCACTATTCAAGGCTAATGAAATTTATGGATTATTTTTAAAATCCCAGATGTTTCAATGCCATAACAAGATTAAATTATTTTTTAATCCCTAGAGATTAAAAGTAACACTTCAGTCCCCGAAATGGGGGAACCAAATAGTACTTTTAATGCACGAAGTGCAAAAGATATGTTTATTTTTGCAGTTAGTTCTACAAACTCCAATTAGGTAAATAATTGAGTTATAAAGACGGCATGTTTAAGGTCACAGTGTACTAAAATTATGAAACGGTCTTATGTACTTAAGAATTGTAAAACGGTATTCTGAACAGCTTTTCCTAATTCCAGAAATTTTGTTACAGGTTCTTCTTCTTCACTATCGGAAACTGCATTATGTTTTCTCTTTTGTCGATAGGGATTTACCGACGCTTCCAGATAATATCTAATCAAACTCTGAGCTTTGTCCTATTAACTCTTCTTTCAATTTCGTAAGAACATCAAAAATGAGCCTCTCAAATTCGCTTGATCCAAGGCTGGTGTTTATTGTGCCCCATTTATTGAAAGTACAATCGAACTTTTCAATTTTCTATATTCTGATTGCCATTTGTCCAATATCGCTCAAACTTTCACATTGAATACGCTTGAGTTACTCCTTCTGTTATGAATGAGGTTTGTGGTGTAAATGCTTCTACTATGGGTATTTCTAAAAGCATAGTTTGTTTTTGTTTAATTACGTAGTTTGGCCTAGTCCCTGTTGGGTTGATGGTGGACATTTCTACTTTCTGATTTGCTTTATTATTGTTTGTTGTCTTTGATCTTATTGAATTCTTCTGCGATAACGTGTGATGTCGCTGATCATAATGCAGGAAGTATACGTAACTATGTCAGGTGTCTCTTTAAATTGATCTAATAGAGAGATTGGGTGTTGCTTTCGCAGTAGGTGCATATCATGCAGTCGTCGATTTTACCGAATTGTTGTGGTTCGGTGTTTTTTGTTGCACTGGTTCATTATTTAAGAGATTTTAATACTTTTTGCAAAAATTTATGTAAGTCATGAAATGTTTGGAATTGGTTGGGTTTCCTAATGTTCCTTTTATACAGTTTGCTTGCTTCTGAATCCTGCTTGCGGATGATGATACGGTTTATTAATAATGTTCGCCATGTTGCTTTGGACATTTTCAAATTTGTAATTAACATTAAAAACAGTAGTTAGCATCACTGTTGCCATTGAAATAATTTCTATGTGTGTTTTTCCGCTAGTCTCATTGCATGTTGTCTCAGAATCTCTTAGCTTCCATCACAGAAATGATGGATTTCAGCAGGTTTTTGCATTATGACCAAATGTTGAAGCAGTAAGTGTTTCAAAATTTAATATTTTTTCAGTAACCATGCACCACGCATAGATACACTGTAACCCCTATCTATTAGGCAAACCCAAAAAAAAGGTAGTGGTGGCTATTGGTAGTCCTTATGGCCTAATCAAAATTTGCAGTACCAGTAGTGATACCTTATTAGGATAATTGATCGCGTACTACTCAACAACATCTAAAATTATTCTTACTTATAGATTCCTAGTCCCATTTAAGATGATGTATCTTAATCAACTGGGTTGAAGTCCTTTAGTTAATCTTTTGGATAGTATACACAAGCTCACAATCGCCCTTTGTTGTTCTGTTGCAAACTTAAACGTTCCGCGTTCACTCACGTTATCACTTAGAAGTTTCTCTTACTATCGAGCGGATCAATTTCATACAATACTCACTCTTAACACACCGATTACTGTTTATTTCTAATATGTTCAATCATTATTAACCCTCCTATTGTGTTCGGGTCAATATGACCCAATCTCGTTCTTCTAATGTACATAATTCGTTAATTTATTTAAATATTTCACTGCATGGCCTTTATATCATTACTCTAATAACGATGTACCTAGATTGATATTAGAAAATTATAAATAGTTTTTTTAATGCATTTGTTACACTCACTGTTTGGGTCTATAGGACCCGGTGGTTTGTGTGGTTCAAATTAAGAAGAACGAGAAGCAGATTATTATCATAGAAGAACGTATTTTATTAGTTTTGTTTTATTTTCATAAATATAAATAACTTACATAATATTGCCACATTATTGCGCAATATTGCGCATATTGCATGCGTTATTTGAATACCGATAAACAAGTTTATCCCTGTTGAGACTTGTGTGTGGCTCCGCGTATAAATACAGCCAGAGATCATCTGTGTGTAAGTTTCGTAGTAAATATCAAACTTGATACTATACTCTAATTAGAAATACCTAACAATTGAAATTTATTATTGAAAATGTGTAGTGAGAGAGTGCTTATGGACAGCGAACTTGAGAAACTTGTGTGTGTTTCTGATAGTGATTCTAATGCTTTTGAAGAAGAAGAGCATTTGTCCGAAACCCAGATATATAATAGCTAATCGGATGATGAAGTGGAAGCTACGATTTCAAATGAAGCTGATACGGATAATCATGTAACTTCAAAAGATCGCAATATAGTATGGAATGAAAAGACATATCAATCGGGAAGGAAATATTATTTCGTTGATTTCTGGGCCAATAAGGTATGCTACGTCGCGAATAATTAATATGAAATCCGCGTACCTCCTCTATTTCACACTCAAAATTGTATATCTAATTTTTAAAATGTCAAATTTAGAAAGCAAAAGACTTTGTGGCGACATGTTTCAGGAAGTAACATTAGTTGAAGTAGAATCATATTTTGGTGTACTGTTTCTAGCTGGAGTGTATAAATCTCACGGAGAGGCAACAGCCAGTCTATGAGATGGAAATGTAGGTCGTCCAATATTCAGAGCAATGATGTCCATACAACGATTTCATGTAATTGCACGAATAATTCGCTTTGACGATAAAAAAACTAGACCACAATGACGCCAAACGGATAAATTAGCTCCCAAACGGGACTTGTGGGATAAATGGGTTGCAATTCTACCTAAGTTCTATTATGTTCACGAAAATGTAACGGTAGATGAGCAAATGGCATCTTTTAGAGGTCGTTGTCCTTTTAGACAGTAGATCGCGAATAGACGTGCTAAATACGCAGTCAAAATTTGGACTTTATGCGATTCTGTAACTGCTTATGAATATAACATGCAAGTTTACCTCGGGAGGGAGATAAAGGTAAAATAGTTTTACTAGATCTTACTCATGGTCTAAACGGTCACATCGTAACGTGTGATAATTTTTTACCTCGTACGATCTGGAGCAGATGCTATTGAAAAGAAAAATAACCATGCTTGGCACTATTCGCAGAAATAATCCTGAATTGCTAGCCGCATTGGTGTGCAACAGGAAAGAAGTTCTTCCTTCAAAATTTTATTTTACCAAGGACACGTCGACACTCATGAGCACCATGCACCATGATAACGGAGTGTGTAACCCAGATCATAAAAAGCCGTTTATGATTTTAGATTACAACAAAACTAAAGGTCCTGTAGACACGTTAGACAAGTTAATAATAACATACCATGTAAACGGCAAACTAAAAGATAGCAAATGACTATCGTTTACAATATCATGAACGTTTCAGCTTACAACGCTTATCCTGGAATGCCAGTAAACTTACAAAACGGCGGCTATTTCTTGAAGAACTGGGTAATTCCTCACTTCATTACTGCAAGAAAGAAAACGTTTACCTCGAAGTATTCCTGCAGCTGAAATGGTTATCAAGCCACTTTCTTCAACCAGTAATGCCGAAGTAAGGGAGCAAGAGACCACAACCAAGTGTAAAAGATATAATTTTTGTCCCTCTTCAAATGATAATAAAACTAATATGGTATGTTGTAATTGCTCAAAATACCTATGTAAAGCTCATGTATATTACTACTGTCAGTCAATGTGTATCATGACCTTGACCTTGAAAAACCATGTACTTGGACGTAGGCAATGTGGTGGCCTTGAGGAATATACTTCGATGTATGCAATGTGTACGATGATCTTGAAAACCATTGACCTGGATGTAGGCAACCTCTACGGCAAGGTGTACTATTATTATTATCAAAAGTGGCTTAGGATCGGCCTAGTATATCTGCTACTTCAAATACTGTAACAAAAAGATGTATATACTTAACTACTACGTTTTTCAGATGTTATTTACATAACATTTATAATAATATGTAATAAAAGTAAAATAACGTAATAAAATGTAATGGATAATAAATACTACATCTTATTTCTTAGTATTATTTGCTGTTATATCAATTTATCGACAATAAAACGACAACTATAGGCTCCCGTGTCATAATCACCCAAACACAATAAGTGAAACCAAAATGTTAACATAATAGGAGGTTGAGATTTTTGGAAAACTTTCACAGCACAATTCCAACTCCATACAGCGTCAACTCAACTTGTAAACGTTTGAATGTTCTATCCTCAAGAATGGGTTATGGCATTAAGTAAGAATGTTTAACTGCACTACGAACTGTTGCGACGTCAATTAACACCTATATGTACTTTAATTCTGAAATCATGCCCGATGGCTTGAACTGGAAATTTGTTAAAAAATATCTTATGCTTTCTAAACTTACACTTTTATAGATAACCGCGTACATCTTGAAAACGTCACTAAATATTAACCCGCTAAATCAAAATCAACCACTCTTGAGGAGTTTAAATGTCACGTGACTTTACCGAACCCAAAATTCGAAAACGGAAAAAGGGAACTAATGCAAATGAGAATTCTTCTAGCCACGTCATCGTCAAATATTTAAGAAAATGTCCAAATTCGATATTCGTAATCAACTAATGCAACATTACAAACCAACAAAAGTTTTACAATAATTTTACGTATGCACGAGATCCCTTTCAGTGAAAATTAATAATTTTCAATGCTATTTTCCCTTGAATTATACGTAAAATTTTGCAATCCTAACTGATTTATATGAATACTCACACGTATTTATTCCACACTTTACAACAGTATAAAAAAATACCATTAATTCGCTCACGCTAAGATTATTAGATAAACGTATAAATGGCCTTTTTCATTTTGAAAAACAGCTGAGATATTGATATTTCTTTTCGTTTGCATTAATTTCTTTACATTTCTAGACATAAAGTTATTTCACTTGTAGATCATACATTTTTATCTTCCGTAATTTTCAATTGAAAACATCAAATTTTGTCCAGCGTGCACATGTAATTATAATCAATTGCGACAAACTGTATACATGTACAAGCACATAGTACTTAACGCAATTTACATTCTACTACCGTAAACTTTTTTCCATCTAAATGTTTCCTTTCTTATCTTATTGTGAATTTTTAATTTTTACTACTTGTATACAACTAACCATATCCTTAACAGAGAAACTATAGCGACATTTAACTATTCCTCTTAGTCACACTGTCAACTCGCAAATAAGTCGGGTCCATGGGGAAGATCATTTCTAATTTAGACATAAGTATCACATAGGTGACACTTTTTAAAACTGACTGACATTACAAAATGTCTTGCTTTTCCTAATTTATGTAAGGGCAATAACCGATTGGAAGTGATGCCTTCAGTCAACTGTCACTATTACATAAATTAAGCTCGCTTGGAAGTATTTATTTATTTAAAAAACTATAGTTGACTAACGTGTTGTTATATTTCACATTACACGGATGTATCAACTACTACCCTTAATTTAGATTACCTTTTACAATTAATGTTTGACAAAGTATCCAATAAATAAAACCAATTAGAAAGTTGAAGCGCTACTATACCTTTTCATTACGTTTTCAAGTGCAAAACTCAATAAAATGGTGGACTAGATTTGTCCTATTTTTATTACCTCGGTATATAATGAGAAGTGGGGCACTTGGGAAATCCAATAACTCACTTGCAGACAGGAGCGTCATTTTAATTTTAATTAAAATAAAATTACTGTTAATGTTAGAGTAATTCCTTATCGCAGGACGGAGGGATTGATCTAAAAAATTTACTACTTCGTGCGCACAGAAATAATTACTTAAGTAGCGGTTTAATTAATGATTTCAGATAATTCCAAGTTATATTGTGAAAATACGGGACTTGAGTGATTACCAGCATGTGTACTAACATTTTAATGCAGTTTTTAGGCTCAATATGTTTGCAACATTAACTGATGGATATTAAGAGATAATGTCTATATTCTATTTTATCAAACCCATTATATGTTTTACGGTTAGCAGAATACATCTGTCTACAATTAGTTATGGGAGTCTCATCCTGCTAGCAAACGTGTGAATATAATGTCTATTTAGGTTGACCTGTGTTATTGCTTATACATATAAAATTACTTTACAAATCTGTCTTTTTAAGGTTAAATCTCTACTACATAAAATACAACTTTTCATATTGGCAGATCAATTTATGCGGACGGCGCATGTATTTATAAATTTGATAACTACTAGTCTTAATTATTTTGTTCAGAAACTAAACATATTTACTGGATATTTGCTCTTACCCACTTATACAGATTGCATTTAATAGAGGAAAGGTTGAAATTTTTCATATAAAAGTATAACACAAAGTACATTATATTTTCACTGATCCTAAAAATCTTTCCTATTAATCAACTAATACGATTGTTATTTAGATTTATACTCCAATCTCACTAAGTTTTTGTGTAGCAATTACGAATTGGTTGTTTTTATACCTAATAATTATTAAAACTTTCTTACGTCCGCATAATTACAGTTAATTGTAAGTGACTTGGTTACACCTATTAATGATTCATGTTCAGATTAATTATTCTATTAGCGGTTGATTAACAATCACATGTTTTTCAGATTTATTTCTCGGTTATAAATTAGAAAATTCCACTAAGTGTGTTGGTAATATCCGTGAGTTACGTTTATCTTGTTAATGAGAGAAGAAAAAAAAGTTACATCGCTACATCAGTTAGGAAATGAAAAACATCTCCTAAAAATTAAAACTATGGTATATTATTTTTGACGTTTAATAACTCTAAACCGATGATACAAAATTCTGATATAAAGTCTAAAACATCAATTTAACAAATATGGCTTTGATGTTATAACCACATATATTTTTTTAAAGCTTCTGCAATCTTTACTTTAAACACTCTTTGAAATGATTATTTTCAACCTGAATTCTCTTGATTTTAATCAAAATGTGTTTTATTCTCAGTTCGTACACGTTTTCTGAAAAAAGGAAACAGATTAGATTTTATGTTCCGTGTTTTATTTGTTCCATAAATTTTATTTAAAGTCTCGAAAATTATTTATTAATGCACCTTTTCTTGAAAGAACGATTTTTTTAATGAATAACTTTTTAATATCATTTTTTTTTACTACATACTGTGCTATTAAACATAACTTAAATATTTTAAAACAATACAGGTAATAAAAATAAGATAATCAAAATTTTTGTTATCTCGGAAGCTTTTCATTATGCTGCACGAATTTCCCTACTGAATAGCTATGCTAATTTTTGGTTTCAAGAGTTCTTCGGTGCAGGTTTCACCTGTTGAATTTAAAATTATTTTGCTGACATCTTTCATAAAATTTTTAACTTCTATGTACCAAGGCCCAAGTGTCTCTACGACAAATGGAATAAATTTATAATTTTTTTCGATTAGATTTCTGTACTTTGATATTTTTCTTTTGACACTTGACTCTGCTGCTGCTCCTCAAAATGTAGATGTTTCAAAAATGTAAGAAGGGGCCAGTGTATTTGAGCAGGCTGCATCCCAAATCAACAACTCTCCTCTGCTCCATGGGATTAGAGTTATTCCATCAGGTCACTTGTCATCAGTTCGGGATAATCGAGCAAGCTCTTTGTTATTTGGGAATCCAGACTACGACTTATAATATTATTAAGTTCTAAATAATGTGGGTAACGTCCAGATGAAATTTTGCAACGGAAGCAGTGTAATCCCAACTCGTCTATTGTTTCTCCACAAGGACAGAATGTTCCGCGCAAATTTTTAATCCGAACTGTAGAGCAAAAGAAATTCTAAAGGTAGTGTTGTCTAATAGAGTACCCAAAGTTTTACTTGGAAGTACATTGAACCTTCCATTAGATTGATTTGCACAAGAAGCTAAACATCGTGTTCTTTCAACTGAATTCTTGAATTTCAATGAAGATACTGTTTGTTTAATTTTTACTTCGTCCTATGATTTTTGTGAATTGTCTTCGGGTAAAGGTAAATTATTTGATATTCATGATTTTAAAGCCCCTGACAAATAAACTATTTCAAAGTTATCCTGTACTTTTGATAGCATCGATTGGACAAGCAATGAAGCCGACTTGGCAGAAGAGATAAAAGCTGGAAATATTAGATCTTCAATTCTTCTTATACCTGAACCTTCAAAGCGAGTTGGCAAAAAATTATATTCGATTGAAGGCTGTTTAAAGTTGAATTGCAAATGTTTTTAGGTGCATCATTAATTATGTAGTCAAAACTTTGAATTATTTCTGGATATAGCCATGTCGGAGTCGTAGGAAGTAAATAACAGAGCTTAGGAATCGTGAAACAGTTTTTTTAAAGAATAGTAAGATACATGGCTTTTTAAAACTTTAAGACGATTAAAAGTTAAGCAAAGTTCTTCGAGTTTACTTCTTAGAACTGTTTTATAAGTGCTCCTAATAGTGTTAAGTTCTCAACAGTCTTAATACTTTCGAAAGTTTTTTCAAAACGCTCGAATACTGTTTGGTCAAAATTTCCTGTGAATAATAATTCACATTTTTCATTGTTTAATTCCAAACCGACCTTAGTGAGCATATCTGACAAGCAAATTAAGTCAGACACTGTTTCTGGTTTTCCCGCTAAGTTCCATCGTCCAAGTAAAAAATATTCTAAATTCAGACTTTGCCATTGATATAACTTGATGTATTCCTAAGCTGAAGATTAATGGACCAAACGGGTGTTCTTGCTGTACTCCAACTTGTGACAAAATACATGAAATTCCAAAAGTCAGTTTGGAAGGATTGGAGCAGCACTGCCACCAAAAAGGAAACAATTCTATGGAATTAAATGCGTTTTTCAAATCTAATTTTAAAAAAACTTTTGTTGATTTTTTTGTTAGCTGCTGCTGCCCAAGTTATTGTCGCGTGGACTGCTGCCTCACAACCTCCTTTTGTGCCAAAACCAAGCTGTATACGTCGTAACTTTTCTCCCATGGCGCTTGATACAGATTGACAACCAATTTTTGCAGCCAATCTTCTGAAAGTACAGCCGATTGTAATTGGATGAAGACCTCTACATGGTTTTTTTAGTGCATAAAGATTGTCACCGTAGAGTACAGGTGTTATTTCATGGTTTATTTTGCCGCTCAGCATGATATTTATTAAAAGAGTGATAGCAGTTAGCAAACGATTTCCATGTTCACCATTTTCTTTACATAAAAGGTCTTTAATGTGTTGTGCTGATAAACCATCAATTCCGGCTGAACTTCCATTAGAAAATGATCTTACTCCTTTAAGAACTGATTCTTCTCCAACTTGCAAAGAATTCCAATTTTCGGTAGGAGGATCATGCATATCAAGTTCTCGTCCGGGAAAATGATGTTTTTCTGTAAGTTTTTGAATAGTTTTAAGATTCTCAGGTGAAAGTGAATCGCTAGAAGATAGAATTTTAATAGCTCCTCGTACGTCCCCATCTGAAATTTTAGACTCAATACGTCTTTGAAATGCTGTTTCATCATTAATTCTTGTTTTTTTTTGTTTGGTTTAATGTTGTCGTTGAAATGTTAAAATTATTAACATTGTTCTTGACCTCTTGAGCTAACGATTTTGTTGATTTTGGTGGTATTTGTAATGTGAAAAACGAAAACGATAATAATAATTTCCAAGAATTAGTGTCGTTTTTTTTTAACTACATTGTTTATCAATAATGAAAGCTTATTTGCAACCGCCTTTCTTGCTCCTTTTGGGATGCGTTTTAACACTCTGACATTTTTCTTTAAATTTGCTAAATGGTAAAAAATAGGTATTTTATTATCGTCATCTTCTTTGTAGCCTATGCGTTGTAGGTATGTTTGTTCAGGATGTTTCCATTTTCAGTGACTTTTCTATCTTTAAATGTTTTTTAAATTCGTAGGCAGAACGGGCATTTAATATCACTAATTTTGTTTAAATTTGAAGGTAAAAAATCAGGCGAACGTTTTAAACATTCATAATAAATCGAGTACTTAAGGTCATCAACTATTTTGTGTGAAAGTCCTACATATGATCCATAAAACCATTGATAACAAATTTTGCACTGAATTTTGCTCATACAGATGCGAACACTTTTCTTTCCAAAAAAGGCAAATAATCGATTCTTCTTCGATGAGTTGAAAAGACATAGAAGTATTGTCTGTTGTTTCATTAGATGATGATGACTCAGACTTATCTTTGTGAACGTTTTGACTTTCTTTTCTTAATTCACTTCGAAGTCGCAATGGGTATTTTGGCGATTTATCATGTTTAAAATCTCGATTAAAAAAGTTTGTTTTATAATCAAGCAAATCATTTGAATTTTTATCAGAATCATAAGCACTTGTCTCATCAGGATATATATCTCTATATCTATATGCAGGTTTGAAGTATCTGCCCAAAGTAGAGGTTACACCTTTCTGATTTATTGACGTAGATGGTTCATCGCAATAATTTTGAAGTAATCTTTTTTTGGCGTTTTCCTTGTGACTTAATTTTTTTTTTGCTTTTCCGACCAATTATGTTTTTTACTTTTGTGTATTTTTATTCCATATGTTACATATTTCGCATTTAATCTTTTGTTTATTTTCATCAAAAAAGGATTTTATTAATTGAGGATACTTTTAGAGTTATTAGGTCGTGGAAGCACCAATTTGACCCAAAATATAAATGTTCCCGGGATTTGTATTTTAAATGATTCGCGGTTTACCAATTCAGAAATATATTTTCGCACAGATTGGTAAACCTTTCCCCGACATTTCTGTCAATACTGAGCACCACCTGTATATTCAGCAGTTGATTGGCGTCAGTGTACACCAATCCAGTTTGTGCACCTCATTGTGTTTCAAAATGGAAAAAATATTGAACAGAGTGTGTTTGAAGTCTTGTGTTTCCAACGAAATTCCTGTAGAAAACGCGAGCACACGTGTATTCGGCATTTAAAAAAAAGGTCTCAAATAAGCTGAAGATGCACCTCGTAGTGGACATAGACATAGGCAGCCAATGGGATATGTTGGGAATTAAACGCGTTGCAGCATGACTTGTGCCAAAAGACATGAATTTGGTTTGAAACATATGTTTATGAACATAATGTCGAAACTAGCCAACAATAATCCTAGTGGCGCTATGAATATGGACCAAAACCGGAGAAAGCGCGTCAAAGTTTTCAAACAATCAAGGTTATGCTCACAGTTTTCTTTAACGAGGCGATTTTCATTATGTTTACGTGCCAATGGGTCAAACAGTCAATAAGGAGTATTACCTGGCCGCAATCAGGCGTTTGAGAGATGTTGTGCGTAGAAAACGACCGGATTTATAGCAAAACAGTTCTTGGACATTGCATCATGATAACGCTCTCTATCGGAAATCACAAATTGTGGTCGTCTATTTGGCCAAACATGCAGAAAATACCATCCAACAATAACCGTATTCTCTGCATATGGCACCCTATCAGGTTTTACTGTTCTCAAACCTTAAATTACCGCTTCAAGCGTAGATGAAATAACAGAAAATGCAACGAAGGGATTGAAATCAATTCTTTCATCGGACTATGAAAACTGTATGGATGAATGAGTTAAGTGTTGGCATATGTGCAAGGCTTCATATGTCCAGTTTCCCCTGTAAATACCTGACCACCCGCTTCCCAAGATCATCTTTTCACTTGCCTTCATATTCTGACCTACCAGTATGAATATCCTGACTATACCCGTGCACCAATCAAACTAACTACCTGCTCTTATTCTGTTTCCTGTTGCCTGTTATTTATAATCCTTGCCATAGTCTCCCGCCGAGTATTTAACCCTGATTCTCAATTGATTATGCATTCTAACTAGCGAAATGAACAATCATTCTTAGCATACCTTCCGGTGTAGGTACCGAGTATATAAGGGACCATTTAGTATTGTTTCTTTTGCCAAAATGGGTTTCGGCCACGAAGAAAATGAAAGCATACTCCGTAAAAGCTAGCCCCCCCCCTTCAGAAAGTATTGGAAATCTCCTGGACTATAAGGGATCTCCCTATATAGTTTTCCCATTCATACCTTCCCCTCCCACACTTCCTCACGAAAATTGTAAAAATAAAGATATCACAAAAAATTTATTCATCCTATTCATAGAATTTCACCACCATTACCACCACCAGAAATCATCACATTGATATATCGGCCTGCATACTATACATATTACCCAGATCACTCTCGCTCATCTTAAACGTTTTGCACACAATCTATCATATCACCTATTTTTGACCACCCTGTATAATTAAGACCGCGAATTATACCACCATTAACAGTTCATACACGTGCTTATTAACCTACATTAATAATTTGTTAATTCCTCTATAAAGAATATACCATTATTTATACAGATTTACATAGTCGTCCCACACCACTAGCAGTGAAACCTAGTTGCGGACCTACAACCATAAAACGTCCTTTAATTAATAAAATATTTTTTTGTATAGCTGCGAAGAGGGGCTGTACATGGTAACTTATATCCTGATCCAGGTATCTTTTCTTACATAATAAAAAAACTATTGAGCACAAAATTAAGCTTGCAAAATTACGAAAAGGTCAAACTGAAAAGTCATGGTGAACTTATTTGATTCTTACAAAAAAAAAGAAAAAAATATATATGTATATATATATATATATATATATATATATATATATATACAAGTTCTATAATAGAGTAATTCAGTTAATAGCGATTTCTATCAAAATTAGAAAAAATCTATACCGGGTGGTCGGTAAGTAATGGTACAAAGTGAAATGTAAGATTCTCATCCTAAAAATATTCCGATCCGATGCAACATGCTTTAATATAATATTGATAATAGAAAAGGCACAGGGCGTCAGGTTTCGAAAAAAAATTATTTTTGAAATATCTCCAAAACAAAAAAAAAAGGTATTTGTTTCATTCTTTGTATCATATATAGAGATGTAAAGTACATTGATTTTAGCTTATTAACAAGTTTTTATTATGTACAGTCGCGTAGAACGCAAGGGGTTGAGCAACCTTTGATCCCTATCTTCTACGCCATTGGAGGTAAATTAGATTTTTTTTATTAAAATACGAAACCTTGATGTTTTTCTGATAAAAAAGGTACACTTTGTCTAAATCCTTAACTTTGATCTTAGATTATATGAATGTTTTGTGTTAAAATAAATTAGATTTATCATTTCCGGAAGTTAGGTGTATTCTTCCCGAAACACTGATTTTCACGTTTTGATGCTTCCCAAATACTACATAATAATAATAGTAGCACTAATCAGTTGGTAACAAATACCTAAAAATGCAAATATCTTAGAAACTGTTAAAGTTATCGATTTAGGTAAAGTACGTATTTTAACAAAAAAAATCAAATTTACTCCATTGGTGTAGAAATTAGGGATCAGAAGATAGCTCTACCCATTGCGTTCTACGCCATTGTACATAATATAAACGTACTAATAGACAAAAACCAATGTATTTATGTATTATACCAAGAATGAGAAAAATATCTTTTTTCGTTTTGGGGATATTTCAAAACCAAAATTGTTTTGGAACTTTGACACCTTGCGTCTTTTTTAATATTTTATTAAAGCAAGTTGCGTCAGATCATAATATTTTGAGGCGGAGAATCTAACATTTCACTTTGGACCATTACTTACCGACCACCCCGTTGAGCACATTAAGAAACTTCATTTTGCGTACATCGACCTGTACTGCGTTTTTCCTAATTGGTTATGTAAATAATTATTTTAAACCTAATTTATCAATGCTTACAATACAGAAAATAATAATTCAATCTATACTTTTAGTGCGTAAGACATCAAAGGTCCTAGAAATAAGCAATTGAAAACAATACTTCTGCTTTGGTACATCATTAGGTAAATTTTACAAACGTAATAGAATTTCAAAGCCACAAATTGTTGTACATATTACTATAATTAATTAATAGCTTGAAATGCAAAGAGCGATACATCACTTGTTTGTGCAATTAGGTACTTTATATACTCTACAGAAAATTTAATTACGATTTTTATACATGAAAGGTTATAGCATTATTTGTAATATGAACCATTACAATTCTTTTAGTCATTTCAATGGCCTTAGAATAATTAAAATTTATTTTGGTGAATCAATACAAGACTCTATTGATGTTGCTTTCGGATTAATTTTGGTTAAAATTAATTGCGGTTATCAGATTATACACTTACTCAAACCATATAAAATCTTTTTTAACGCCCTTATTGTAATATGTAAGTAATCTAGAAAGCGACACGATTTGTACTAGTATTAGTTATACACAATTTAGTTAATCTTTTAGTCATTTTATCTCCACTCACAGGATTAAAACATAAAAAACAGAAGACTTAATTTTGCTATAACTTTGGTATTGGTTAAATTATACATTAAAACCAGTAATTGTAAACGTTAATTTGAAACAGAAGACTTTTACTAGGTTACATGTTTTTTTTTTTAATTTAAATGTCAAAAATGATTGGAACTGTCTTCTTACGTAAGGAATGTTTTATTAGAAATTTCTGTAATAAAACTTACCCACGCATCATAAAAAAAATTCTAATGCAATACATTTTGTTTGTGTTGGTTTGCTTCAATACATACGACATATAAACACGTACATAAACCTATCAGTATTTAGTATGAAGTATGGAATATTATTTTAATCACAAAATATACAAAAGAGCATTCATTGAAACTATTACTAAAATAGTGAACGGTGCTCATGTATTATCTCCTTTTTGGGTATTCTACCTTCTGTGCATGGTTAGCGTGTCTCTTGCCTAGAAGCGTATGATACCGTAAAACATTGACATACTTTGAGAGGTTTTTGTGGCAAAACGCTTACAAATAAGGCAAAAATTGACGCTTA
Organism: Vesta saturnalis; assembly: GCA_036346205.1. Classification (NCBI taxonomy): domain Eukaryota; kingdom Metazoa; phylum Arthropoda; class Insecta; order Coleoptera; family Lampyridae; genus Vesta; species Vesta saturnalis. The sequence goes on from JARFJB010002010.1 coordinate 806,375, forward strand.
TTCTATCCCATCGTACCAATTGAAGTCTTGGCAAGAGAATTATTCTAAAATGGCGGGCTTAAAGCCAATTTTATATTTTTTTTAACCCTGGTGTTACCTTCGGGTCTATATGACCCTAAATCAAATTGTTGTTTAGATAACTTTTTTGTTTTTTAATATCTAAACTTCGTAGTTAATGACTTTGTTTCTAATCCATTGAAGAATGAGGTGGCTTGTTTGTCTTAATTTTTTTTTTCCTTATTTTTTTAAATATGATTGTTACATTGGTGTTCCTCGGGTCATTATGACCCGGGGCTGTAATACATTAGTAGGACGTATAAATTTGTATTTCCAATTATTTTATATTGAAATTTGAGGATATATAATATGCATATCATCACATGCTTGTTCAAATGTACCTACATATGCGAGTTACTGTAGCCGCGTATGCAAGTCGAAACAGGAACAGACTTGCAACTTGCAGCAGGTATAAATATCATATCTCAGTATGCAACCGACAGTTTTGTTTGTTACGTTGCAGAGTAAAGTGCGGTTTGTATGTACTACTAGTTCTTCTAAAGTGCTGAAATAACAATAATGGCAAAAAAATATCTTAGTGGTGAAGACTTATACAAACTTATTGATAATTTGAGTGACATTAGTGACGATGAAGCTTCTGAAGAGGAAGATCATATCAGTGAAGATAGTGATTATGAACAGTCAGACGATGATTTTTTCGACGATGCTGGACGGACAAATCCTACGCAATTGATGCCACCTACTCAATCGATTCAATCTAAACTTGGATGTTAGATCCATTTCCTCAATCAAGGCATCAACTAGTGCAAATATCATAAAAGTCGCTCCAGGTCCAACTAGATACAGCAATGCACGAGTCCAGGATGTAAAATCTACATTTCAGCTATTTTTCAATAGTTCTCTGGAAAATATAATTTTGAAAATGACTAACATCGAAAGTCGTAGAGTGTACGTACATAGGTTTGTTACTGTTAGGAAGAGTTCACAGATCGCATGATGAATCTACCAGAAGTTTGTGGAATGCAGAAACAGGCAGACCTCTTTTTCGCGCAACAATGTCGTTGAAAGGATTTTATTATATATCACGCGTGTTACGGTTTGATAATAAAGAAGATCGTCAAGAAAGAAGGCTACGGGATAAGGTGGCTCCTATTAGAGAATTTTGGGACAAATGGACTGAAATACTACCACATTTGTACAATCCTGGGCAAAACGTAACTGTGGACGAGCAGCTGGTTGCATTCAGAGGTTGTTGTCCATTCAACCAGTATATACCAAGCAAACCAGCAAAATATGGCATCAAAATATGGACGCTTTGTGAAAGTGCAAGTTCTTATGGTTTAGAAGTTCAAGTGTATACGGGAAAACCACCTGGGGGAAAACCTGAGAAGGACCAGGGGCTGAGAGTAGTTTTAGACCTTACTTATTGACTAAGAGGTCAGAATGAAACTTATGACAATTTCTTTACATCGTATAAATTGGGTCAAGTGCTTCTCAAAAGAAATCTTACTATGTTAGGGACTGTCAGGAAAAGCAAGCCTGAGCTACCTATCATGGAAGTAAATAACCTTGTGCATAGTTCCAAATTTTATTTTACTAACGATACCGCAGTTGTGTCTTATATTCCAAAAACATACAAGAAGGTCATTCAATGAGTACGTTTCATAACTAGACACAAATAAGCGACAGAGAAGACAAAAAAAACCACAAATTATACTTCATTATAATTCTACAAAAGGAGCAATTGATACATTAGATCAGCTAATCGGTGTATACACATGCAAACGAAAAACAAATCGATGGCCCATAATCTTATTTTACAACATTTTAGATACCAGTGCCTATAATGCTTTCGTCTTATGGCGTGAAATAAATCCAGACTGGAATAGAAATGCTTTCTTCAAAAGAATACTGTTTTTGGAACAACTGGACAAACAATTGGTAAATCCTTACATTTTGTCCAGAAAACATCTTCCCGTAATGAACAAGCAGCTGCAATTGTAAGAGCTATTCAACAACTATTGGCGGAAAATTCTACCGTACCTCTTCCTGGAACTAGCAACAAAAAAAACGAGCACGCTGCAAATTTTGCCCTTCTAAATGTGATAACAAAACTAATATGACCTGCATTAAGTGTAAAAAATATTTGTGTAAAATACACGTGACCTATTATTGTCCCGACTCTAAGAAGTAGTGGATCATATCAATTATTAGACATTTTTTATTCCGTTTTCTTTTTTTTATTTAAATTTGGTTGAATTTATTGTAGGTTTCACGTTTCATATAAAAAACATTGAATTAGTGAAATAAAGTTAATAAATGTATAAAAATTGTTATTTTGGTTTTAATTTATATTTCAGGAGTTCGGGTCATTATGACTCGAAGGAGCACAAGTGTATAGTCTTGTCGAGGAGAACAGCAGGGTTAAAAAAGGTGTCAAAGTAACCTCTAGTTCGGTGTTATTTTGACATGCGCTTTATTTTCCTTAAAGTTAATGATAACGTTCGGGTAGGTTTCCTTGATACCCATAAATTAAAGAAATATATTATTACAAGGTTTTGTTATGCAGGCTCACATTCCAGTAATATAAGTAATTTGATTGTAATCTCATTACATTTAGAATTTACATCAGTTCTACATACATAAAGACAAAGTTTACATCGATTGGGCCTTGAACCTTGAACCTTGATGGCACACTCTAGCAAAATACAGGTCGTAGGTTCAAATCCTACTCGAGCTAAATTTTTTATTTATGTAGTTAATAAAATTAATAATAATTCTTAAGTACATATTTACCTTTGAACCTATTCGTTCATAACAAAAACTTATAATAATTTTTATTTATGTACTTAATAAAATTAATAATAATTTTTAATTTTCTTTTCACAACTTATTTCAATAAAACAAAGGTCAAACTGGAAAAATAAGCTTATTTATTCATAAATAATGTTCTAATTGTCATAATAAATTAACATCTTCCTTAGGTATAGCTATAATGCTACTTATAAAAATAAATACCTCTCACAACCTCTGGGCGGAATGTGATAGGTATGTAGATAACATTATTGAAAACAAAAAGATAAAAATAAACATCCTAAACTTCATAGGTCCTTACACCACTCACATTCAAACAAAATATTTTTCGATACTATATTGCAAAGTCCACATACCCACCGGTGACAAGTGACACAGCAAATCCAGTCCTTCTTTAGTGTACGGTAATCATATTTGCAAATAGTGCACAGATTATCATCATTTTCATCTGTCACCGTCTTTATTAAGGAACTCAAGGGCGCATCCTCATCTAAAGATTCTGTGCTGACAATCACCTTTTCCTACCTCAAGCTCATAGGCGCATTACCCTCATCATACGAAGAGCTGTCAAAGCGTTTGGGCGTGCGTTTTAATCTCTTACTTGTTTTTAGAGCCAACGTTTTTGTATCTTCTGGTTTTGTCCAGAACATCCGGCTTCCATGATATCTCATTGATATTTTTCTTTAGTCAGGTCAAATGTTGGAAATGAATCATCTTCATCCGGTAGAGCGACCTCTACTTGGATACCCTCATCGTTGTTTAGTAGTTGAGTCCCTGCTTTATGGACGAATTTCTTTCCTCTCTAATGTCTAATTCTGTCTGCATTATAACCTCTTGTCTCTTTCAGAAATTCAAGAAAATCATTATCAAAAATCCATGCAGTTTCCTCTCTATTTTCCGCTGGAAGCTTTCGCAGTACAGCCTGATGGTCATATGGGTAAAGTCCTGTAGTTCTAAAAGAGCTTTGTAGATTTTTCAATATTGGGAGCAATGCCATCCATCATCTTTTGTAATAACATCGGAAATTGCTCTTTTGGTATAGTTCCTTTTCTTCTGGATTCTTGCCTCCACTTATCAAGAACTTTCCGCCATTGTTTTTTCAAAGGTGAGTATACACCAATATCAAACGGTTGGAGCAAGTGTGTTAAAAATGGTGCAAGAGTTGTAAAATAGATTTTGTTATGCAATGCACTTTTGACAACATCGTGCGAAAAGTGGTATGACGAAGACTTTCTCGTCTCCTACTCCAAGCATTTTAATATGCGGTAGAAGTAGTCTGAAAAACCAAGTCTCGAATAAATCCATGTCGAACCATCCAGAGAGGATGTTTCCGTAGAGTGTTCCTCGTGCTCCAATTTTCATAAAGGTGTTTTGGACTTGTATACCACCATAGGAGGAAGAATTTCGCCTTTAGCAGTGCTACAGAACATTAAGCTGATTGAAGACAGAATGCTCTTGAATTCTTACCACACCTTTGTGATCTCGTGGTACAAGGACTTTTTTCGCCCCAGGATCGTCCGTAATATTGGTTTGGTCATAATTATAAATTAACTCTGGACGAGTCCCTTCTAATGCAGATCTCATTTTCTCGAAACATTCTGTAATTTCTGCCTGACCCACCGATGCCCGTTGTGGTTTCATGTTTGTGGCTAGTCTCTTGCTTAAATTACTTCTCTTGGCGAAAGCGTCGACAAAACCATGCCCTGGTCTATTATCATTCCATTGAGAAACGGTTACACCCGGCTTGCTTAAGAATGTATTAACGACCTCTCGAATATCAGCCTTAGTTAATGGATGCCCCCAGTCGGCTACGATGCCCATTGTATCTGCAATTAGTTTCTCTTCCTCGGGTGTAAAAACTGTTGGGTGGCCAGGTTTTCCTTTATGTCTGTGCTGAATTCTATTGAGGAGGGTAATTCTTCCTACCTTATATTTTAAACCAGCAGCTTTTTGACTAAGTTGCTTTTGTCGAACTGCTTTAACAGTTTTGGCCAGATCTTCCTCGCTGTAGTTTTATAAGCTCGTGAACCAATCTTTCTTTTGTAGATTTTAACCATCGCGAATCGTTTATGTTGCATCTAAAACAAAATAAAGCGTTATGGTTCGTTTTCTACAGGAAAATCATCACATGTAAGCACAATAGAATATTGAGTATCAAGAACGGTAAGGGACGTCTACCGGTCGACGGCTGACGTTTTAAATAGAAATCTTAAAATTTTTTGTTCTTATTGTGAACTATAGTACATATAATTTTTCGTTGGTAAATAAAAGATGTCGGTAGGTAAAATACTTACTGACGAGTTGCGCCTCGCAACCAGTAAACATATCCTACTGTTTTGAAAACAAATATGGTAAATAAACGAAAAAGCTCAATCGTTCAAACAACAATTAATCGGTATCTACACAGTAAATGGGAGGCCTACGGATACATAATTAGGTACCTTACGAAACTACAGTAGAAACAACTGAACAAACAATATTTACCAAATAGGTACTTACTCAAAAACGTGTAAAAACCACAGAAACAGCCACTGAGATGCACTATTACTCAAGCTGGGAGATGCACTGACACTGGACGAGGTCGTTGCTAACCGTTAAGCGGGCAATGCATCCCCTCCACGCCGCCGCACTCCGCCGACACGCCAAATGCCTATGTCAAAGTACCCCCCCCCCCCCCGAAAGTTGTCAAAGTAACCCAGAAAGTCAAAGTAACCCCGTTTTACGGTACCATTTGCTTTCTACCAGTGTTGCTTCTATAACACTGAATTAATACTCGTGTGCTATGTTTTAACGTCAATAAAGTGAGATTGTAAAAAATGACCCATTTTTACCTGAATTTTTTTCAGTCTACGATAAACTATACCATAATTTTAGACTAAATTTATATTTTTTAGCGTTACTTCGTAGAATTCCGTACTATTAGCACTATTTTTTTAAATACAATATAATTCTACAATTTCTTTCGTATAATTATTTATTTTTCTACGCCTTTCAATACAACATGTATCAGTATCAAGGGACAATATATATGTAAAATAATAAGTAGTTGATAGCAAAGCATTAAGGTAAAACAGCTAAGTCGATATAAATTATAATTCTATATTTAAAAATCTGTTAAATGTGAGTCTATAAGATCAACCTGATCGTTCATTAAATTCATTTTCTGATTATATTTATAAATTCCGAATACTTCAAAAAACATCTAATTTCTCTTTACTCTTTATACAGTAGTCGACGGGCTGGACCCAGAATCTTATAATGGGCTCTCCATTAAACATATATTGCACATACAATACACCGACCAGACCCTGAGGAAAATTAGCAATACAAACAAGCGACGCTTTAGCCTGGAGATAGTCTCAATACCAGAAGCCGTATTCATAGAGATCACCCGCGTGATCCTTCAGTTAAATAAAGACGAACCCGTGGTGCGTTTACGTAATAAATTGCATCAAACGTGCTGCAGCGTCTCGCAAATCGCATATAAATTTGCTAGATATTCTTCTAATAATATTTCTTAATAAAGGAAATCCGGTAAGATAAACATTCCTGTATCGCGAGTATATTTTCAAGCAACGGAAAAACTCTCCACTATTTCGTTCCCGAAGGCCTGACTAATTTACCAGCCTCAGAATAAATTACGTGTAAATTCTCTCATCTTAATCCCGAGAATTATCGTGTACTTAAGACACCTGCATTCCGTCGGAAACAATTCTCAGAATTGTTTGATTTAGTTCACGCAGTCCTAAAAGGTCGTGTAAACTCGCCTCAGATTAATTTGTTTACAACAATTAATAATAGAAGCAATTTTTAATAATAACTAACGCAGAAGATCGTGATAAACTCCGGCTTCCCTGTATTTAATACGTAGAATAAGTTTCGCTTATAAGAAAGTTATACGCGTTTAACAGCAGACGTTTCTAATAATAGAGAATTAATGCGTCTTATTTCCGGGCATGATTAAATGTTAGATATTCATTACTGTAAATACGTTCTCAATTAATTAAGAAATCCTGAGACCATCCTGATTAGTTAGAGTAAATAATCAAACGCGTACGCACAATTTGCATTTAGAAACGTGTAAATATTAACCTGTCCTTTGTGAAGCATTCCAAGTACTGAATTCATATCCATTCAGTCTGAAAGCCAAATCACATATAAGAATGGTCATGCGCACCAAGGTTACTTTAAATTATTGATTTTCTCTTAAACCTTCTTACAAACACTAACGCGATCGTTGGCCCCTGCTTATGTAATACGTAAAATATTACACAACGCTACCTGATAAATACCACGCCACCGTTTACAGGGCCGGCCTGAAAGGTCGTAATAAATCAAATTAAATCGTCATTATTAGGATTTAGGATTTTTGGGTCATAAAACACTAGCAATTGAACCACAATAATTTATATTTCCACAGAAACGGCTGAGGAGCCAATAATTATTCCACTACCATCCACGGGGGACCAACCAAAACGGGCGCTACCAGAAAGGAAATCCCGGGTAACCTGAAATAAGATTTTCTTGTTGTTAATTTATTTCCTCTAGTTTAGTACCTGATTATTTAGTTTTATAGAAGAAATAGGTAATATACGTTTAAAACATTTTTGTTGTAATTATTCAAAGTGTACAGTGTTAAGCACCAAAATATGAACCACCCCCGTCTTGTTAAGACAAGACCCGATTTGAGCTAGACCGAAGTAAATTAAAATACACCATTTTAATTATTGCAAAGCAAAGGCATATACAAAATGTTTAACATAATTTGTTTTGTCTTTGCGTTTACATTTGTAACGTCTAATATGTTCTTTATATCTAATATTAAAGTTCCTAGGTGTTTTACTTTAAATTGTATGTTATTATGCGGTTTACTTTATTTGCTAACAAGATCAAGTGCTTGGTTGTAAGAAACTACTCATTTAGTGGGCATATTTGGTTTGTGAATTTTTATGACACCGTATAGTTTTGGTGTTTGTGGATTCTCGTATAAAATTTATTGTTCTACTACTTCTGTTAAAAAGGTACTGCACTTTTGCAAAACTCGTTTCACATCTTTTTGAAATTTCGTTGTTGGATCTCTATTTAAAATTTCTAAATTTTCGTTAATAATAAAATTACTAACTTTCTGCATATAACTATGTTTTGAAATAATTACTACTACCACTATCTGCTTTAACAGGCATTAGAATATTGCTGTTGCTTTTATTCTTATCTGATTTTAGTAAATAATTATTAGATTTGGTATTGTAAGTTTTATCCTCGTTCAACGAAAACTCAAGTAGTTTAGCAATTTGATTAATTTGGAATAATTACTTTGATCATTTCTAAGATGCGTTTCGCACTTTACTGCAAAATCTGTTTAATTTTGTTAATGAACACAGAAAAAGGTTAATATATAAAACGTTTATTAAGAAATTCTAATTATTTGTTATTAAATTGAACAGGGTGGTTAATTTTCGACGTTTTCTTATGGGAAGTACAGATAGACAAAAAGTAATATGGGGTCCTTGTGCTCGATTTTGGTGTTAATTAAGATTGAATAGTCATAATCAAGATATCTCTGACCGTTATTGCGCAATTAGCCAAAATTGAAAAAATGGCGATTTTGGAAAACTTGAATAACTTTTTTATTTCTAAATGTACCGACAAACTGTAAAAACATTCTTGAGGCGCTTTTTTAAGTAGAATCCGATAGTATAATCGCATTTTTAATACCTCCTTAATTTAAAAAGATATGACTTAAAGTTTAATTTTTTCATATGGAAACCATGGTTGGCTAGGGCATTTTTAAATGACATTCTTTTGTGCTTTTTAAAAATATTAACACCTCTATGCTATTTTAATAATTAATTGAAAGTTTTTCTTAATTGGTATATTTATTAAGGATAACAGTTGGCTTAGAAAACCAGATATGAAATTAAATGAAGATATTCTACTCAAAAAAGAAATTTCACTTCCAGTAAAATATTTTAGAGATATTTTGTGATTCAAATAAGTGTAATTGTAATGGTAACAAGTTATAAAAGCTAAAGATTGAATATAAAATTATCAAAAAACCTCAAATTCAATTTGAAAAGAAACGAAAATAAACAATATAACATCATCAGAAATTATGAAAAGCTAACAGCAAAATCAATTTTTATACGTATGTAAACATCTAATTCTATAAACGAAGGAAGATTCTCTAGAAATCCCTCCAAATGAATTCGAAGAATATCGAGATATTTCATTGAGTTTAATGTTCTTTCATACATGTGACAATAAAAACGTCCGTTTTTAATGCAGCACCACACATTTATCGCAAATTTCCCTTGCCTCCTGCGGACCACACTGACATGAGCGTTAGAATCTGCACAGTAAGGTAAATTGTGATTATTAAAAATACCATCACTACTGATATGCGCCTCGTCTGACCATGCAACAGAGTTTGAAAAATTAGGTATATTTTGGCACTGACTTATACACCAGTTACAAAACTCAGTACGCCGCCTTCTGTCGTCTATAGTCAAAAAATGTTCTTTCCGAAATCTATAGGAATGGTATTTGCGTTTCTTTAAAATTCGAAGCGCTTTGCTTCGTGACACGCATAGATTAACCATTTGTCTAGATGAAGTTGTTGGTTCTGCTTCGACTTGTCCTAAGACGACCATGGACTTTTCTTCAGAATGTCGTTTAAAGTAAGTTTTTGGCCTGGGATTTTTAAAAGAACCGAATTCAATTAAATTTTTCTGTAACCTAAAATTAGTTAAGATATTAAAATTATTATTAATTTTATTAAATACATAAATAAAAAGTTTACCTCAAGTAGGATTTGAACCTATGACCTCTACTTTGCTAGAGTACCGCGCTAACCAACTGCGCCACCAAGGTTCAAGCCCCAATCGATGTAAATTTTGTCTTTATGTATGTAGAACTGATGTAAATTCTAAATATAATGAGAATACAGTCAAATTACTTATAATTAATGGAATGTGAGCCTGCAATATCGCAAGAATTCACACATACCAAAGCAACTTGACTAATATTAAATTATTATAAGTTTTTGTTATGAACGAGTAAGTTCAAAGGTAAATATGTAATTAAAATTATTATTATTATTATAATAATTTTAATTTTAATTACCTATTTACCTTTGAACTTATTCGTTCATAACAAAAACTTGTAATAATTAGTTAAGATATTGTTTTAAGCTAGCAAAAATTTTAATTTGTATTACCGTTCAAAAATTTTTTATTTGGTGCTACCTTTCAGGAAAATTTTGTAAATATAATTCCGATGCTACATTCTTATAATATAAAACACTTTATCATGTACCATTTTCTGAATTTGTATAATTAGGCACGTTAATAACTAAATTCCAAGATCACTTTGTTGTTATACACTTCTAATTTTTAATTTATTATTTGATATATAGGTATCATTTGTTTTTACTTAAATAAAGCTCATCTTCCTATGCCTACTATTTATTCTTAATTTGAAACGTAAATAAGAAAAACTTAAAACATCAATTAACTATTAAAATAGCATAGAAGTGTTATATATTTTTGAAAAGCACAAAAAAATGTCATTTAAAAATGTCATAGCCAACTATGGTTTCCATACTAAAAAATACAACTTTATATCATCTCTTTTTCAATTAAGGAGGTATTAAAAATTTGAATCCACTAACATATTCTACTTAAAAAGTGCATTAGGAATGTTTTTACAGTTTTTCGATACATTTAGAAATAAAAAAGTTATTCAAGTTATTCAAAATCGCCATTTTTTCAATTTTGGCTAATTGCACAATAACCTTGATTATGGCTATTGGATCTTAATTAATACCAAAATCGAGCACATATTACTTTTTATCTATCTGTAATAGAAAGGGTACTTCCCATAAGAAAACATCGAAAATGAACCACCCTGAACATTTGACAAGTTTACGAATCTTGTATGAAAATTGTATGAATTGTTCTGATCTATGTTTGTTCTATGTTCATGGTGTTGTTTCTGGAGGAGTTTTAGAATTTTTTTGTGTGTGATGTATTTTTTATGTTTGATGTAAAACAGTTTGGCCAACATTATTGTCAAATATAACAAAGTTCGTATTGTGTATATTTTATATAAAACTTCATAATAAAGTACGTTTAAATACATTCCTCTAATTCGAAACCACTTTGTGGCTTCTTCTTTAAGCTATCTCCATCAAGCATTCATAATTATCTTTTTAGTTCTAGAAAACAGGTTACGTAAGTAGGTATCACCTTTTTATTTAAGCATTCTTGGTTAAACGAACATTTTCACTTGCTATTCCATGTTTAATCGTAAGTTTCTTATATAATTTGTTTTTTTCTTCTAACGAAGATTCTTTTGTTAAATTTATATTCTTTAATATAAACACACTGACAAATCAAATTATGCTAGATATTTAATAGTAACTAATTACCTTTATGACTTCACTAAACAACGTTAAATTTTTACATTTTTGTAATGAAAATACAAATTAGATGTTTTGGAAAATTCAAAATTAATAAAAATAAACAGAAAGTACTTCTAATGAACGAACAGGTTGATGTTATAGACCCACCTTTAACAGATACCTTAAATACAGAATTATAATTTACATCACATTTGCTACTTTACTTTAATGACTTGTTACCATAACTACCTGTTACTACTTTACTTCTATAATTTCTGTTGATAATAATACATGTTGTACTGAAACGCATAGAGAAGTAGATAATTATGTAAAAGAAATTATGGAATTATATTGTGTTTAAAATATTGCTGCTATTTAATTTTAGATTAACTGTTTGGCATATCATGGCTGACGAGGGAGTTTATTGGGTTATCCGGTTTAAATCCGATTCCATACATTCAATATGATGGGGATTGAATTAACCATTGTGGTTGATAGGAGAATTTGGTACCTTGTCAAATGATTAATAAAAAATTAGCCTAAAATTATGGTATGGTGTAAACTGTTAAAAGTTATCACTACATACTGATTTATTGTAACGTTCTACGGGGGTTGGTTCAAAATTTATCCTTGTGGTCCTTCAAATGTCAAAAATACGTTACTTTTAATCTAGGATTTTATTCGTAATAGCATCATGTTTATTTGTAAAATTTGATGGTGTCAAAAATATATTAGTACCCTATGAAATAATAAAATTAATATTTCTTTTGTAGTGCTTTATAGACGAGCTTCTAAGAAATTCTTTACATAACCTTTAAGTAAAACAAGAAACATACTAATCAGCACTGCAACCATTTTTCGTTGATACTGATTACATTAACGCATAGGGTAACTTACTTTTTGCAAAACATACTTATACTATTAAATTTAATTAAATTAAATTTAATCCAAACCTACGACTATACTAATGAAAAAAAATCATAAAGTAAAGTTGTTTAGAGAGAGGCGTTGTTGGAAATGGAAAAAGTAATCGATAAAGAAAGTAGATGTGTTACGACTATTCAAGCAATATTGGAATGGGGACGTGTATGACGCCATCCATTATTTATAAACATATTAACGCTAGAGCAAGGCGACTTACAAGCAAGTCAAATCAGGTTTGAATTCGGAATTAATTAGTGGAAAGCTGGAAATGGGTTTAATTGCTTAAGTATAATTCCGATATTAAGGAAATATGTTTTTCCCCTACCTCCGATGTCGCAGTTGTCCCCCATCTTGGAAAAACAGCTCCAAAATCGGAATTTTTTTAGTTTTTCAATAATAACCCAAAAACTATGAGTTTAATAAAAAAACGTAGTAGGGTTCAAAATGTAGAATACTAAATGCTCTTCAAAATGAAGTACAAAACAAATGAGCTCGGTTCAACGTTAGGGATAAATGACATCCAAAATTGACGTTTTTGAAGTTTTGAAAACCAATTCATTTTTTTTTCAATTTTTTGACAAGTAATACCACACAATTTGTAGATATTTGACAGTGTTTAAATAAATAAGTTTGATCAAGAATCAAGATCAATAATAGATTTCGAAATTGGATCCTCAAATCATCGGTTGCAAATGAACGGCAATTATGCGCTCGTATATAATTTTTCATGAAACACCAAGAAATACTTACTCATTTATACATACTAGTAAATACAGTTATAATAATAACAATCAAGAATATTAACCAATTAGTTGAATGAGAAAATAATAATATGTAATTAAATAATAATACCTAGGTATGTTGTATTTTACGAAAAAGTTTGTAACATTGTATATTAAAAATTAATATATAACAGGATAACACAGCAATGTAATATGTTCAAATAATAATACAAATGGAAGTATATATATATATATATATATATATATATATATATATATATATATATATATATATATTTTTCATTGTTTGTATGGGGACCTCGGAAACCATAAGAGTTACACATTTGCTTAAATGGCGAAAGATTTGCTCTTTAGAAGATTAATCCAGATACGCTTTTGTTGATTTAAGAAAATGCATGGCTATAACACATTTTAATAGCGCATTTTTTTCTGTATGTAAGTGTTATATCACTTACTTTAATAAATAAAAATACATTACACGTTTTCATATTATTAGGGTTAAGAAAAATCATACGTTGCCATGGAAAATAAAAGTAAAGCAACTGAAGCGTTGTTTATCTTCATTTTTGACAGTTTGTTCGTTAGTGTAATTCTTAACGGTTTCGTCAGTATGAAGTTGCTTTAGAAAATTAATTATGCTGTACGCAAATTTGAGAAAACTTGATATGATCAAATTTGTAACAAAAACAGTCAACGAGCAGCCGAACGCTATTTTTATTGTATTTTGATCACCTTCAACCCTCTTTATATACCTTCAAGAATATATACATCAATTTAAAAGAGTTTTGAAGTTTTATGAAGCCCAGAAATAGGGATAATATTGACAAAAACGCGCAGATAAATGTTTTAGCTGTTGTTAATCTCAATCCATCTACATCAACACGGCAAATTGCACAAGATGCTGCAATCAGACAGCGCACAGTAGTGAGAACTTTAGTAACACATAAATACCATCCTTGATGAAAGAAGATTGGTTCCTATATGTGCCATGAAAAGCGTTCCGATGCAGATCTTATGGACCGACGAAATACATTTTACAAACTGAGGTATGTTCAATCGCCATAATGAACACATGTGGGTCCAAGCAAATCATCACCATTTACAAAAAAGCTGACGTCAGATTAAGTTTTACTTCAATTTATGGTACGGTATTATTGGTTCGCAGCTTGGTGGGCCATTTATTTTTAATGGGACTTTAACTGGAAATCGATATTTGCAGTTTCTTATGGAAGATTTTAACAATATCCTAGATGAATTAAATTTACACACCCGTGCAAACATACAGTGGTATAAACACGACGGTGCCCCACCCCACTATCAGGCACGAGTTAAAAGATATTTAGATGAAACTTTTCCAAACTCGTAGATATGCAGAAATGGCTCTGTTTTATGAGCTGCACGTTCCCCTGATCTTTCACCTTTACACTTTCTTGTATTTGGAGTAATAAAAGATCTCGTATATGTGCGATGATATGCAACCCATCAGGAGCTACAGGAAGCCGTTTTTAATGCGTTTAACAGATTAGATGCGCGTAAAATTAGGAAAGCTGTTAACTACGTCTAGAAAAGGTGTCCCATGTGTGTCTATCATAATGGTGGACATATCGAACACTTACTGCAAATTTCTTTTGTTTTCCATAGCAAGATATGATTATTGTTAAACCTAATAACAGAAAAACGATTTTGGAGAATTTTGCTTTTTTACAAATACCCAGTAACCCATGCATTTTCTTAAATCAACAAAAGCGTATCTGTATTTGTGTGTTCTAAAGAAGGAAATCTTTCTCCATTTAAGCAAATGTGTAACGCTTATAGTTTCCGAGAACTCCATACAAATGATGAAAAAACTCACCAATGGAATTAATAGAATTGTTGATGGTCCGTGTTATCCTTTTCGACTGACCGCTTTTTCTGATGTGCTGTTTTCTGGAACAAAATAATAATAATATCAAATTAAATACAGAAACAGAAATGAAAATATGTAATAGTGTATACACACCCCATTAGTTATTTTTCAATATTTTTGATGTTGGCGGTCCATAGATATCTTGTTGGTCTTGATAAATGACGTTCAAATTTAACGTTTTTTGAAGTTTAAAAAAAAGCGGATTTTTTTAATTTTTTCATATTTTTTTTTTTTAAATCATACCATACAAATTGTAGAGATTGTAATTTGGGATTTAACAGTGTTTAAATAAATAATTTTGATCAAGTATTAAGGTTAATAATAGATTTCAAAATTAAACCCTCAAGTCACCGGTTGCAAATCAATGGAAATTATGCGTTTCAAATACGTTTGTAACAATTATTATAATTTTTAAAAATTATTATTAATTTTATTAAATACATAAATAAAAAGTTTACCTCGAGTAGGATTCGAACCTGCGACATGTATTTTGCTAGAGTACCGCGCTAACCAACTGCGCCACCAAGGTTGAAGTCCCAATCGATGTAAATTTTGTCTTTATGTATGTAGAACTGATGTAAATTCTAAACATAATGAGATTACAATCAAATTACTTATGTTTTATTATAGAGAGTAGACGTATGTTCTTGAAAATACGTCTATAGTTCTATTAATTTGGGTTTTTAAAATTATATAATTGCATCTGATAATTGTTTGATGGTTGTTTGATGGTTATTGTATATTGAATTTCGTTTATATATTGGTTCAATAAGTTTTGATTGATTTTATAAAATCTGAATTTTGACAACTGTCAAAATAGTTTTATAATTGCAAGTTTGAAGTTAGATGTTTTATATAATTTGTGAAACTGGGAGAGTTCATTGCGCATTAGGCGAGATTTATTAGGTGTTAAATTAAATACTAATTTTATTACTCTAAATCGAGTGTTTAATACTTCCGATTTAGTAACACCTTATTATTATTATGGAATATCCTTGCGTTTGTGGAAAAACATATAATTCTGAGAAAAATAGAGAAAATCATCAAAAACGATATTGCAAAGGTCCTATTCAAAATAATGATGATAATATGGTTATGGAATTTCCTTGTATTTGTGGAAAAATTTATTCTTCCGAAACAAATAGAAAAGATCACCAAAGAAGATATTGCAAAGGTCAAAAGCAAAATAATAACGATAATAAGTGTTCTTATTGTGATAAAAATTTTGCAAGTTATGCTGGTTTAAAATTACATAAACAAAAATCACATATAATGGAATATAATAATGAACTATGTTTAGAAGCAAATAAATCTAAAAGAAAAAATTTAATATGGACAGAAAATGAAATAAATTTAATGGCTAAATCTGAATCAACATATGATGGAGAAGATAAAGAACTATTAAACTATCTTAGTAAAATTACTGGTCGAAGTAAAGAAGGAATAAAAAAAAGATATAATCAAAATTACAAAAATCTGGTTAATAATCAATATAAAGAAAAATTAAGTGAAGAAAATTTACAAAATAATGTAACTATTAATTCTAATATTACTACAAATTCAATATCAGTTAATAATCAAAATAATAATAATAATGATTTAAGCAATAATATATCATTACCTAACATGACATTCATATCTAATAATTCAAATCTAATTGATGAAGTTAACATATCAATTGAAACTGATAATGATCCTGTAAAAGAACAATTAATTAATTTACTTTCCACTAAAGAACTTTTAATAGAAGATATTAATATAGTGAATGATGCATGTAACAATAATCATAATTTTCAAGAAAAATTTGACATTTGGGTTACTGATTTGAAAACAAATGACAAAAAAGTCAAATAATAATATAAATAACACTCCTGCCAATTTTAATAGAAATAAAAAACGTCAATTACTATTTAAAGTATACCAACATAAATTTAAAAAAATAAAAACTTATTAGCTAATCAAATAATTAATAATATATCTGATATTGCTATTCAAAATTGTCCTAGTAATAATTCTATATATGAAAATTTTAAAAATACTTTTGAATGTGATTGTATTAACGATAATGATTCTTTTAAAATTATAGATAATAATAATATAAATAATTTTTATAGTCCATTAACTAGAGATGATCTCATTATTATAATTAAAAACTTAAAAAAAACCGCTCCAGGTATGGATGGAATAGATTCAGAAAATATTAAAAAAATTCCTTTATATAAATTAGATATACTTTTCAATATAATGATTTTTACTCAATATATCCCACAGATTTTGAAAATAAGTAGAACAGT
This sequence comes from Vesta saturnalis, assembly GCA_036346205.1. Taxonomy (NCBI): domain Eukaryota; kingdom Metazoa; phylum Arthropoda; class Insecta; order Coleoptera; family Lampyridae; genus Vesta; species Vesta saturnalis. Next base: position 823,475 of record JARFJB010002010.1, read on the forward strand.
TTATATACCTAAAAAAAATTCAGATCTAATTAACATAGATAATTGGCGTCCTATAACTATTTCATCATTGCTTCTTAGAATAATTAATAAATGGATAGCCAATAAATTAAATTCTATTTCAATAAATAAATTACAAAGAGGTTTTACTTCTGTTGACGGATGTTTTCTTAATAATATTTCCCTCAAAAATATTATTAAGAATAAAAGAAAAAATTAATTACATATTTACCTTTGAACTTATTCGTTCATAACAAAAACTTATAATAATTTAATATTAGTCAAGTTGCTTTGGTATGTGTGAATCCTTGCGATATTGCAGGCTCACATTCCATTAATATAAGTAATTTGATTGTAATCTCATTATGTTTAGAATTTACATCAGTTCTACATACATAAAGACAAAATTTACATCGATTGGGGCTTGAACCTTGGTGGCGCAGTTGGTTAGCGCGGTACTCTAGCAAAGTACATGTCGCAGGTTCGAATTCTACTCGAGGTAAACTTTTTATTTATGTATTTAATAAAATTAATAATAATTTTTAATTACATATTTACCTTTGAACTTATTCGTTCATAACAAAACTTATAATAATTTATTATGAGTTTTGTTAAGAACGAATAGGTTCAAAAGTAAATATGTAATTAAAAATTATTACAATTTTATTAAATACATAAATAAAAAGTTTACCTCGAGTAGAATTTGAACCTACGACCTGTACTTTGCTAGAGTACAAATTCGTATATAATATAGCTATAATAATAAATATAGTTGTAATTATAATAATCAAGGTTATTAACTAATTAGATGTTAGAGTGGTTACTAAGAAAATAATATTATGTAAATAAATAATAAAATGTCGTACCTAGTATCAATCGAAATCGTTTGCTTGATCTTATGGTACAAGACTCGCCCTTATCAGTCCAATCCTTCCTCACAAACCCACTTTTAAAGCGGAAAATTCCAATTTTAAGCGTCACTACCGCGATTTTCTTCAAACCAACACTTAACAATTAAAATATCTAATCAACTAAAAGGTAGTTCACAAAAACTGAACTAAAAATAAATCCATAAACGTACGTATAAGAAACATTAGCAGAGCACCTTCCAAACACGTCTTTCGACCACTTTATTGGTACATAGTAGTAAGTAGTGAACCATTTATATTTTTTTTTGTTTAATACAAAGAGTAAAGTTAAATTATTTTATAAGATCATAAAATCTGGCATATTTTTTAAACGTTATTTTCTCTGCAGTTTAAAAATGATACATACCCTTTTGCTTATAACCCGTTCAATTGTGACTTACTGATTTTAATTCAGCTTACTATAGGAAGCAGAATTTTTGTATACAGGGTGTCCTGAAACTCCAATCATATACTTAAACCACGTATTCTAGAGGCCAAAATAAGAATTTTGTTTCCTATGAACTACACAATTTTTCGAAGTGTTAACACACGATTACCTACTTATACAAGTTGTTTATAAATAAGTGCGAAAGATTGTAGGGGGTGGTTGCCGAAGTTATTTTGTGAAAAAAGTTCCTAGAAATGCAGGTCGAAATATTTTTCCGAGATACAAAGTGTTTGAATTTAATTTTTTTATTTATTTCTATTAATTAGTTCAATGGGTTTTAAAGGTATTGACTCGAAATTTGCAAAACGCTTTGGATAGGTTGCTGTCAATGTTTTTTTATCTAATACAGTAGCATTAAAACACAAAACAACAGTACTAAACATAATTGTAAATAGGCGCAAACCTACAACAGATGTTCAAACTGGCCTCCCTCACACGTGGTACAAGAGTCAATTCTTCGCCTCATTGACTGTCGTATTCGCTGAGGTATTTCTTATTGTCTCGCAGCCGGCTCTAATTCGATTCCTAAGGTGTTCAACATTTTCGACGGGATTGTAGTAAACTAATGACCTGAGAAAACCCCAAATGCAGAAATCGAAAGGATTTAATTCAGGAGAGCGAGCTGGCCAATGTAGCGTACCTGCCCTACCTATCCAACGATTTGGATATACTGTATCTAAGTGACGACCTACATTAATGCTACAATGGGCCGAGGGCACCGTCGTGTATAGACCATACATTTTGTCTGAAGTGAAGAGAAATTTCTTCAAGAATGTAGGTCCTGGAGGAAATGATGATAAGATTCGCCATTTAATCGTAATATGGGGAAATATGGACCAATTAAATGATCAGCAAGCCCTCCAAGCCACAGGCTTACTGAAAATTGATGTTAAAAATGAGCTTGAAGGGTTCCTGTGGATTTTCATCAGCCTATAAGTGATTGTTACGAAAATTTCGTATAGAATCTCTGGAAAAACTTACCTCGCCAGTAAACCAAACGCCATTTAAAAAATTATTATTTTGAGCGGCTAGATTAAGAATCCATTAGCAGAAAACTAGAAGCGGTAAGAAGTATTGAGGTAATAGCGCCTGTACACGTTGAATATGAAACGGATACAACTGCTGCTCTTTTAGAATTTTAAATACGGCGAAGTTGCTTAAATTTAATGTGTTGGCGATTTTTCGAGTTTCATGTGACTCCGAAATCTGAAACTCTATCGAGAACTGCTTCTTATAGTTGCACAGTTTGTACATCTTGAGGGCACCCACAGTCAGTAGTTCGTTTCCTAAATGCACCATTTTCGCACAAATGTTGATGAAGGCGAGCAAATATTGTGCGATGAGGTATCCTACGTTCTGGATACAACTCAGCATTCAGTCGTCGAGCTTGCAGACACTTCCATTACTTCGATTATAGGCAAAATGCATATCTGCCATTTCCGCATTTGTAGAATTTTCCATTTTTCCAAAAAAGGTGCGTCCTGCGAAAAAATTCAAAATTGATGGTAAAACGGGAAAAAGTCAGAGGTGCACCATTCTTTTTTATTAAAAAGAGTTGTGGTATTCTCGCCCAACGGATCTGATGCAAGTAGAAATATTCAGATCGCCCCAAAAAAATGCACATTTATCCCTTCAAAGCGTGTTGAAAATTTTGGGTAAATATCTATACAACTCGTTGAAATAATTAATAAAAATAAATAAAAGATTAAAATTTAAACACTATATCTCGGAAATGAAGTATAATTCGGCCTACTTCTATAGGAACTTTTTTCACAAAATAACTTCGGCAATCACCCCCTAAAATCTTTCGCACTTATTTACAAACACCCTCCATAGTAATAATTTAGAAACTAGTCCCTTGCTTTTATCATTAAAAGTAACACGGGGTACCATAAACCCCCTAACTAAAAATTATCAATAAGCGTAAACAACTATTCCTACAAAACGCGACATATGTAATCGCAACTTTTATACTTCAATATATTTACAAAAAAAGGCAATACTCATTAATATGAATTCGAATAATTTACAATAGTTTCTAATAAACTCACACAACGCCAATATACCACACATTCATAACTAAATCAGTGCTTCCCATCCTCAATTTCCATTAGTCTCTTATAACAAAACTAAAAATATCTTAATTTTTTACCAAAATCTCTACACACGACGACAGGTGATTCAAGTACAAGTAAAATAATCGTAAAAATAGGTTCAAGCAAAGAGAAAATCCCCTCTTTAGTTTTCCTATCAAGATTACCTGATATACAAATATGGAAGAATATTATCACGGGTCTGACTTATAATAAGTAAAACAAAGACAGTACAATCAGTTCACGTGAGATAGGATACAAACAGACTAAAAGCACTGATGCCATACATGCGTCTTTTGAGTAAGCTAGTATCAATGACACATTTAATTGCTACTGTCAACGAGAATTGAAAATTTGTGTTTTTGCAAGTACGACACAATACTCATGTATTCCACTGAAGAAAAAAAAATTATTAAGTGGTATTATTCAGGAAGCACAGGAAGCACTGCACAAGAAATAATGGGCAGGTTTGCTTTTTCCTTTGAAAACAGGCCAATTTCATCAGAAAGTGCGATTATGCGTTCTGTTTGTAAATTTGAAAGATGTGGATGTTTAAATAATTGTACAAAATGCAGTAGCATTGATGGTAATTATGGTGAGCATCCTGGTCGTAAATTAAACTAAGAAACCAAGAAATTGCAGTGTATAGTTTAGCAGAAACTAATTTCCCGTGCAATAGTACAAAAATTGCTGAAGAAATGAATATTGAACCAAGAACATTCGCAATATCTTGAAAAGGAATAAATGCCGTTGGTATAAGTTGCAAACTACACAAGAAATTTTTCCAGAAGATCATCAAAAGCGTATGAAATTTTGTGAAGATATGATGAATCGGGATAATGAAAACGAAAGATTTATTTAAAATATTTTGTTTACCGACGAGTGTTCTTTTAACTTACATGGCCTTTACAATCCGTCAGTCCCTGTTGGTTACTCTCGGGAAAACAAACACAGTATTCCTAACCGGACACAATACCCCCAAAAAGTTAATGTGTGGGCAGGAATTTTAGGCAATTCCATAATTGGTTCATTTTGTATCAACGGAAACTTGAATGCGGACAAATATTTAGAACTATTGAGCAACCAGATAGTTCCAGCTGCTCAACGCCTCAATATAAATTTTGATGACATTTGGTATCAATAAAACGGCTGTCCTGCTCAAACTGCAATAAGAATTCATCAGTTTTTGAAAACTACTTTCCCTAACCGTATTATTAGTGGAAAAGGTACTATTAGATATCCTCCTCGTTCATCTGATATCGCACCGACCGACTTTTTTGTTTGGGGATACGTATTCCAGAAAATTTATGGGAACAGGCATAAACGTGTTAACAATTTGGACGAACTTCGTGTCAAAATTACAGACTCTTTAAACAGCATCACCCAAGAAATGTTAGAAAAACACCCGAACTGAATTTTATCACATTGGGTTACTACCTTGCGCAAAGTGGAGGTCTTTTCGAAAATCTTATAAAGTAAAGTTTTGAAAAAAGTGTATTCTGTTCATTTTTAAAAATAGTTGGTTTTTAAATAAGAATTATAATGCTAAAGTTAAACCTTAAACTTAAGTTGTACTGTCAATGTAAAGGTTAATGTTCTTGTTTGTAGCTCTCCTAAGTTTGTTCTTGGTTCTTCTTACGAGTAGTAATCGAACCATGTCATAAATTCGCAATTAGAATAAACTTCGATGATTGAGGTATTATCATTTAATGTTTAAGTGTAAAGTATTTACTTAATAGTTTCAAAGAACACGCCACTTTTCAAGATCATCTTAATTGCTTTGGTTTCGTTAGAAATGTTGAAGCTAGATTGAAGGAGACTTAAGTAGTTCATATTTGGGCTTACATGCAAATATGTACAAGTGGCAACGTCGGTAAAGTTATGTCTCTCTCACACTCATACAATGCTTATTGGGCTTCTTTCTAGCTTATTATAAGTCAAACCCACAATAACGTTTTTCCATACCTGCATATTAAAATTTAAATTAGCAGAGCAACATGATGGTTTTATTTAAATTTTGTTACCTCTTCTACGAGAGTCATAAAGAATGCAATTAAATTGCATCGTAGAAAAATGTTTTGTGCAAATATCTAGGTACAAAGGTTAATTTGCTTTTTGGCAACAAATATACACTTCTTGCATTAGTTACACAAGCTACTAGTCTTTTTAAACCACGATTTGGTGATTCTTTTCATGAACCGTCAATTCAGAAGAATAAATTTTAGATAAAATCCTAGCTTATATTATTTTCATAAAGATTTCTGTCAGTTACTATCTAAAATATATTTTTTTTTATTTGTCTCTCTAACATTCCTAATCTAGACATTCTCGGTCAGTTTCCCTTGATTTAAAGCATGTAGATCACGAAACGTCTATTCATTTCTATTATCTAGACATAACATCCCTTGAAACAAACATGCTTCGTGCATAATTATGCAAAATAATACTGTCGTGCTAAAGTTTCAGAGCATAGATATAAATTAAACGACTTTTTGTTACGATGACGATGCGTCTACGCAATTAATTACATTTGTGTTAACCAATACAATCACAAACAACAATTTTAACTACATTATACACTGCAAGTTCCTAATTGTAAAGCATTTTTGTATAAAATACTAATATTTTCATCCGTGCGACTTGATTTGCCTTGTTCATCAATACATAATGTTACTTAAATTTAGTTAATTTTAAATTCAAAAACAAATTTGATCTTTTCAGATTACCAACATGTGTGCACATTTCACGTAATCCATTATTACAAGTTATGGTAGCAATTATAGCAGTCAACATTTAGGTAGCTTATTATGATTTAGGCATAATATTAATAACATTCAATTCCCAAGAGCTATAAGCTACACTTTTGGAGTACTATTAAGTATATGAACCAAAACCTCCAAACTATTTAAGGGAAACGAGCTGTTGGGAGTTGAAATTAGCAATTGGAAGATGTAAATACCTTAAAGGTTAGTAACATTGGGTTCTATAAAAAACGGTTAAAAATTTGAGAAGAGTTAATCAGTCTCAACAAAGATATTAATATCTTCTAACATTTCCCCTTACATAAAACTCATCCTTAATCCCACTATGCATATATACGCAATGTACGTATATATGCTGGGAATCCATGATTGTGGTTGAAAGAGCTTGGAAAGCTCAAATAGGCTGCCCTTTACGTGACCTTTCCTTTTTTTACATAAATGAACAAAACATGTATTCACTTGTAATAGTTATTTACTTTATAAGTCCGGTACAACGGATATTACGGACGAATAAGTAATTAATTCGGACGAGACGAAGCCGAGTCAGAATTTGTTTGCGTAATGAGTACGTAATATCCGGGTACCGGACGAATAACGTAACTTACTTTATTTCATAATGAAACTCACTCAAAATTAAGAAGAACCAAAAATGCATTTGTTCAAACCTGCGTTAACCAAAAATGGTTAATTATCGTGGTTAGCGGGGTTGCTATGGACGCTAGGGTTATTTGTTTACAATTCATCAGTCAAAAACTCTGAGAAGCGTTAAAATAAATAAAGGCGCTTAATGAATGGCGGCGGCAACATGGAGTGCAAATAATTGATGAGGAAGCTTTGATAGCATATTTCTATGATCTGGTGAGTAGTTTTTCCGTTTTAAATGCATACTTTTAGTCCAATTTGTTCCATTTCTAGTCCAAGAAATACTACGGTTATTCTTTGTGGAGCAAATATTCGATGGTAAAATCAATACCGCTTGTCTTTGAGTATATTGGTATTTCAACATTTGCAAGATTGAACATTTTAAAAACATCATTCAGTTGATCACCATGGCACAAGTTCTCACCCGAGAATAAGTTTATGAATTCAATAAAGCCAGCTTTGAATTGAGTTCCGTAAAAATCCTACCCTACCGTAAAAATGTGTTTTACTATCGACTACAGTCTGCCGTAAAACCCGATATTACAGTACAGTATAAATTAAATATATATATACAGACGTGTGTAGTAAATTTGTATTTATAAAAAGTAATAAATATTATACATCCAACCTGACTACACAATTGTTTAACCATTCTTTCCCTTTATATTTAATATTGAATTCAAAACTATGCGTTAGATAGCCTGAACGTGCAAATAGTGTGGCCTATGAAGGAAAAATTATTTTGTACACCACGTGTTTTATAAAATCACAATCTGCCAAAGCAAGAAATGGGCTGCAACACAGCGAGATAAATAGATATACACGTACGCACACCTTGATAAAAGAAAAAGATGTTATATAAAAACCACCTAAAATAAAAATCATGCAAATAGTAACCAGTCGTTTATATTTAGAGTAAACAAAAAACATACCAAGTTCAGAAAGACAAAGTTTGAATAAATAATTTTTCCTCAAGTGGAACTTAACTGTCACGTCAGGATGAGACACGTAAATAAAATATTGAAAAGAAAAAGTTGTATACAAAACTTACCTCGAGTAGGGACCACCTGTGCTCACACTAAAATTAAACAGCATTTGCCTGTTTGCTATGAAGGTGGACAGAAAAAAAGAGCTGAGCAGTTCAGCATGCAATATTATTATTAAAAAACGAAAAACCAAACTTATACAGGATTCCAGGAAGTATTGGCGTATAACCCTACCCGGAAGTGCTCTTATCGGCGACGGAATTCTTCTTCTTCATGTGCGTTTTCCGTTTCGGACGTTCATGATCAAAATGGCAATCTTAACTTTGTTTACGGCTGTTCGAAAGAGGTCTGTCGTGGTCATTGAGTACCAAGATCTTATATTCCTTAGCCGGGAGATGCGCCTTCATCCGGGTCCTCTCTTTCCTCGCATTTTCAGTTGTAGTATCTGTTGTTCATGATATGTCCGAAATATTGTAGCTTTCTGATTTTTATGGTTTTCATAATTTCTGTTTTATTCATTCTTCTTAATACTTAAACACTCGTCACATGGTCGACCCAAAATATTCTCAGTATACGCCTGTACGTCTACATCTTAAAGGTCTTCATTCTCTTCATTCTTGCTTCCGTCAGCGTCCAGATCTCATCTCCATACAACAGAATAGAGAACACGTAACACTTCAATAGTCTAGTTTTTGTATTCAAATTTAGATCTAGAGACTTAAACACTTTCTGCATGTTTAAAATGTTGTTCTGGCTTTCTCAATTCTGCTCTTTATTTCTTTAGCATGGTCTCATTGATTATTCATCAACGTACCTAAGTAAGTTATTGATGTTACTCTTTCGATTTGTTGCGTGTTAACTATTAAGGGTTCAGGTGAAATTGGGTTTTTACTGAAAACCATGTTTTTTTGTTTGTTGTATATTCATTTCAAGTCCGTATCGTCGACTAACCATTTCAATTTTTGAGACGAGTTCCTTTAAACCTTCGAAGCTATCCGCAAATATTATCCTCATGTTTAATGTTATTCATTGTCGTTCCATTTAATAATATACCAGTTTCTATGTCTTGCAGGGATTCGTTGAATATTTGCTCTGAGTAAATACTGAATAACGGAGAGGACAGAACACATCCCTGTCTTTATCCTCGTCTTATTTATATCTCTTCTGAATTATCTCCATCTATTGTAATATATGCCAATTGTTTCCAGTGGAGGTTAATAATGATTGGAAGATCTTTTTCATCTATTCCTATTCTTTCCAATATATTAACAAGTTTATCGTGCTTAACTCTATCGAATGCTTTATGAAGCAAGCATAAGTATCTACTGTCATATCTCTCCAGCTTATCTGATCTTCACAAAGTTTGTATATTGAGAAAGTGTGACATAATGCTAATCGTGAGGTAATCGATACAGTTTTTGGCACTGGGTTTCTTCGGTATGGCGATGAAGGGTATTTATCCTGAGTCATGTATTTGATTAAAGTTATCCTTATTGTCAAGAAGTTTCTTTCATAAGGCTCATTATTACAGTACTTTGTCCTCCGTTAGACATTGATCAAGTTACACATGTTATTTGTTTCGGATCACCCCTCTGTGTATCATCAAAAAGTTTTTTAATGTAGTCTTTCCATTTTTCATTTTGGTGCCTCTCTCTCTCATAATGATATTCTCTTCCTAATCTATCAATCGCCCAACTGTTTTGCGTTTGAGAATACCTGCCGCTTCTTTGGTCTTACGATGCATGTTAAAGTGGTCGTGTTTCCTTTCTAATTACTCATTTTTCTTTAGCTACTCATCTCTTTTCGGATATTTCTTTGTGTTTCTCCATGTTTTTCTATGTTAGTTCCCTTATATCTCCTTCTCTCTTCCATCATATACAGAATCTCATCGGTCATCCATTTACGTTTTTTCGGCTTACTTGGTTTCAAATATTCTCTGTGGATTTCCTCTACTGTTACTCTGAATTCTTCTAGCTTTACTTCAATATTGTTACTGGTTTCTATATTCACAATCCCTTTCTTTAATGTAGCTGCTACTTGTATTCCGATGTTGTTATCTTTTAATTTCCTCATTCCAGGAAGAATTGGCTATGATACGAAGAGAATCAATTGTATTATAACCAAGGGTACAAAATACAAAGAGATTTAATGTGTTACAAATATGTGTAGCACATTAGTGTCTTGTCCCTCTAGTAGTGGGTTTCAATACCAATGAGGTTGATTCGGCTAAGATAATACGGACTCTATCGTAGATTTCGTGTTTTAAAGCAATGCTGTGTTGCCAATGCTCAAAAAAAAAATATAATAGAGCATTACACAGACATCCTTCGATACATTTAAGACAAAGTAGAAATATTATTTTTGTACATTAAAAGTATCTAATGATAAAACAAACTTAATAATATAAGAATAGAAGAGAAAATCATTTCTATAAGATCACGTATTCTTGTAGAGTACTATAGTGTATGGTTGCTTTGAATGTAAACAAAATCGTAGTAAACAAAATCGTAGAAATTGCCATTTAAGTTTTTTTCGTTTTTTTCCGGAAAAGCAAAGAAGTGATGATTGCGGCTTGTCAATTGGTTCTTTAGATTTTAATGAGGACCGATTTCCTAATTGTGAAAGAATTAAACTTGTGCGCAATATTCTTCCCTTTAACCGGAAACTTGGTAGTTGGGCTAATAATATATCTGATCTGGTAACAACTGAAGACATTAATAATCAACCACTTACTATGTACTGCATTATTCTGCATTAATACTGAAATTCTGTAATTGCATAATTGTTCCCACTGTATACAATGGTATTCGTTGAGTTTGTCATGCCCCAAACGTATACCAATCACTAATTATTTCATTATGATTAAGAATTTCCATAATCTTTAATTCAGGGAGATCCGTTATACAGGGTATCCAGAAAGGTGTGGTCAAAACTACTTGGATGTATAGAGGGGCTCAAAATAACCCTAGTCTTCATTTGAATTTTTTTCCTATCTGTCTTCCTTATGTAGTTATCGGCCTTCAAAGTCAGAAGTTAAAAATTGAATTTCAATGATAATTTTTAAACCGCTTCTTTCATTACTATGAAATTTAGACACCCTAACTACCTCATAGAAGAACATTTTTTGATACTTAACTGGAATTAATTGTACCTTTATTGTACAGGTAAAGTCAAAATTAAGTTTCAAACGGTTTCGAAAATACTATTTTATTTAAAACGTAAATTCTAAATAAAAAGACAATTTACATGGATTCACTAAAATCGAAAACGGTAGGAGATATCGATTTCGCACAAGAGTACGTTTTTTGTTGCTAAATGATAGGGGAATGAAACTACTGTAGTAAAATTCCAAAATTGTCAATACTGTCAAAAATTGTGTTAATTTAGAATCTTAATTTTGTACAATAAAGGTACAATAAATTCCAGTTAACTGTCAAAAAATGCCTTTCTGTGAGGTAGTTAGGGTGTCTAAATTTCATGGTAAAGAAAGAAGCGGTTTAAAAATTATCATTGAAATTCAATTTTTAACTTCTGACTTTGAAGGCCGATAACTCCATAATGAAGACAGATGGTAAAAAATTCTAATGAAGACTAGGGTTACTTTGAGCCCCTATATACGTCTTAGCAGTTTTGACTACACCTTTATGGACACCCTGTATAATTCAAAATATATTATAACACAAAAAGGGGCTAAACCAAAGGTTAACTTTTGAATTACAAATTTTATCTTCATAAACACCTTGAGAACCGGTAAATATTTAAATAAAACAATGCAACAGATTGTTAATATATAGGGTGCATCGGCTGATACTGACTAGCGATATACATAGCGTGCACATTGTCGAAACTAACATATTTTCACAGTAAGTTTTTCTCGTTTCAGCTATGCTTTATTAAGGGGCTTCGTCTGTTTTTTTTTTAATTTTCATTATAAATGGCCAGATTTCGAAAAGAAAGCATGTCGTGTAACTTTTGTTACGACATTTAGGTTTGTATGTGCATGTGCCCGTGCGTGTGCGCAAGGATGAGTTTAAAAATTGAGAATTAGGGTACTTTCTATGTCAGAAAATACAAAGCAGTACGTACTTCTATCTGCCGAAATACACCTTAAAGAGGTTTAGAATACAAGAAAAGCAGAAAAACAGGACATATTCGACGGATTCAAAGATTTCAGTCACCTTGGAAGACATTACAAGATTGCAATTACTGCTCTGGTAACTAAGGATGTTTTACATAATTGCAAAATAGCTGTATTTTTACTTTTCACGTGCTACCGTAAAGCATGAACCTTTATCAACAATTAATAAAATACTTCTTTTTTGGTTTTTTAATGGTGTATTTGTATATTAAAGTTATACAATCTTAACGGTTCGATAACACTTACAGTTCTTTGTCAGTAGAATATTATTTATTATAATTATTTCGAAACAATTTTGATAGATAATATTACTACTGACGAAGATAACCGTAAGTGTTATCGAAACGTTTAGATTATGTAACTTTTAATATACAAATTCACCATTAAGAAACCTAAACAAGATAAGTAATTGATTATGTGCAATAATGTGAAGGCTTGCATTTTCATATTTATCAACAATTCTTTTACAGAACATATGCGCTTCAATCAACTGGACCTAATTGTGTGTCTAATAACCAGCGATTACTTTGCTTCAAAGAGGAGAGTTTAACCAAACGTTGGCACTTACGAAACACAATCCCTATTTCTTCGTAGATGGCTTAAAAATTTTTGTAATGTTTAATCTTCCACACTCAATCCTGTACGAAACAATTTGATTTTACATGATATTTATATACAAGGAATGATACAGAAGAAGCCATAATAATGACAAGTCTACAAATAAAGTCCGAATACTTTAACCGAAGCACGTTATTTTTCCAAATACCTTCCAAAAATTAAGAGCCGAGTATGCGACGGTAAGCGCTGTAATAAAAAAAATCTGTTGCAACCGGAGAATGACGAAATAATTCAGAGCTTAACACAACTAAATTTGTACCAAATATGAACTTGTTTGGTTGCCTAAATATTAAATTAGTACACAACCATAACATATACTCTTGTACATGTGCATTACCAATAAAAGTAAGAAAAATTAAAATTTCATTAATCAATCTTTGGTGTTGGTTTATAGCTTGTCCAATGTGCAATGATAACAACAAGGAGAAAGAATATATTTTTCCTTAAGAGATTGATCTTAACTATTAATTCAATCCTTCCAACTAGGGAACTTCTCAAAACAGAAGTTATTCCGTTTTTACTTAGGGTCGACTAAATCAAGATCCTATGGAAAACCTTTTTTCTTAAGATTTTTTGGCAGCTGTTACAACTTAAATGCTTGTTAAACTGCAGTGTTCACAGAAAATTCTAAATGTGAGATAGATGGTGACGATCTTGCAATTTAACAAAAGTTTATGTTCAGCATTATAATGGAATGAATCTTTTTGGAAATGCGACATCATTAGAAGATAAAAATGAAGAAAATGGATCTTCTGAGGAAACTTTCATAAACGAAAACTTAAGTTTGAATTTAGTTTAAAGATTTGTGCAGTGCTGTACTTTTGCAGATTGCTCTTATTCTTGGATGCTTGTGCGAAAAAGATTACGGTAGTGGTAATTTGATTTCATTTTCGAAAACTCCATCTGATATTGTAAATAATACAATTAGATATAACATAGCATTGGTTGCAGGACAACTGCAAGGAACACAACATGTTTTTAATGCACCATTTACTTAAGTATAAGCGAAGTAAAAACATTAAAGTGAACATGCGAAATGTCTGATTAGCGAAACCAGCTAAAACAAATAGAAAAAATTTAAATGTCATATAAAAATGAATGCATTGTTGGATTTCATTTTTTATTGTTACAAAAAAATGTTATGCTAAGAATTGGTTCCCTAAAAATGCTACTAAATAGTGGCAAAAATTGTAATTTATATTACAAGGCGAATTTTTAAAGTAAGCACCGTTTTGAAATAAAAAGAAAACAAGTAGATTTTTATTAATAATTTCATTTTTACATGAAAGTCTGTATTTTAATCTACTTTTCTATATAATTCCTACCAATATCAAGGCATTTATTGTGTCGTACAACCTGCTTTTGAACACCATTCTCGTATAAATGTGCTGCCTGAGTAGAGAACCTCTGGAACACGGTTGTTTTTACATTCCCATCGTTGTCGTGGTGCTGACTACCCAGATGAATTTTCAAATGCAGAAACACATGGTAGTCACAGGGAGCTAGATAGGGGTTGTCCGGAGGGTGATTAAGTGTTTTCCATCCAAAGAATTCGATCAGTAGCTGAGTTTGATTGTCTACGTGTGGACGGGCATCGTCATGCAGCAAAACGATTCCCTTACTCAGCATACCACGCCTTTTGTTTTGAATGCCACCGCGCAGTTTCCTTATGGTCTCACAATAAATCATAGAATTTATTGTGCCACAACGAGGCAAAAAATCCATAAGCCACACCATCTTGCTGTCCCAAAAAACGGTATACAAGATATTTCGGACTGAAACTGTTTGCTTGAACTTCATTTTTTTGGGCGGTGTTGAATGCTGCCATTCCATTGATTGCTGCGCGTATTTCACAGTCGGCGGGATTATCAATCGCAATAGACATTTCAAATACTCACAACAAACGTAAACAAGGTACATTTATTGAAAATATGCTTATTACATTAATATTAAAACGTTGTAATGAGATTGAAAGAAAGTTGAGCGGTTTTGTATTTTTCCTGAAATTCTATATCCAATTTTCAATAAATTTTTTCCCCGAGACCAAGCTAGTAGAGTTGTGCTAACACGACCTGCTTAGCATTCGTGAGGTAATGGTCCGATTCCCGCTATCGTACACCCTATATGAGATTTTTTAGGGGGTTCTCCTCATACACATGCAGCGACATGTTCACTGCGTAAACGCACACTATATGCCGCTATTTAGGCGAATTCTGGGGTAGTATTTACCTCCTCAGCACCCTAACTCCGTTCCTTCCGATCCTGTCATGACTACACCCATCCTTAATCCCACCATATCTATATATATATATATATATATATATATATATATATATACACGTAATGTATGTATGATGGGAATCCATGATTGTGGCTGAAGGAGCTTGGAAAGCTGAAGTATCCCGCCCTCTTTCTTGGAGAAATATCGTTTCCTGCCCTTTTGCCGAGAGGGTTGAGAAACAGCAATAAGGCTTCTCAATAAGCTTGACAATCCACGGCTTACGCCGCCCATGCTTATATACTACTTCTAAAGTACTTTTAATTATTGACAACTAAAAAGTTGTACAGTTTTTTTCGTTTTATTTTTTTTTTTAGGTGCATCAGGCGCATCATATATTGGAACACGGTGCTGATGATGAGAGAGAAGTACCAAATTTGTTCATCACGCCTCCTAATCCTGCGGAATTTACAGACGAAGACTATGGCGAGAAGGATGTAGGCGGTTTTGTAGACAATTTGACCGGAGAATTGTTGAGGGCCGAAGATGAAATCTCTCATCAAACCAAAGATTCAGAAAATTCAAGTGAGTAATAATTGTCTATTTAAAGCCCAAAAATAAAGGAGGTAATGCATATATTTGTATATATCTAGAAAAGACTTCTGAAATTCCAAATCAAACTTTTGAACAATATTCTCAGCATCATACCCCAATAGATCTTTTTAATTATTTATTGACGATGAAATTGTGGATTGTATTACACAAGCAACAAACATATATGTGACTTTTATAAATTGTCAAATTTTGTAATATTCGTCTTTTTGAAAAATAATTTTTTAAACATTTTGTGCCTTGTGAGCATCTCGACTTCGACGAAGCTATGATAAAATATCACGGCCGGCATAGTTGCAAGCAATTCATCAAAGACAAGCCAATTAGATGTGGTTTCAACGCTTGGTGTTTGAATGCTGCTAATGGCTACTTGGTAAATTTTGACTTTTACCAAGGAAAAGGGCTATTTAAAATATGAATTGACCCTTGGAAAGTCAGCTACGCCCCTCTTGCTCATGTTAGATGCGCTCAACCTAATAAAGAAATTGTGTTACACGATCAAACCGCACTAGGCTTCGTGCAGGGCTACCGAGGTAAGCGGGTTGCCAAGCCAACTGCAGTGGAAATGGAATGGGTCGATGTAAGACGTAAAATGATTGAAATTTAGTTTCAAACACCTTAAACTTATCATAAATCAACAAATAACAACACTCAATACAGGAAAAATTATTTCTAAGCACCACCAGAAACGTGAACTTTTCTAAAATAAGTAGTCTTAGGTGAGGCGCTATATTAATCCTACCTGACTATGGAAGATAGAATTGTAGCCTACTCAACACCGTACACAAGTTTTCAAACACTTTAGCTTTAGCAGAGTACGCAAAATTTCGTCTCAGAAAATTTAATGAACTTCAATTCAATTTTGAAAACCTTCAAGTTTTATTACCCTCAATAATAAATTTATCCAGAGCTTAATTCAATTTTGAAGCATATAAGTCGCATAAACTTATTGATCGCATCCTGTATATTCACAAAATCAAAGTAATACAACGTTATCCGGGTACTTTCTAATTTACCTCGTATACACATGGATTAATATTTATAACTGTCATGAAAATTCCGAAATAAACAAATATCACTGAATTTAGAAAAATAATTGTGTATTAATTTTTAAGCCCCAAAAACAATAATTCCTATTTAAAAATTTTAAAGACGTAACAATTAGTGCACCGCTTATGAATATATTTTCTATCAAATATGATTTGAATGTTTTCTCCTTAAATGTATTTAAACATTCACCAGCAGGAAGGAACTCAAATAATTCAAATCAGAAATTTTTGCTTAATAAATCTTGTTATCAGCGTTATGTATTTAATGACTGTTAATGAATGCAAGATATGTAAATTTTCTTAATTAATCGATTTGTATTACCGATCTTCCAAAAATATTGACAGATATTGCTTATATATTAAGAAGGCCTAATTTATGATCTAAATATATAATGACGGTAATGGAGAGCGATGATCCTTATTGCCTGAAATAAAACTTACAATACAAGCAATGACACCTTTAAGGAGAATCAACCTTCTACCATTCGAAAATCTAAAATTACTCCTACATAAATAAATTCCGCAGTCTTTTATCCGGTATAACGTGGTATCCAATGTGATTGATTGATTCTTTTTAATCCATAATATGTATCCACACTTGTCACTGACACACCACCATAACATTTACGTAATTTGACCGACGCATCATTGTCTAACTTAAATGTCCGATGCGCAAAACAAAACGGGGCAATCTTATTTACGATATGCCCTTCTCAAAAAAACAATGTTAGTCACAGAATATATTTACCCGCACTTGAAAATCAAAATCCTTAGATGATGTTATACAGTCGATTTATGCTGTTACAATCGTACGTGTGTTAAAATCAATAACAATAATGTCTAATACTGTTTAACTTAATTCAATAAGGCTTGCATACCTTTGCTTTGTTGCTTAAGGGATTAATCTAGGTTTATTTTCAGGTCGCGCGACAATACACAATGATTGTAACTCAATGTTTGCTGTTTATTTTAAAATTGCTCAAACACCTAATAGTTTTTGAAAAACTCACTAGTAATTCCAACTCTATAAATCGTTTCATTTGTTAATGTTTAAATACTTCATCCCAGACTGGGTTTTGGCAGTAAAATAATAAGCACTGCGATATTTATTATTAACAAATAAAATCAGACCGTTTTATGATCTAACAAAATACTCGAGCGCGACCACCCCTTAAGGGTAGCTCTTTGCCGGGCGTTTCTCTTTATATCCTAGCACTCTCTCCCTTATGTACTTAACTAGATCGATGCCAGAAAATTGCAGCCATCTTGAATTCTTTAAAGACACTCACAATTGTTCGAAAAAACCCTAATTCAAATTCAAATTCACTCCATATACTGTCCAGTTCTATATTCAACTTATATGAAAGTTTTACTTCCGCACAATTCTAACGCCATTTGTCCTTGAGCACATAATGTTACAACATTTTTACAAGCAAAAAGATACATACATATCGTTTTCTTCACTTTAATACAATATCAACATATAAATTCTCTGATTCACACGTTTACAACAATTTTAACTCCGCATTCCACAACGCACAGTGATAAATTCCGGTGGAATTTAACCGTTATCGTCAATAGGGGCTTTACCAAACCTTATTTCTCAATCAAATTTAATACTTTCAACCCAAAAATCTTCATACAATGTTTCAATGTTTTTCCTTGATACACAGCGCTTTACTAAAATTCCAGAGACGTAGCATTTACACTAATTTACATTCTGTTCACATAAAAAAAATTTCTTGTGCAAACTCACGCTCATTTACCACCCAAAATACGTCCTACGCACAACACAAGACTGCAAGAACGTTAATTTCCAATGTGTGATGACTATACATACTTATTTGGGAAAGGTTTACTTCAAGACCTAGGAAAAACAACAACACACCTAGACATACTAGAAGTTAAAACAAAGAACTAACATTTTACCAGTTTTTATTTAGAAAAAGTGCCAAAAACTTCTCTAGTCTTCGATTTTCTTGCTTGTATGTTGTAGTTACCAGGTTGTTTACTAGGTGTGTAAATATGAAACCGGAATTTGTTATTAGGTGGCTTTAGTTGTCAATCTAGTTAGCGTAAAATCGCTATTTTATTTCTTTGACAAAGATTTTCATCTCACAACAATGCAATTTTCGTTTAACAGCATCGTTTTTAATAGTGTTGAACATATCGAGTTTTGTGCCTAAAAACTACGATTTGTGGACAACTTAAAGTTTCCATTACCACTTAAAGCAAACGCCTGCAGAACCGTATCAAATTCTTATTAAAGATTAAGGTAAGCATGCTCTTAGTAGATAACAGTGCATTGAGTGGTTTAAAAAAATAAAGTGGCGATTTTGACGTAAGAAATGAGGAACGTGAAAGACCACGTTTACGACTATTGGCAGTGACTTGTGTGCTGTCATGAATAAAACGAATCTTTATAAATACCAGTGGAATACCTCAAGATGGTTTCCAAAGAAGTAAAGCAGTGCCCACAATTTGCATGAAGTTTGCAAGCACACAAGTTTGAATATTTTTTTAGTTTTTATCAGGTATTTCTGAAACAGCTGCAAACTTCAACCCTATAAAAATACAGGCATATTAAACTTAAAATCAGAAATTCGTTATGCTCTGCAATGCTTTGATACGTTACACATTTCGGCTGCAAGAAAGTCCTAACGTGGAATTGAAGTGTCTATCCAATTTTTTGCAATATCCGAGTAAATAGTTTTATAAGAAAATGGGAAGACACATTTTTGTAAGATAATTTAATTGTGCATAACTTTTTTTATAAAGCGTTTGAATGGAAAGGTGTACGTGAGGATGGTGGTGGGGAGGCGAGTGTGTGTGCGTGTGTGCGTGTGTGCGTGTGTGTGTGTGTGTGTGTGTGTGTGTGTGTGTGTGTGTGTGTGTGTGTGTGTGTGTTTGTGTGGGTGGACAGACCGCGTCGGGGTTGGGGATACAATCGTGAATGTTGCACGATGGCGACCGTGTTTCACCATCACGAGTGTTGTTAGTAACAAATTAGCGGAAATAAAATATGTGGCGAGGTGCAGCCTCATATCTCAGACCCCGATAAAAAAAGCCTTGGAAATCAGAGAACCAATAGAAATGGAGGAAAGCAAATGTTAAAATAAAACAATAAATTAAATAAAATTTCTTAACTACGGAAGAAGAGGAAATAACTAATTATTGAAATGCACCGGAACATTTTTCTGCAACATAAACAGATAAATTAATCATTAATTTACGTGTTTCTGTAAGGATTTCTGGATCTTTACAACTGGAAGTCTGATTTTCGAAAATAAAATGTAGTTATAAAGCTTATTTCGCACAGAATAAAACGTTAAAAAAATATACCAGGCATTTAGTTAAAAAAATATACAAGGTATTCTGTCAAGAAGAATCTAAATCAAATTTTGCTCTGTAATTTTGAAATACCCTGTACAATTGAGTACATTTTGAAAATTTTTCTTTAGTACCCTACGACATTTAGCTTTCTCTCGTTATTTCATGAAGTTTTGCGTTGTGGCCCACGGGAAAATGATTTTACCACCATGCGTAAAAAATTTGGAAAATATGTTTAGAACGTACGTAATATTTTAATTCCCATTACTAAAAAAAGTTGGTAAGAAGCATTGAAAACGTTATGGTTAGGTCGAGAGTTTACAAAAACCAAGAATAACGAGTTCTTTTACTACGTTGGATTTTTCATTTGTATTGCCATTGATTTCTTTATTTCGGAGATAGATGTACGTTCCTTTATATTTTCAGCTACCTTTATTCACACCACTAGACACACAACCTACAGGTTTAATACCTGCATTACCTACTCTCATTATACTAATCTTTTAACGTAATCCTGTCAATAGATTTAATTAAACAAAAGTAGAACTTCATAAATACACTATAAAACATAAACTTAATTTCCAATTTAGTAAATCAATAATCAACAAAATAAAACTGGAGTTTCTTGATCAAGACATCCTAGCCTAGACAGATTCTTCAGTTTCTCTGCTAATAAATATCTGTGTCACTTGCTGGGTTTTTATAATGCGTCTGGTGATTTTACTAAGAAAAAGATTTATGTTAAACTAATGGAGGTCTTTCTCTAATAAGAATTAAACATGCGTGGGACATTCCCTTTGAGATAATGTGAGATTAAAAGGCTACTTTTCATATTAATGAGAGCATTAGTTTTAGTAAAATAAAATAAATTCTAACAGGACTACTGAGCAGGAAGGTTATTTTAAGTGCGTGTTCAATATTTACTTCTGGATTTAATGTGCTTGGGTGTCATAAAACAGATACTTCGAGATTCTAGCATTTCCGAGTACAGAGGTTATTGTACATAGTTTTGTTAATAAACTTTGATTGGAATCATACATTTAAAGAGCAAATGTAATGTTTGTTCATCTGAGTTAAACGTTGACAAAGAGTTAAAGCGTGACATTTGTGATAAACCAACTCATACAACCTGTTTATCGAGAGCAGAAATTCAATGAGTTAACTCTAAAGATCGTCGTGTAAAATATTTATGCGAAAATTCTCTTACGAACGAATACAATTAAGTGAGTTAATGAAAATTGTACTAGACTTAAAGGAAGAAACTAGCACTATAAAAAATCTAGCTTCTACACAATCCGATGCAGCATTTCGGAAAAATATGATTAGTGAAATAAATGATAGGAATAACAGACCACGAAATGTTATCATCTATGGCATTGACGAATTGCAAGGCGACAAGGAAGGCTGTCAAGATGTTAATTAAGTAAAAACCATTATTAATACCATTTCCAGTGTTTGTACTAATGGAATATGCACATATCCACTTGGTTGACCTGGGACTAATAAAAAACTGTCTATTAAAGTTATCTTAAGCAATCAAGATGACGCATTAATAGTTATAAAGAATAAGGAAAAATTGCCTAAAAACGGTACCGTATCAATTTCTTCTGACGAAACCGTTATACAGCGGGAAGAAAAAGGAAAGGTCACATATTTCATTCCCTCCCCGAGGGAGGGCGGGCTGTTTGAGCTTTCCAAGCTCTTCCAGGCACAATCATGGATTCCCAGCATTCATACATACATTACGTATACCGGGTGTAAACGGGTTGTGGGCCACCACTATAACTTTTGAATGGAAGGGTATAATTATTTCAAATGTTGATCGGCAATATTAGAGCAATATTTGCGATTTTTTGATAAAAAAAATACAATATTGCCGACATCAGCGTAAATGATATAGAAACTTGAAATTTAAAAGGG
Source organism: Vesta saturnalis (assembly GCA_036346205.1). Taxonomy (NCBI): domain Eukaryota; kingdom Metazoa; phylum Arthropoda; class Insecta; order Coleoptera; family Lampyridae; genus Vesta; species Vesta saturnalis. Next base: position 845,196 of record JARFJB010002010.1, read on the forward strand.
ACACCTTTTATATTTTTGCATTTTTGGACTCTGAGGCTTTAAATATGTATAATGCAATTGTCAAATTTCAATTTGGGTGCCATTTAAATTTTTTAATTTATTTTTTTTTGGTGGTGGTGACTTGTTTCAAATTACTTATAACTTAACCAAAGCCAATGATTTCATTTTATTTATTTAATTTAACACTAAACTCATAAAATCCCGTTTTTTAATAAAAACTATGTTTTATTTATAAAAAAGTTAATGGGACACCCCGTATTTAAAATGGCTCATGTAAATTCTAATTAAATGGTTTACATAACATTCACTTGTTTTCTTAAATAAAGTAAAATAATGTACTATTATTCAATTTCCACAAACACAAAATGCTCCTGAACCCGCCCCTTCGACATATCAATGAAAAACAGTTGGTTAATAACTTTAATAACAAAACTGACAAAACTCAGCAACAACAACAACAAATTAGCAAATAACTTCGAAATACATATTTATAATACTCGTATTCAATAATGATACCTAATAATTTAACTTAATTAATTAAATGTTCAAAATGTCCACCGTTCAGTTATAGACAGAGTTAAAGTCTTCCTATAAAATTTTCATTCACATTTTCCAGCATTTCTTGTGTAATACTGTCGAAAGCTCTTGTCACGCGGTCTTCTAGACCTTCTCATGTTGTAACTGGGGTAGAATACACGAAATTTTTAACACGAAAGAATCTAATATTGTTAGATCCGGCGATATGGCAGGCCACCTTACAGGTCCATTCGTACCTATCCAATTATTTCCAAATTTGTGACATTGATATTCAGTAACCAATCGTGCGTGTGGTCCAGCTCCATATTGTTGATAATACATGTTAATCCTTTCGTTCAAAGATAACTCGTCTATGAAATCTTCAATTTCGTAAGGAGATGTAAAATCTTTCGGCATTTAACGGTTCATCGTAAAAAATTGGACCAACTATCCTGTTATTTTTGATGCCTGCCAAACATTGAAACCAAAACGTTGAAAATTTCCTTCTTTAAACAAATGCTGGTCATATTGGATATTTGTATCAAAAAATCGCAAATTTGCTCTAATACAGTCGACCAACATTTGAAATAATTATACCCATCCATTCAAAAGTTATAGGGGTGGCCACAACCCGTTTACACCCGGTATATGTATGGTGAGTTTAAGGATGGGTGTAGTAAGGATATGATCGGAAGGAACGGAGTTAGGGTTCTGAGGGTGAAAATACTACCACAGCATTCGCCTAAGTAGCCGCACATGGTGTGCATATACGCAGTGACCATGCCGCTACATGTGTATGAGGAAAACCCTCTGAAAGAACCTCATACAAGGTAGACGGTAACGGGAATCGAACCTATTACCTCCCGAATGTTAAGCAGGTCGTGTCACCAATGCAATACCAGCTCGGTTATTCAGTGGGAATACATGAGGTCCTTGCGTAATGAACTCCAGAATCGCGTACAAAGTGGTGAAACGATTAAATATGTACGGGGTGTACCTACTATAGTTACTTTAAAAAACTAAATATTCACTCTTCAGTAAACGCCTGTAAAAATATTAATAAATTGCACAATTTGAAATGTTATTTTCAAAATGTTCGAGGCTTAAAATCTAAAATTGATAGTTTATACACATATGCACCTTATTGTGAGTATATTATTTGTATTGTGGAATCAGTACTAACACCTGATATATCGAACTCTTACCACAAAGCTTGTGATCGCAATTTGAATGTAACTAAACAAAGATCGGGAGGTGGTTCAATGATTGCCGTAAGAAACAATATAATGTGTGAACAACTTGACATGTCCTTAATTATTAGTTCAATTCCTCCTATAGATATTGTTACTTGTAAATGTATATTTGATTGCACTACTTTGTCAACAATAATAGTTATTTACATTCCACCTTGCACTACACTTCATAATTTACAGTTCTTTGTTGAGCTTTTCGGACAGGTATGTCTAACATTAAGCAATATTCTTATGGTTGACGATTTTAATGTACGTAAGTACAATAATATGTACGTGACAGATAACCGCACTAATATTATAAATCATTTTACTGATTTTCTTAACCTAACGCGATATAATAATATTGTTAATGTCAAAAATAGGTTATTAGATTTAGTTTTAACGAATATTAATTGCACTGTAAAATATGATAATGTACCCATTATTCACGAAGACGCCTATCATCCCGCATTAAATATAGATCTTTCCTATAAAATTAAAAGCTGAGACCGATTTTTAACCAACATTATTAATAAGAAATACATCTTTCGAAATGCGGATTATATTAATCTTTATCAAGCAACATCAAACACTGACTGGTCATTTCTACAATCCCTTCCTAATGTTGATACCGTTTGCAATGAATGTTATGATTATATATATATATATATATATATATATATATATATATATATATATATATATATATATATATAAACTGTTTGATTCTTTTATTCCCAGGTGTGTAAATAGGTCTTCGAAATATCCGGCTTGGCTTACACCAGAAATTAAAAAATACATATGGTCAAAGACTCAGTCACTACAGAAATATAAAAATACGGCAACGAATCTTATTAGAGTTTAGACGACTACGTAAATTAATAAAATCAAAAAGTAATGTTGCTTACAGGAAGTATATTTTTAATTTGCAAAAAAACACCTCGACTAATCCTAAGCATTTTTGGAAGTTTGTTAAGTCTAAGAGAGGTTCATCGAGAGTTCCTAGCACACTCACTTATACAACTCATGCTAACCCTGAATCTGTTATACGAGCTTTTAAAGAATTTTGTAGCAGTGTTTACGTACCTGCAACAGATCGCGAAGTCTCACTCTTTTCTAAAATTAACAATTAATCTAATATTTCAATAAGTAACATTACTGTTGAAGTAATTTTGTCATTCATAAGCTAAAACGGAGCTACACTACTGGGCCAGATCAAACATCCAGTGTTCATGGTAAAAGATTGTACTGATGTGTTTTCTATTCTATTATGCTACATATTTAATGTTTCTCTACATAGCAAGGTATTTCCTACGTTACGGAAAGCCGCTAACATTTGCCCCATCTTAAAAGTGGAGAACCCAGTGAAGTCACCAACTATCAGACTGTTAGCATATTAAACAACTTCGCGAAAATTATTATATATTCTCGCATTTGCCATAAAATAGAAAGAATGATATCAATCCACCAACACGGGTTCATAGAACATATGTCTACGGTTACGAACTTAAGGCGGCCAAGGAGAGCTTTGCACTTCGTATAGCTAAAATGACTATAAATGGCCATTTTGGATGTAATCATCTAATAACGAAAAAAAAACTATGCGTAGGACAAATTCTATGTAGTATGGTGATCAACTAATGTAAATCTTCTGGTTTCAAATTCAATATTTATGTTACAATCTTGGTCGAAAGTTCCTACAGAGAGCTACTACTTTTACGGAATTTTCGACCAAGATTGTAACTTAAATATTTAATTTTAATTGATCACTATACTATATTTGTCCTACGCGTAGTTTTTTTTCATTAGATGATTGTGTCCAAAATAGCCATTTCATGGCTTCAGTAATATGAATTGCAGAGTTCTCCTTAGCCGCCTTAAGGTATTTATCTCATAAATTAGCAAGCGAGTTAAACAATAGAAAGCAAGTTGATGTTATATATATATATATATATATATATATATATATATATATATATATATATATATATATATATATATGTATATACAGATTTCAGCAAAGCCTTTGAAAGTGTTCTTCATGATATACTTATGGCAAAACTAGAAAATTGTGGATTCATTCTTCACCTCTTGTCTTTAAATCGCATTTAAACTCCAATGTACAACGTCTTGTCTACAATAATCATAAATCGGATGATATATAGCTACATAAGGAGTGCATCAAGGGTCGAACTTGGGACCTTTACTCTTTCTTTTGTTTATCAATGATCTTCCAAGCCAAATAGTTAGTGACAAGTTATTGTTTGCAGACGATCTGAAAATATTTTTCTCAACGCATCTAATTCTGACTACCAATTATTGCAACATCAATTAGATAAGGTGTTTAAATGGTGTTATTTAGATCATTTGCCATTAAATAAAAATGTAAGGTTGTTTCATATTCTAGAAAATGTCAACCAATTCATTATACGTATGTTCTGGATGCAACCTTACTTCAACTGAATCGATAAAAGACTTAGGCATTAATTTTGACAGTAAATGTACGTTTTCTCAGAACGCTAATATCCTCGTCCAGCACTGTCTACGCTTGGATTTATAACAAGAACTCGTAAATTATTTTTTAACAGCGATAGTCTTACAACTTTATTTTTTTCTCTTGTGCGTAGTAATTAGAATATTATTGTTCTTTAATTTGGTATCCTGTATATAAGCATCATGTAAATAAGATTGAAGCTGTACAAAGGCTATTTTTGAAATATGTATGCTTTAAGGAGGATGGTGTTTATCCGGTTAGAGGATATTATTATAATTTGGTACTGTCTAGATTTAATTTTTGTTCCTTATAATACAGGAGACATATAATGTCTGATATTTCTCCAAACCTACAGAATAACAAACTTGACACTCTTAACTTACTATCTTCATTATGTTTCTCGGTCCTTAAATATTACATACGTAGTTACCCTTGTTTTCATTACACAAAACCACGTACAAATGTTTGTTATAAGTACCCTATTATAAATTGCTGTAAAATTTATAACAAGCATTATGCACATGTAGATTTATTTAACTGTCACTTACGTGAATTATTAAATGAAAATAATAAACACTTAACTTTTCTACTTTTTTTTGTGTATAGCAGCTACCTTTTCTTGTTATTATTATTACTGAGTGATTTGTAATAATCAGTCTTTGTAAATTAATTTTTAGGTGGATTATTGTACACTGCGTAGTTTTAATTACTATTTTTGTCCTATAATTGGAAATTTTGTTCTGTTGGAGAATAAATATTATTATTATTATTATTGCTATTATTATTTTTTTCTTTCTCGGATAGCATCGGCTACATGGCCATTAGCTATTCCCACTAGAGTATTAATAGGCTATGTATTATATATCTTTGTATAGTTAATTCGTTTTAAAAAATGTATCAGACTATTTATCTTTGTGGTATTTTCCTCAAATATTCCGGCTGGTGTCCTTGGTTGGGGTAATACTCTCCTTGCTTCTTCATACATAGGGCATTTCAGTAAAATGTGGCTTACTGATAATTTCTTATCACATAAGTGGCATTTCTGCATTCTTGATAGTCCTAGTAAGTGTAGGTGCGTGAGTCTAGTATGGCCTATTATCATTCGGGTCAGCACAACCCTTTCTTTCCTATTCAAATGTGGATTTCTGTTCCAAGGCTTAATGTCTTTTTTGATTTGTCGTAGAATTGTTCCCGAGTTGTCCCATTCTATTTGCCATATACTATTAATTCTATGCTTAATATATTTTGTGAAATCGCTTATTTCAGTAGGTATTTCGTCATATGCTATTTGGGAAGATCCCAACACTTAACGAGTCAGTACAAATAAGACACGTATGCATATTATGATGATTTATGTACAACAAAGCTTGCCAAACCCCGTACAGTTCTGCGGTGTAGATACTTGACATTCGATTAAGTGTCCAATCATAGCTCTTGTTGTTCACAAATATGGCACTGCCAACCCCTTGATTTGTTTTAGACCCATCTGTGTACACCATTAGCTCATATTGATATTTATTAATTATGCTATAAAATTTCTGTTTATATTCTTGGTCTGTGGTCTCTTGCCTGGGATATTTGGTCAGGTCAGTTTCAAAGATTACATTAGATTTGCGCCACGGAGGGAATTCACTTATTGATCGATTAAATAGTGTAGGGATGGTAATGTCTAATTCTTGTGCTTTTTCAATTGCTCGTGTTATGGCCGGTTTAGTAACCGTAGGTCTCCGTCGGTACTGTTCTTGATAGCTTTGATCATGGACTATATAGTGGTTTAAGTGATTAGGCAATGTTATTATTTTTGCTAGATAGTTAATGATTAAGTATAGTCTACGCAGACGTAAGTTTGGAATTCCGCAGTCAGAATGTATTGCATCTATGGGGCTAGTACGAAATGCACTAGCACACATTCTAAGTCCGCTGGTATGTATTCTATCCAATTTCTTTAAATGGAACTGATGGGCTGAAGAGTAGACTATAGAGCCGTAATCTATGGTAGATAACACAAATGACTTATAAAAAAGTAGTAACGTATCTCTGTCTGCCCCCCAAGTTATGTTACACAGACATTTGATTATGTTTAATTTCTTTTTAGCTTTAATTACGAGCATTTGGATATGTTCTCTGAAGTATAGTTTTCTGTCAAAAATAATTCCAAGAATTTTAATATTTGATTGGAATATTATTTCAGTTCCTTTGATGTGTAGAATGGGATCGGATATAGCTTGTATTGCACTGAGGGAGTCGGTACAGATTAAATAATAATAATAATAATAATAATTATTATTATTATTATTATTATTTTTTTTTTGTGTGTGTGTAGGCACCGACTGCTTTGGTCATATGGCCTTTTGTACGTTTTACTGCTACTTTTCTTTATTCTTAAATTCTGTCATACAGATTAGTCTGTTTAAGAAATTCAATTACTTTTAATACGCATTCTTTACTGTCTTTGAGTATGTCATCTATCCTGTCCGGAAAACCTAATTGCTCCCTACGGACAGTGTATGAAAATGTGGTTAATCGTTAGTGTTACTTTACATATTCTGCAAATCGTTTGACCAGTTCTGCCTAATGAATGGGAATGGGTTATATTAGTATGCCCTATTCTTATTCTTGTAATTATTACTTCTTCTTTCCTTGATAAATGATAATTGGTTTTCCTTGGAGTTGTGTAATTTTTTAGTTTATAAAGTTTCTGGTTTGACCGGTTCCATATATCATTCCACTGTTGCATGTTTTCACTTTTGGTGTACATTCGCACAACGTTTGGTGTTAAATATGTATTGTCAAATGTGTCTTTATTTGTTGCCTCTCTTGCTGCAATATCGGCGTTTACATTTCCGCGTATTCCAATGTGCCCTGGTATCCACATAAATAATATATGTTTGTTACTCCTGGTCAAAGAGTCTAATTGGGTATAAATGTTATTAATCATATGATTGATTTTTCCATTTTGTATGGTTTGTAAGGAGCTTATGGAATCGCTGCATATTATGAACTTCGACTCTTTGTGTTTCTCACAAAAAAAGGAGAGCTTGCCATATAGCGTGCAATTCAGCCGTATACACGCTCGCTTTATTATGGTGTGACCAACTGTAGGATTGCTGCTCTACGAAGATAGCACTTCCCGTTCCTGAAGGAGTTTTCGATCCATCGGTAAAGATTGATATGTGTTCTTTATATTGAAATAATAGTTTTTGGAATTGCATCCGATACAGTGCAGGTAACGTATTGTTTTTTTTGGACTCTGTTAGCTTAGTTATTAGTATTACTTCAGGTATTCTCCATGGCGGAACTTCGAGGGTGCTTTCCATTACTGGAGGTATTTCCGTCTCCATAGTGCTTAACACTTCCCTTACTCGTACTATTGCGGATTTACTGCTCGTTTTTCTTAACCTAAAGTCTTCTATGATTTCATTGTCTTCCCATATTGTGTAGTTTAGGTGCTTTGGTGTTGACATAATACGTATCCAGTAATTGCAGAGCAAGATTTGTCTGCGTATGCTTAGCGAAGGAATTCCGGCGTCGACCAAAATTGACATCAGTGTGCTCGTCCTAAATGCACCTGTAGCCATTCTTATACCAGTTGTGTGTATAGTATCTAGCGATTTTAACGTAGAGGGCCTGGCCGATGAATATACTACACATGCGTAATCTATAGCAGATAATACAAAAGCTTTATATAATTGAAGAAGCACCTGCCTCTCTGCCCCCCAATTTATACTACTTATGCACCTTATTAAATTTAGCCTCCTTTTGCACTTTGAAGATAGACTTAATTACGTGCTTCTTAAAATACAACTTCTTATCAAACGTGACACCAAGTACCTTTATATCTTCTACTGTTGGCAATAGCGCTCCATTTAGGTATAACTTAGGTTCTCTATGTTCCGTTCGCAGCTTTGTAATGTCGTTATTATTATTATTTTTTTTTTTTTTGTTTTTATCGAGCATCAGCATCTAAGGCTATTAGCTCTAGTTATCTGTCACTTATATTTTATGGAACAATTGGTTTTCCTTAAGGAAATTTATTACCCCAAGAGTATCCTCTTCATTACCCGATAATACGTCCTTAATTGTTCTTCCCTTGATATACTGTTGTCTAGAAACCTGATATCGTGTACACCATAAAAGTATATATCTTACATTGCATTCGTCACATCTTGGCGGACGCTCTCCTTTTAGCATATGCATGGAGATGAGGTTTGTATGACCGATACGTAGCCTTGTCATTACTGTCTGTTCCCTCCTGTTAAATTTACAATTTATTATTATTATTATTATTATCATTATTATTATTATTATTATTATTATTATTATTATTATTATTTTTTTTTTTTTTTTTTTTTGGTTGTGGCAAGACTGCTATGGTCATCTGCCAATACTTCCCTATTTTATGGTTAATTAATAGTTATTATAGATTTCTTATTAGTTTTGATTCTTTCAGGAATTGAGTCAACAACATGATATGTTCCTTGTCATCTATAAATATTTCTTCAAGTGTTCTGCTAAGTCCTAGTTTTTCACGAATAGGTTTGTACATTGTGCATTCTACCAATATGTGTTCCATGCTTAAATTTGTTTTGCAGATGTTGCATATATTTCGTTCTCTTTTATTCAACAAATGGGCATGGGTGAGGTCACTGTGTCCAATGCGAGCTCTTGTTAGTCTTGTTATTTTTGATTTTGGATAACTGCGTGTTCGTGTTATTCCACTCTTGTTCCCACTTGCTTAGTACGTGGTTCTTGATTTTTTCTTTATGTTTTGTTATTTCTGTTTTAATTGTTGCTTCCGGTAGTAGTTCTTTTGTAAACAGTTCTTCTAAGTTATAGGTGTTATTTATGATATCTATTGCTCTAACAAGGGTGGGCCTGACTATTGTTGGTCTATCCAAGTATCTTTCGTAGGTATCGCTGTTTATAATTTCATGATTGAGATGGTTTTGTGAAACCAGTACCTTAGCATAGTAGTTGAGTAAGAACTGGTGGTATCGAATGTGTAACGGTGGTATTGAAGTGTCTGCAAAAAGAGCTGTATGTGGACTAGTGCAGAATGCACCTATTGCAAGCCTTATGCCATAAGCATGTACACTATTTAATGGTCTAAGCGTTGAAGGCCGTGCTGACGAATAAATTATGCATCCATAGTCGATGAGCGATAATACAAATGCTTTGTATAGCATAAGTAGCGCTCTTCTTGATGAACCCCAGTTTTTATTTGTCATGCATCGAATGACATTTAATCGTGTTTTACAAGCTTTTACGATTGATTTAACGTGCTCTTTAAAGTATAACTTTGCATCGAAGATAACTCCTAATATTTTCATATGTGGGACGATAGGTATCAATGTCCCATTAATATAAAGGTTGGGGTGATCGTGCTCTGATCTTAATCGGCAGAAGTGTATTGCCTTAGTTTTGTCTTTTGAAAAAGTGAAACCTATTTTACTTCCAAAGTCCGTAATTTTGTTAATAGCGCTCTGTAGTTTTTTGTCAACATTCTCCGTTGTTCTCCTTGGAAGACTATCAGTAGGTCATCTGCATATAAACACTTCTTGATAGGTTCATCAATGTTATTAAGTATCTGGTTGATACCTATGAGGAACAGAGATACACTTAGTACGGATCCCTGTGGAATACCGTTTTCCAGTGCGTGTGTTTCTGAAAAAACGGTGCCTATTCTTACCTTAAATTTTCTGTTACTCAGAAAGCTGCAGATTAGTTTAGGTAAATTTCCCCGTATGCCCCAGTTATACAGTTGTTCTATTATGTTGAATCGCCATATTGTGTCATAGGCCTTCTCTAAATCGAATGAGACTGCTACGCTATGCTCAACTTTTCTGAACCCCTCAATAATATAGTTTTCTATGTATACCAGGTAATCGATTGTGGAATGTTGTTTCCTAAAGGCAGTTTGATGAGGGGAGATTAGTTGGTTCACTTCTAGGAGCGTCATTAGCCTGGCATTCACCATTGTCTCAAATAGTTTACTTATGTTGCTACATAGGGAGATAGGTCTGTAGCTATTTGGGTTAGTCATGTCTCTGTTGGGTTTTAGTATGGGGACAATGATTGCATTAAGCCAGTCTTGGGGGAATGTTGCTCTGGTGTAAATTTTGTTGAATATATTTAGCAATTTTTCTTTTCCTGTTTGCGGTAGGTTTTGAAGCATAGAGTTAGTAATATCGTCGGGACCCGGTGATTTATCTTTTTTGTATTTGAGGGCTGTTTCCAGCTCTTCTATAGAGAATATTTCATTATAGTCTTGTACTAAATTGCTACCGAAATTCAGCTGTTTCTCGGATAGATGTTTGGTTTTTAATAACGTTTCACTATAGCAGCACGAGCTGCTAATGTTTTCAAAGAAACTGGCAAACACTTCTGCTTGCTCTTCAGGGTTCGAGATGTGTTGGTCATTAATCACCAACATTTCGGACATGGCTGCCGGAGGTTTTCTAATGATTTGTTTGGCTTTAGTCCAAACCTCCGATGGGTGTGTTTTAGCGTTAATAGAGGAGATATATTTTTGCCAAGATGATCTTTTGCTATTTAGGATAGTTTTCCGCATGACCGCTCTAGCTTTTTTATAGTTGATCAGGTTATCTTGTGTTGGTGACCTTTTGAACACATTGAACAATTTTCTCTTGGTCTTGATTGTTTCGTTGACTTCTTTATTCCACCACGGAACACAAGTGTTCCTGATTTTCCAGAGCTACGTGGAATGCTCTTTTGGCGGCATAAAGGATTTTAGCCGTGAGCTCCTGTACTCCTTCATCTATGCTTTCCGATACTTTCTGGTCTATGTTTACTTCTTGCCTGTATATTTCCCAGTTGGCTTTATTTGTTAACCATCTCCTTGAGATGTAGTAATTTCGTTTTTTAAATCCCGTAGAGATAAGGATTGGACAGTGATCGCTGTTGTAGAAGTCATGATGGGCACTCCATGTAAACTTCAGAGCGATATGAGGGTGAGCCAAAGTCAGATCGATTGCCGTAAAGTTATTGGATTTTGTATTTAGGTGGGTTGGTTCACCGGTGTTTAGTAGAACGATGTTTCTCCTTTCGATAAGCTCTTCAATAATTTTCCCTCGTTGATCTGTATGAGTTGATCCCCATACGGTAGAATGGGCATTGAAATCCCCTAACAGTATGTAAGGTTCTGGAAGTTGGTCTACTACCTTTAGTAGATCTGGTAAGTTCCAGTCGAATATTGGGAGGTAGACATTGCTAATTGTAATGGTCATTGGGGATTGTATTTGAGTTGCAATTAGTTGAAGTTCGGAGTTGACAGTGGCATTACTGGATGGTACTCCGTTTCTAACATATATTGCAACGCCGCCACTAGCCCTTTCGTGACTTGTGTCGTTTTATTAGTACACTTATACCCTCGTATAAAGAATTCATTGCTGTTTTTTAGATCTGTTTCTTGAAGGCAAATTACGAGGGGTTATAAATTGTAATTAGCATTTTTAGTTCACAATAATGCGTTCGTAATCCGTTGCAATTCCATTGCAGGATATATTCATTATCGTGTAATAAAGCCATTTTAGGTATCAGTAGGATAACTATAGTTATTAATAAATAACATTAAGAGAGAGATACAACGGACTGTTTACTGGTTAAACTAAGTAAGGCAAACGACATAAAACATTTAGCTAAAAATATCACAGCTTGCTATCACGTTCTTTAAAATAGTAAAATATCACAGGCAAAATATCACAGTTTAAAATCACAATGACTGTTTTCGGGGACCTCTCGGTCTGCCCTTTTGCCATCCCGGCCTCTTTTTTTGCGATTTTGCTTTCTCTACCACGGTTGCATCTACCGAACTGATACTTGAACCGGTAGATATCGATCTTTTCGTGGCAATTTTTCTTTTTTCTCCTCGTGTTTCATCCTCCATAGGCTCTCGTTCATTGGAGGATGATGGATCTTTGAGAGGCTTTCTGCTTATGTTCAGTTCCTCTCTAATAATATTTTTAATATCCAAAATAAGATTGTTTCTCTCTAAGGTATTACGAGAAATAGCTTCGGGTGAGGTTGAGGTAAGTAAACTTAGTTCCTCCTTAATAATTTTATTATTATTATTATTATTATTATTATTATTATTATTATAAAGCAGGAAAATGTACACTAAGTAAATATGTATGGTATCTACAACGCAATGCTACATCTGAACGTGGTGATTGCAAATAAATAACAGAATCAGGGCTAGACTCTGATGTTCAACTACGATCACCTTTTAGGTTTGTTGTATATTGCCTGTGGGGTAGTAGTAATGAAGCAGACATATGTCCTGTACAAAAACCTACTATCGACGCTTTCGTCTTATGTCTATTTAACCCATAGTTGATGAAAGCGACGTTGGGTAATTGCATCCTGCGTAAGACTTTCGTCCTGTGTCTTTGCTGGGTGCTATTGTGGAGACGTGTAGGTGTGCAAGACTGAGGTTCGTGGAATGTGCGTACCGTACATAAACCTCCTGGTGATTATCTAGGCGGCGCACAGTCAATCAGAATCAAATTTTAGGATGACAAAAATCCCATAATATTTTATTTACTATTCAAAAGTCCGAATAAGTGGCGTTAATTGTGAGTGAATATAAACAAATGTGGTATCCAGTTATTCAGAAAAAATTGAGTTATACGAAAAACTCTATTATATGCATATTTAGCCTAAAATAAAACCGCTAATATGCTATTTACATACAATAATATATTTTTCTCAGGCTATCTATTTATGATTTTGATAATTATTCATGACACTAAATCGGATGTTAAAAATAAAATAAAAGTCAGGTTAGGTGTAGAAAAATTATAAACATTATTTTTAGCCAAAATATCGATAAACATATAGGATGCTCTATTTAAAATTTAAAAATTAGTGACATTTGCGGTCAAACCGGAATTACTCGAACTGATCCGCATATGTCAAAAAATGAACAAATGGGTCGTATACTTAATTTCCAGTTTTGACAAATATGCTTTAAACAAAAAATATTAGACCCGGTATAGAGTATTTTATTTGCGTGACGTGTTCCATATTTTTTTAATTTATTTACAGTCTTTTATAAACAAATATTTTTTATAGGAGCCTAAAAATATTTGCTTTAATTAACCGAAATATTTTTTAGAAGGTTTCATTATGCTCTATCTTAAATAATCATTATTAAGTAAAGGGGACTCATAAATAAATAAATAAACAAAAAGTTGTTTAAACAAAAGTTGAGGTGATAACAATAATTTACTAAAATAGAATTTCACATTATAAATAAAAATAGTTTTTAGTAATTTTATTTTATTTTATTTTTAACTATTTTTTTAATATAGAATTGTTTAATTTATTTTAAACTATTCATAATCAGATTTTCACAATCACTATGATTTATACCGATATTGGGAGATTTCAACAGGAGAATCACATCCTTGTTTCACATACCTCTTTGTGTGACAAATTCCTTACACTAGAAATTGCAAGGTTCGTACATTTTCTGGATATTTTGCCCCATATAATATTTTACTTCTTTATGGCGGGATTCTTTTGCATCTTTTGACAACTGACGAATAGGCAGTATAAAACAATTCAGAACATCTTGACTATGGATAAGGATTTTGTGCACTGTGGGAGACATTAGGTACCATTTGTGTAAAGTGACATAAAGTTCTGCGGCTGTAAATGCATGTTCACTAAATTTAATTAAATCTACTTCATAACAACTAATTAAACAATTTAAAATAATACTAAACCTATAAATTAAAACTTTGTCTATACCAGTAATGCTGGATACCAAGTCTGGATTTCAGAAAAATCGTTGAGCTCTATTGCCGTCATTCGTGTTTCCAACTCCAGGCTTGGGTACATCTACTAGTGAGCCCATTTTTTCTCGAAATTCGCGTATTAGGTATTTCTTTCTCGTTAAAAACAATGTTTTGTTATCCCCTCGCACTTGCTAAGTTTTAAAACCTAATCTGTGGGCTATATGTAACAAAGACTCAAAAAAGCGAATCTAGGCATGTAAAAATGATAAACCAAAGTTATGAGCAGCTTCGTCACATAGACGCAACTTTCTTCATTCAATAGGATTAAACTGTTTTGGTCCAGCACTACAGATATAACATTTTTGAGTGGACGTATTTGTCATAAGGGAGTTACACACTATTCCGTTAACCACGGTTTTAAATAGCAGATCACTGATGGAAAAGTTTCTTTCGGCAACAAATATTTTTGTAGTTAAAAGATCATGAATTTGAGACTCTGTATATGCAAATTCATTCTTGATAACAAACTCAGTTTCTTTGATAAACGAACGATGTACGAACATTCTGCCAAAGTATTTTTTTACTGTTACCGTTTTCAACATTACACTGCAAAGGAACTAGATATGTTATAAAAATATTAGAATCATCTGATTCATTACTTTCAAATCTTTGTTTGGAGTTTCTTTGACTGCCACTACAGCAGCTCCCTACTTGTACACTATTTGTAAATTAATATTAAAGTCATAAGAACAACCAAAAGCAGTTAAACTAACTTCTTTCTGAACTTGTGAGATTCGGTCAACTGTATATTCTAACAATGATTGCATAATTATTTCTGATGATATTTACGTGGTCTGGATAGGGTTTGGAGAAGGATAACATTTCTTCTTGGCTTCGATAATCTAGTAGTAACTTGGATTAATTGTTTAAATCATTTTCTTTTCGCTGACATTTGCAATCCGATATATTGACTAGGTGTGAGCTTAAGCGCAATGAATAATGCTAGAGCCTCATCAGCTGTATAGGAAGACTAATATCATTTTTAGCCATTAATCGCATCAAACGAGTTGCCTTGTTGGGCGAATACCTTATTTTACGTAAAACAACTGCTGCATCCCTTTTACCATTGGAATGAAGTTTTATTTCTGTGGCCAACGACAATTGCTGGGTGCTCATCACTCCTTAACCCTTCGTTTCCGTGTACGATTGGCTGCTTCTAAAAATGGTTTTTTTGGGCGACCACGACTTTTTAATTTAGATTTTCGAGAAATTTTGGCTATCTTACAAAAGGACCAATTCTGTTGTAACCACTCCTTATTTCTCTTTTTAAAATCCGGCAAAAATCTTCGCCTTTCTTTCCATTTTCCAAGAAGAACAATGACAAGTTTTTAATTTCACCCTGTACATTTTTGTGTCATCATCAGTCATATTTTCGCTTCCAATACGGCTTACTATATGTTGAGTTAAATAAGCTTGAGAGTCAGTAAGGGTTGGTTGAAATTTACCCCGTACCCCTAATTTTTCAAATAGATCGTTTGAGCTAATATTTATGCTTCTCTCTAAAAAAATTGGAAACAGGCAAAAAGGGGATGGAAACTGTATGTAAAAACATTTTTAAAATAAAATAAAAAAATTGAGCGAAGAAAGTCATAAATAATAAATGAACGAAAAACGTTATTTTACAACCTAGTTAACATTTTCTACAGTGTATACCTTCAACATTATCTTCCATTTTCAAACACATCTAAACACGTCAACATTACAATTTAAACTGTCAATAATGATATGTTTGTTCCTACCTGCCTAAGCCTCCCATGAGTTTGGATCATAAATTATTCTATTTTAACGAAATGTTCTGTGGACATACAGGGTGGCGCAATAGTGTGACAAAGTACCATATCTTCCTTATTTTACAAAATAAACAAAAACTGTTTATATAAAAGTTATACGTGAACATGCGGTTAAAAATATTTTTTACAACATAATAGTGGTGCATAAAGACGGCTAAAATATTTATTCATTTTATTTAACGGAACACCCTATGTATTATTGCATATTAGAGATTCCTCGTAAAATTTTCTCCATGGTAGGGTAATTAGTTTTAAATTGAATTGGGGCGTTGTCTGATTAAGTCGAAAAACATGGTTCCATAACATGCGCTGTAACTTGTAACTTTCAAAGCACGTTAATTATTTTAACAAAAACTGTAACAGAAGAGAAAGGGGTGCTTAAGTGCCTAATTGGACACATAAGTCGGTTTCTTATACATAATGCTTTCTACATGCCCTGAAACTTGGGAATATTCAAACTCATTTTTCTTGGAATTTTTAAAGGGGCCACCCTTTATTTAGGTATCCTATATTGTTGAGATTTCAATCCTCATCAACTTTTGTTAAAGTATCATTATACTTATTTACTCTATTTTTGGCGGAATACTCATTTCTTTAATACATTTGCAAAAAAATATGCTACGTCTATTCATAGTTAATTAACATTTATTAATACACTGTGTAATATAAACATGTACCTAATTAAATGTTCAAAGTGTCTATCATTTCCTTGAATACAAAGTTCTAGACGTCTTTCAAAAGCATCACTTAAATTTCGACACATTTCAACAGTTATGCTAAGTAAACAATTTCTTATTCGAATTTTCATGTCTTCTTTTGTAATCGGGGTATTTTATAATTTGGTCTTTAACAAATCCCCATATAGAACAATACACTTTCGTCAAATCTGGCGACCTAGGCGGCCAAGCAATAGGTCCTCCACTTCCAATCCAACGGTCGTGGTATGTTGCAGTTACAAAATTGATGATCGACCTTGTATGATGGACCGGAGCCCCATCATGAAGAAACCACATTTCCAGTGGAAATTCAATTGCTCTTTGAGCAAAGAGACTAGGCAGATGATTCTACAAAAAATCTAAACACACTTTTACTGTTAATCTTTGCTCAAAGAAGTATGGACCAATTACGTTATCACCGATAAGCCCTCCCCAAACATTTAAGGACCACCGGTTTTGGGTATTATGTTTACAAAAATGTGGATTTTCTGCTGCAAAATAATGAAAGTTACCTACTAACTTTGCCGTTTCGCTCAAAAGTAGCCTCATCTCCAAGAAACACCAAATGAACAACATTTCTTTGTTCCCGAATTTTGTTTTGAGCCCACAGACAACACTCTAACCTTCTGTGATAGTCATGAGCATGTAATTCTTGAAGTAATTCTATATGGTAGGGATGCATTTTATTGACTTTCAGGATGCACTGATCGGTTCTTCGAGCAACAGCGACCTGCGGCGATAGCAGCCTTGGACTAACATGTGGGTTTTCTGCTAAGCAAACGTTTAGTTCGTTTTCTTCGGTTCTTGATCGTTTTTGTCTGTTAACTTGGTTGTATGTCACACTTCCAGTCACCTCAAAACGTTCCATAAGCTTATTAAAGGCCCTTTTCTCAGGTTTTCTTCCCTCGGGATATCGTTCCTGATACAATATTTTAGCCAATAGTCCATTTGTGTCACCCAACACGAAAGTTATGTCAATAATCTCGGATTATGAATAGTTCATATTTAAATTTATTACAACCTTATTGCAAGTGGTAGCTAAATCCATAAATAATAAATTTGACGTTTAAAATGTGTTAATAGCTTTTATGGAAAACTAGAGAATTAATAGACGTAGGATGTTTTTTTTTTGAAAATGTATTAAAGAAGTGAGTATTCCGTCAAAACTAAAGGAAATGAGTATAATCATACCTTAAGAAAAGTTGAAGAGGATTAAAATCTCAACAATATAAGATACCTAAATGCAGGGTATCCCATTTATAAATTCCAAGAAAAATGAATTTGAATATTCCCAAGTTGCAGGGCCTGTAGAAAGTACCCTGTGTAAGAAACCGACTTATCCGTCCAATTAAGTACTTAAGTACCCCTTTCCCTACTGCTGTGTCAGTTTTTGTTAAAATAATTAACCTGCTTTGAAAGTTATAGCGCATGTTATGGAGTCATGTTTTTCTTAAAATTTATGCATTTTTCGACTTAAGCAGACAACGTTCCAATTTAATTTAAAACTAATTACACTACCAGGGAGAAAATTTTACGAGGAATCCAAATATCCAATAATACGTATGGTGTTCCGTTAAATAATATTAATAAATATTTTGGCCCGTCTTTATACAACGCCCTATACGGTAAAAAATATTTTTTAAATGTAGACCGCATGTTCACGTACAGCTTTTATGTAAACAGTTTACTTTTATTTTCTAAAATAAGAAAGATGCGGTACTTTATCACACTATTGCGTCAACCTGTATATGTTTATTTGGAATGTTTACATATTGTTGATTGTCATTTATAATATTTTGAACAATTTTGTAACTAACAAAAAACTCATTATCGTCATCCTATAATTTTAAGCGGAATCACTGTGCGGCGGCGGGAGAAACCGATGTAGAGCAAATACATCCTGCATACCGCTTTCGTCCCGGTATGTCGTGTTGTGTAGATGTGCCTTTACTCACGTGCCGGTGCAATAGTATGTTTAAACGGTAGCAGATCGGGGAGGACAGGCGTCCATTTGATTTGCAAATACGTCCCAGTTCAGATCAAAAACGACCAGTGAGAGGCTTGAAGACCGCAAATTGTTATGTGTCCATGATTTTATCAAAGATTTGCCGATAATTTTTGAAATTATAAATTATTTGTTAGTACCGTACATCTTAAATGTAGTATAAACTCGCGCAAGTGAAAGTAATATTGCATGAATGTTTGGAAGGTTTTTTTGAATTGCAACGTTTTATTTTGTCTTTTCGTATTCGAAGAATATGTGAAATTGATTTAGTAACAGTAGTCGCATTTAGAATCCCCATTTTGATAATGAAATAAAGTTTTTGGTTTGTTTAGCAAGTTTAGATTGGAGTTTTAAAGTAAAATTTGGTTTATAGATTGGTACCAATAGATAGTGGAATTCCTTATTTACCAGATTATTGTGAAAGGGATCGTTATTTTTAATATTGGTGTATTTTGGTAAATGAACGGGAATAACGCTTTATAAAATTGAATTGAGTATAAAATTTATTACGTTGTATGGTACATTTTCTGCAAAAATTAATTATAGCTGCCAGACTGCCATTTTCCTCTCGATAACAACTGTTGAGCTTAAACAAAGAGTTGAATTTTATGTACGTTAGATTAAGGGCCAGTGTAGTAGAAGTCTCCTTATCTTACACATATCATATTACACGAGGCACATTTGGGAACACATTTTAGATGGGTGATGTAATTTTTCCGTTTTAGTTTTTCGGGTTTGATTCGTTTCTGGTGCGATTTAAAATTTTAAGTAATTCTTTTTATGATTCGCTACAGAATATTTAAGATTTTATAAGGGAAGATGACTAATTCTGAATATGGTAATAATTAGGTCTGCCAGAGATGCCGCAGTAGCAGGAATTGCCTTTGTTCACGGTGCCGCGGCACCCATGAAGTTTGTTGGGTTGGGGTAGTCAACTGTTTAAGCCCATTTCGGGGGGTTAGGGAAGTTTGGTTCAAGTTTTATGTAAGTTAAAGTAATAGTGTAACGTACAACCAATTGTAAGGTCAATCAAAACACATTCAAAAGAGAAGTGTTCACGAATTAAGGCATATTTGGAGTTCGAGTTTCTAATCGATTATATTGCCGCCGCCGTTGAGGCCATCTTCTAGATATCCTAGGTGTCTGTACAACAAAGGTTCTGTTCCTAATACAAGATAAAACTATTTTGTGTATCTTGTTTGCAGTGGTTGACAAATTTAAAAAAAGTACTGTGTGTTACATTTTTTTGTGTACATTCCGACGTTTGAATACGTTGACTTTTGACATACACGTTTGATTTTTGTATCGATTAATCTTTAGTGCATGCGTATTCATTTGTATTATGATTATAAATTTATTTGAGTGTTCTATATTTGTTATTTATCGAAATTACAGTAATAGTAAAAGACCGTTAATGAACTTAGCTAGTTTCACAGCATTTTGGGGTAAACTAGGTGATTTTAATTTTATTTGAATGTTTTGATTTATGTAGCAATTGCGTGAACATTTGGATGATGCTGTTTTTTTATATATATATATATATATATATATATATATATATATATATATATATATATATATATAAAGGAAGGTTGGATTAAGTGCGATACGTGTGAAAAATGGTTACATGACGCTTGCGCTGGCTGTGATGACGATGAAAGTAACTTTATTTGTGATTTCTGTACCTAAACTTTGTTAAAAAATTAATAAAAGCCATTTTTTTTTGATTGACTTTGGTTTTCTTATAAGTACCCGGTTTTGTAACACCGGTTGTACAAAACCGGGTACTATGACATTTTTTTCTAAATAGTTTTTTGTGATTTGATAGAGTTATCTTAATCAAATTTAGAGCCCAATAGGACAATAGGAGATACTCTTCTTTACAATTAAAAATAGGTAAACGGTTATTAATCGCTTTTTAGTTCCCAATACAGCCATTTTTATAAGTGATACCCGGTTTTGTCCGACTCTCCCCTATCTAACTTCAACATTTTAATTTTCTACCCCATTTTGAGTCTTTCAATTATACAACTAATATGGACACATAATTTGTACGGAAGGTTTGGTTTCCATTAATAAGAAATTGTTACTGGTCAAGGTAAAGGTAAAGGCAAAAAACTAAAAAGCAGTAAAAATATGCTAACCTTGTTTGATCTCTTGACACGGTCGAACGATTCACTAATACACTTTTATCGAGTTTAACCGTTACTCTACGGACAAGCTGCATGACCAAATTTTGTATTTATATCAGCATTGTAATTAACGGGAATAAAAATAAAAAAGGAGAGTGAATTAGAGTTTTATGTAAATCTGCACATTCATTAATATGTAAAAATTGCACATATCTTCACATACAGGTTCATAAAAAGCAAACAATAATGCATATTAATGTAATTTAAAATTTATTTGGTGTTCAAGTTTTTTCAAATTACAAAATAAAAACCTTTGAACTTGCAGTTTACAGCATTTGGGTAAACTAGGTGATTTTAATTTATTTGAATGTTTTGATTTATGTAGCATTTGAACATTTGATTTGTTTTATTATTATAGGTTTTCAAAGTTAGTCGGCACTATTGCTATTTCGTTTTATTGGTGCTATTAGTCGGTTAAATGACAGAAGTAGCATTTTTCCGCTCGTTACGATGGTGAAATCAAATGAAAATTGAACATAGTGTTTATTATTTAAAAATTTTTTTTAAATGGCACACCCAATATTCAATATCCTTAGTCGATAGAAAATTAAATTCTGAACGAATAAGTTCCTATGACATTTCATTAACGTCAAAAATGACAAAGTTATTGATCATTTACCAAATTCATCAAGGTGGTGTGTTAACTGTTTCTGTATTACCATAGAGCAGAAATGAAAAGAATATCAGACAATTGAAACAGGATTCTTTATTCTAAGTGATAATAATAATAAGGAACAACAAAACAAAACAAAACTCAAATTAGATGTTCGAAAACATCACCCTCTTGCTCCAAGAATTTCTGGGCCGCTTGTAGACACTTTTAGTAGTGTTGGATGGATCTACCATCAATACTATTGATGGCGTGAACCATGCTTTGCTGGAGATCCTCAAGTTATCATACGCCTGTTGTACACATATTTCCATATCCCCAAAAGAAAAATCCATTTGAGTAACGTCAGCGATCGAGGAGACATACGGATAGGCCCATTAGTTGATAAATTCTTCCAAAAAATTGTTTAATATTGTATCTATCTAGAACGTTATGGGAGGAGCTCGTCTTGTTGGAAATAAATGTTCTGCCTATCCATTAAATTTACATCATCCAAGAAGTCTTGGAGTGTGGCAGTAAAATTTAGGCGTACCGCTCAAAGTTAACACCGCTGATAAAATACTGGACCAACAATTATCGAGCAATTAAACCACCAAACATTAACACTGAAGCGTCTCTGCGGGTTACAAGATCGGTAGAGCATCGGATTTTCTCGACTCAAAAATGGCTGTTTTTCCTGTTGAACATGCTAATATAAAAGTTGATTCGTCACTCCATAGAATTGAGCTGCAAAAACCATTATTGGTTCTATTTGACAGTGACAAACTAAACTTCTTAAGATCTCCTGGTATACTGTGTAGATCGGAACTTATACGGCACAAACTTATCCTTAGAATATTGTGGATGGAACCCAAACATAGTCCATTTTCTTGCACTAAATCATTAATTGAGTTGTTGGGATGAATTCAAAATAAGCTCAGTTTCTTCACTAATTATATCTCTTATTAGATCTGGATGTCTTAAACACGCTCGAATTATATCTAAATTTACGATACAAAACCAAAAAGTACTTCTATCCGGCAAATGACGCGTAGGAAACAAATAATAAACGCTCACCGCTCGATAACTGATTTTTGACAAACGATGTAACATTCTAACATATCACACTTTTCTGAATGGGTGAAAGGCATTTTCTATTGAAAAAACACAAACTTTAACTTTTATTAGCAAACTTCAATTTGACATATCAATTCTGATGACATTTGTGAAAATGACAAAATTTCACGTAATACCAGCCACCTTGACGAATTCAATAAATATTCAATAACTTTGTCATTTTTAACATTAGGATAAAATGTCGAATTTTCAGAATTTAATTTTCTATCGTATATGGATATTGCATACCGTTGCTTTAAAAAATGGAAGTTTTTGACATAACTCGCGAACACTAAGTTCAAGTTTTATTTTGATTTCACCATCGTAACGAGCGGAAAAATTCTACAATTGCCCATTTAACCGACTGTATCACCAATAATAACAAGTTAGCATTTAAAACTGATTTGACTTCCGGAGGTTATATATGTAAATATGTATATATAATATATATGTATATATTATATATGTATATATATATATATCATATATATATATATATATATATATATATATATCCATTATATAAAAATCGTTTTTTAAGCTTGTCATTCAGCATTATAGTAAAGAATAATTATAATGTATTTTGAGTGATTTTGTAGAATTTGTTCATATGGGAGGAAACTAATGTGGTCTGCACATTAAAAAATTGGAAAATTTCATCCGTAAGAGAAATTTCTAAATATTGAATTATTTCCACAGACGTTTTCGCTAAACTAACAAAGCTTTTAGTTGCAAAGGAATTTATTATAAAAGGCAGACAGACCTAGAACTGTCCTAAGGATGTCTCCTTCATTATTGACAAATTACAATTTTACTAATGCACAATTTATTCATAAAAATCACCAGATGTTTAAAATTATGGATCGAGTTACATTTTAAATATCAATTCCACCTAAAGACTTGGGTTTTGGTTTTAAAGATGCATGAAGTAACTTTTGAAACATTTAAAAATTGAAAAATATAGATGCATCAGAACTTCCAAGAAAGTCTTATCTTTAGGCCATTCGCAAACATTTTCGGTAATAAATACCCTATTTGTTATACTGTAAATAGTTAGTAAAAAGTGACACTATTAATAAATGGTGCGGTTATCGTTAAGTACTTGAGTTTACAAGAAACTGTTTTGAATTCAAGATTTATTTCACCTACTAACACTGAATGTAAAATTTTCTTAGCAAAATCGAGTTTATTTTCAAGTGAATCTACATTGCTATATAAACGTCACTTTTGACTTTTCGTTTATTTAGTGGAAATAATTTCAATGGGTAAATTTAATACAATCGGAAAATAGTATGAGCATCACGAACATTAATTTACCGGTCTGGCCAAATTCGCTATCGCTCAGCCTCCAAACAATGGCCGAGTAAACGTCCTTACTGTTCTTGATACTCAATATAATATTGCCTGTCATCAATTTTGAACACCAATAATAATACTATTAATGTTTTAATAAATCCGACATTTTCTAAAATCTGCTTTTTTTAAACTATTTAAACTAAATAATGAAGGGCTATTTTACGTTTTGGCGAATGCGCCAGTTTGTAAAATTTTTTTTGTAAATCTATTCATGCTATCTTAAAGACCATTGCCCAAGGAAGTTTTACTGAAATTGGAAAAAAAATTAACGAAAGATTTTAGACTAAATCCACGTTTGAATTTTAGTGATTGCTTTTTTACAAATTAAAACTTTCATGTTTAAGAAGTTCTAGGCAAGAACCAAAGACATATTAGGCTTTTCTGATAAAAGAATATGAACAATCACTTCATAAGGAATAAAAAAACTTAGTATAAATTTGCGATAAGACGGCTTGTTACTCTTGTACACTTCGATATTTGCAGAAAAACAAGGTAAAATCAAGAAATATTAAAAGTGGCATTATCTCAAAACGGTAACACGGTATATAAGTATGTTTGCTTAAATTGGCTCAAAATCACGTATTCTATCACCCTTTAAATCTTTGCATCGATGTACAAACACCCTGTATATATATATATATATATATATATATATATATATATATATATATATATATATATATATATATATATATTATGAAGTTTGGTCATTAATAAATTTATTTTAAATTGATTTGATTTTTTTCATATTGTAGGTAAATTTACACTAAATCTAGCACGTTTTGAATTTTAAAAATTGGGCGTACGTCATTTTATACAGGGTGACAGAAAGTGTTTTTTACTCTAACTTTAAAACCACATGTGGAGTTTCAAAGTTGTTCCACCTTGTAATTCCTATTTTGTTATCAAGACACATTGTTTCTTTACAATTTCGTTTTCCACTTATTACAATAGCTTCATTTTTGTAAAAGATACAAGGTTTAAGAAAACGTTAGATTTTCACATTTTTCCTATGGTAATAACAATAAAAATTTCTCCTGGCACGCAGTCCAATATCGCGTTCTTATTGTTCTATCACTTACCTTACGTCCTCTTGTCCGTTTTCATTTGTTCAGTAGTAACTTTTCTGTCCCTCAAAACGTTTAGCGTTATAAAGCGATTATCTCGCTCACAAGTATATTTTTTCGACCACAATGATTTCTTGTTGTAAATACACCGAATTCGCGAAACCGTTTTAAAGCTCTTTGAACTTTACATCTTGAAACTTCCAACATTCTAGCCACATAATACTGTGACCTACCATCCTGAACTAAAGCAATAGCTCTCATTGCGTCGGTTATAGAATGATCCATATTTTAAATTACTATTCGACTGAAACAGGGCCAAACATGTAATTGACAAGTTTTAGATTTCACAACTGACAGTAAATTCCATAGCATTCTATACAAACAAGTGAAATTTGTCAACTTATTGTTACTGCCATAGGAAAAATGTAAAAATATAACGTTTTCCTTAAACCCTTGTATCTTTTACCAAAATTAAGCTATTGTAATAAATAAAAGATAAATTGTAAGAAAACGATGTGTCTTGAAAACAAAATAAGAAATTACACATTGAACAACTCTGACACTACACATGTGGCTTTAATGTTAGAGTAAAAGAATACACTTTGTGTCACCCTGTATAAAATGACGTATGTCCAATTTTCTTAAATTCACCGAGCTGGTAGCGTAGTGGTGACACGACATGCTTAGAATTCGGAGGTAATGGTTCGACTCGTTACCGCTACCTTTGTGAGGTTTTTCAGTGGACTTTCCTCATACACAAGTAGCGGTGTCGTCACTGCGCATATGCACACCATGTGAATGCTGTAGTACTTTTCAAAACCCTAACTGTTCCTTCCGATCCTATCCTGACCATACCCATCCTTAACTCACATGCATACACGTAAGGGTGTATGTATGTATGCTGGGAATCCATAATTGTGACTGAAGGAGCTCAAAGCTCGAGCAGCTTCCCTTGGGAAGGAATGAAATACATGTTTCCTTTCCCCTTAAAATTCAAAACATGTGCGAGATTTCACATAAATTTACCAACAACGTGGAAAAAATCAAATTTATTAATGAGTAAACTTCATCAACTTTTAGAGTGGGTCGATTATTTATATATATATATATATATATATATATATATATATATATACAGCGTGTTCAGCGAGGAATGGGACAGTGCAATATCTCGAGAGCGGATGAAGATTTTAAATTATGAAAATATTTTTGTAAATATCTTCCAAGGGCGCACATTTGTTGGCACAAAGATTTGAATCAACGCCCATCACCGCCAGGTGGCGTATCTCACTTCAATTTTTTAAATGCAATGCCCTATTTTTATTTCATTTTGCTACGACATATTTGTGATGACTTTTATTAAGACTCCTACCAACCTATCTTTTGTAGTTTCTGAGAAAAAAATAATTTTGGAATTGAAAGCATACAAATTAAATTAAATGTTCAAATGTTTCTCTATCATTTTCTACACACGTTTGATAACGCCTAATTAATGTAACACTAGTTGCCGCTCTTAAAGTTTCTCGTGGTATGTTCGCACAAGCAATTCTAATTTTGTTTTGTAACCCTCTACATCTCTAGAAGGTGTTTCATACACTACACTCTTTAAACGTCCCCAAAGAAAGTAGTCTAAGGGACTAAGGTCAGGAGAACGAGCTGGCTACATAATGGGACCATTTGTACCTATCCATCGTTGTGGAAACACTCTACTTAGATAATTTCTCACTATTGCGCTATTGTGCGCCGGTGCGCCATCCTGTTGAAAGTACATCACTTGCCACAGATTTACATTTACATCTTCAAGCAAAGGAGGCAGTTGATTTTCAAGAAAATCCAAATAGCGTTGGCCTGTTAAGGTACCATTAAAAAATATGGGCCAATCAATTTGTCATCTATCATCCGCACCATACATTTATGTTCCATCTCACTTGGAAATTGGTTGCTCTTGCCCAATGAGGATTTTCTGACGACCAGTAATGGGAATTGTGGCGATTAACGATTCTATTGTTTGAAAAATTACTTTCATCAGACCACACGATACGACCTAGAAAGTTAGGGTCTTGCGCATAATGTTCCATAAAAACTCCGGTGATAAAATTAAGTCTGCGATCTTGATCTCCTGCATGCAGTCCATGTACCAAATGAATTTTAAATGGTTTGTATTTATTAGATTTTAATATTTTATGGACAGAACCAACTGATACGGAACACTCTTCAGAAATAGATCTTACAGATACATGAGGATTATAAGCGACACCGACGGTGTGTGCTTCATCCGTTGTTGTCTTTGTGCGATTCTCGCACTTACGGTGAGGAAAATGACCGGTTCCCTCAAAATATTTGCTACACGAACAAATGTATTTTTTCTGGGATGGCGTCGATCGGGAAACCTGGCAGCATACAATAATTGTGCAGCCCTTGCATTTTTCTACATTCACCATAAATTATTACCATATCAAAATATTCTTCGTTAGAAAACGTAAACATAATTATGGAATTTGAAGATGCAAGACGATTTTCAAAACTGAAACTGTAAACTGACAGAAACTTGACAGACACTTCATTACGCGTTTGTTTTCATGGCATGATAAATGTTTCACATGATTCTTAATCAACGACTGTGATAAGTTGGTCCCCTTACAATTTAGTGTACAGCGTATCGCATTATTTCGGCGTTATCTACATTATTTTGTGGAAGAACAATCGTTTATCTTTCATTTGGTATAAAATTTGCTATTTTGTCTGTATCACTCAAATGTTATGAGCACTTCCTGAAATTACGTTTTTGTGCTAAAATTCCAAGGATTATTTTTTCTCAGAAGCTACAAAATATAGGTTGGTCATCACAAATATATCATAGAATCCAAAATGAAATAAAAAATAGGGCATTGCATTTAAAAATTGAAGTGAGAGCGCCACCTGGCGGTGATGGGCGTTGATTCAAATCTTTGTGCCAACAAATGTGCGTCCTTGGAAGATATTTACAAAAATATTTTCATAATTTAAAATCTTCATCCGCTCTCGAGATATTGCACTGTCCCATTCCTCGCTGAAATATATATATATATATATATATATATATATATATATATATATATATATATATATATATATATATATATATATATATATATATATATATATATATATATATATATATATATATATTTAAGGTATAAACCCAATATTGTACGGCATCGTACTACGTACATTTTAAGTATTTGATTTTTTATGAGAATTAGATCATGAAATAATGTCAATATTTCTTATATATGAAGTAAAGTAATTACGTTCAAAAGTTTACATTGATCATTGAATTTTAACGTAACTTTTAAAGGTTTAATGCAACATTTTTTTTAATTTGAAAGTATGATTTAATTACGACTGGTTGTAAATGAAGTAAAGTGATTTCTATTTTATAAGTAAAATTAATTGAAAATCAGAGTTACACAAGTTTTTTTTTGTTAAGTAATAGGTCACTTTAAAAGAGATTTTAAATTATAAAGTAACGTAAATTATGCAGCGAGTAGACTGTTGACCGAACAGCTGTTTGATTTGTATACGAGGGTTCTGCGAACGGTCGCAAGTATTTTTGGAGTTACTTTTTATAGGAATCAACATACCGATTGTAAACGTCTTTACTGGTGCCTGATTTGCTAAACAGGTAAGCGAATTTAATTGTTTGTTATGGCAGTTGGGTAATTTTTTGAATTTAAGTATTACCTCCCGATATCGACGTTTAACGAATTTTAGGGTTTTATAGATATTTGATCGAGTTGTTAAACTTTGTTGGGACGTATTTTTGTTTGAAATTGTAAAATTAATTGCCGTTTTGATCAGTTATTTTTGGATATTTGAGCCAATGATTTTGGTGCTAAGGTTATCGAAATACTTAGTGATTTTTAGTTTTATTTTCGCAATTTTGCGGCTGTTATATAAAGCTTAGAGTTTCGTTGGAATTTAGGTGAACTTCGCGTCAAGATTTTTGGAATAGAATTTTAGTAGTAGAGTAGTTTATTTTGTGTGAACGTTTTGGTTTCCTGTTAGGCTAATAGAAGATGAGTTCATGACGTTTTCACCGCTATAAATATATTTAACAAGTGGCGCCTATATGACAGTTTTACCTGATTTTGACGTTTTTGTTGTTGTGACGAGTTCCCCTTTGCATCTTTTAGTAAGAACCCCACCGACACCACTGAGCTATGTCGTGGCACAAATTGCCTTTACGGGCTGGATGCTTTTGTTAGTATTTAACCTGTACCAAAATGCTCGAGAAAACTCCCCAATAGTAAACCTGGGTGCTCCGAAATGAAAATTCTTTTCAAGGGTTTTATTATTTACGGCGAATGGATTATATTAGACTTAGTATTGAATTATTATGATTGTTAAAGTGGACAACAAATAATTAATTCAGGTATCCTGTGTAAAATATTTCACTTACACATAAGTATAAAAGTTTTGTGTATCTAATTTCAACATTTTAATTTTCTACCCCATTTTGAGTCTTAATAACTAATATGGACACATAATTTGTACGAAAGGTTTGGTTTCCATTAATAAGAAATTGTTACTGGTCAAGGTAAAGGTAAAGGCAAAAACTAAAAAGCAGTAAAATATGCTAACCTTGTTTGATCTCTTGACACGGTCGAACGATTCACTAATACACTTTTATCGAGTTTAACCGTTACCTACGGACAAGCTGCATGACCAAATTTTGTATTTATATCAACATTGTAATTAACGGGAATAAAAATAAAAGCAGATTCAATTAGAGTTTTATGTAAATCTGCACATTCATTAATATGTAAAAATTGCACATATCTTCACATACAGGTTCATAAAAAGCAAACAATAATGCATATTAATGTAATTCAGAATAACAAACATATACATTAAAAATATCATTTAATAATGTAATGACATGAGAAGTTAAACATATCCCAGATCTCAATTGCCCTTATTTAATAAACACCAAAGGAAAATGCCTTTCATGCACAAACTAAAATCAAGAATCAACAAAACTTGTAGGAGTAAGTTGCTTTTCCCCTATTTAAATCTGCCATTGACTTTTCCGTGCATTTAAATTAAAACTGGCGCCCAATATAATTAAATTGGGAAATCAAATCTAACCCAGTCAGCTAAAGTAAAGTAAACAAAATTATAATTATGATACAAATTTATTACCACGCCAAGTACATAATGCTACTAAATATTTATAACTTAAGTGAACTTGTGTAAACTTTTTATACGGCGAGCTCACTACAATAATAAATAAACGAAATTTGCATTGACTATTTTTGACTATATTCAGAGCTTACAAAGCAACATCTGGATGGAAAGTGTAAATAAAGTTCACTGAACATTATAGTGTTAGTAAAGTAAAAAATTGTAACACTGTACGAGGGCCACTTGTATTTAAATTAGCTTGATGGAAACTACCGAAAATAAGATCATTTGCTTATTAATGTTTAACGTTGCAGACGACGATTGCTTTTTCCCAACTGAGATTCACTTTTTTATAGTTTCATTTTATTTCGGGTTTTGACATTGTTCTGTTATGAATTTAACAATAGTCTGTCCAAACCTCCAAATTCAGTACGGGTTCTCATGGAGTAACTCTCTCTTTTACTATCTTTAGTCATTTCTAAATAACGGTATCCTTGTCTTCCTGGCGAGGTTGTCAATCGTAAAATGTAATTTAATAACAAATAAATATCAACTTCGTGTACTGTCAAATTTATTACTTCCTTCTTCTACGATATTTATCGAATTAAGATAAATCCATTTATTAAAAATCGTTCTTTTCCGAACGCCTACATGCCATTCACGCGTCTTATAAGGTAATGATGAATAATTTCTATAATTGTATGATTGAGATTATTTTGTAGAATGTTGTATCATATGGAGATGGAAACTGAATGTGGTCCTGCAAAAATAAAATGACATAGTGGAAAACATTTCATCCGTAAGGAGAAATGCTTCATTATGAATGTACTTAATTATTTCTTGGCTACAATGAACGTTAGTGCAGATGTTACAGAAGCTAACAAAGCCTTAGGTTGCACACAGCGTAGCATCTACTCTATCAAAAAGGCTGACCAGACCGTAGCAGTAGCTAGTCCGAAAAAACGCATGATCGTCTTCATTTATATGACCAGAATATTCAGTCAATTATTCGACGTAATGTGCACAATTTATTCATTAAAAACATTCCACCAACGATGATTCTTCAATTAATGGTGATGATGATCTACCAAATTTTAAACGAAGTACACTATTCCACCTCTTGAAAGACATGGGTTTTGAGTTTCAAAGGATGCGACGCAAGAGTAACCTTGTTGAACGTGATGCCATTATAAAATAGACGTATAAATACTTAAGATGCATCAGAACGTTCCAAGAAGAAGGTACTTAGTCTTTTTATTCAATCTCTGTTCACTTTTTCGGTAAATATATTATATACACCGATGATCGTGGGTTAACGTGGGGCACATAGTTAGTAAGGCAAGGTGTGACACCACTATTGAAAGTGGTCGGCAGGCATTCGTTCAAGGGCTCTGTACAGGTTTAAAATCAACAAGTGGTCTTGGACCCCGATTTGACTTATTTCATGCTGATGGCGATAATGGATTTATTCCTGGTGCGGAACTTACTTTCCTCTGTAAAAAGAATCATCATCCGATGACCTAGAAATCGATTTGAGCGATTAACCTGTACTGAAAAACAAAAAAATCTACCAAAATACGAGGTATGGCCATTAAATCAAAATAAAATGTTTTACAGGGTCAGTCTCGTTATTTAATAGCCACACCTCCTATATTATATTACAAAGGAAATAAATGAAGTAGCTATAATCAAAATTTAATAAAATTGTTATTTTGTTTATATACTGCAAACTCCTTCCGTAGGCAAATAATAAAGTCACCATTTGCTGATGCTTTTTTCACAATCCCATGTACACGATAATCTAACCCATCATATTGGCATTTAATGTACCCACTGAACTCTCTGCCATAGAAAAGCCGCGCGGCGAGAGATATAGCGCGCAAGCATCACTCCTATCTTTTTCGTTACGCTTTACGCATACGCCTCGCGAGAGAACAGACAGCGTTAAAAAACGTCACTCCAAAACATACTAACCAAAATGTAAGCTCGAATAGGCAATTATCATTTACTTATTAGTTATTGATTTTTACTATACTGCTTATTTAATGTTCGTTGCATTTATACACCGACTTATATAATTGTTATCAACACGTTCGTTTTTTACGACTATATTTTTGTACATCTTACAAATTGATTACAATTTTTATACATACTGATAATGTAGAATGCATTATGAGAACACGTGTAACTACGTTTAATTTATAAAATGTACTTTACATATTTTATGGTTCATAAACACACCAAATCCTTTTCAAACGCTGCCACATGACAATCCACTGCTCTACGCATACGCGTGCGCTCGATAGTAGGACAGAGATATCCCTTGCGGATCGGACAAGCGGACAAAGCGCGCGTTTCAGTGAAAGTACAGTTTAGTGAATGTACCCCTACATTACATACGCCTACTTCGATTTGCTAAAAAATACTGTTCAAAGATTCGATTTGTATAGATTAAATTTAGTCTTTTTCGGTATATTCATAAGCACATTGCAGACTTATCTGAATTTGTATTGCATTGCAAATATTTTTATTAATTTTGAGGTTAGAATTTGTATCTATCGCACCGTAGATGTAGTATTATTATGACCTTAATACGGTGTTATACATTCAGTTATCTATGGCATAATAAGTTTGGCAATCGTGCATTGTTTTTCCATAAGCCCCATACTGAATTTGGAGGTTTGGACGCGCTATAGGTAACATTTTCGCGGCATCATTTATTATTAGTTTAAAAGTTCAGTTAATCAGGCACAAAGCCAGCAGAGATTTCGAAATGCATTTGGTGATCAGCTCCATCTACAGCGACCATATATATTTGGTACAACGAATTTAAATATCCTTATTTAAGCAACGAATAACGCAGACCGTCTTCTGCTGTTACTGTTACAGCTATTCGACGCTTGACTGAAGAGGATAAACCAGCTACATAGCCAGGGCAACACAACAGTTGGCATTGGAATGAATCAAATCCAACCATCCTAAGGAGCAAAAAAATGTTTGTGTTGAGTTTTATCAGATGCCGATGATGAAAAGCAGCAAAGTGTGCATTGTTTCAGAGGAACACTTTCGAAATACAATCAAGGTGCTTTAAATGCTATGTGAAGTATTGTGACAGGATACGAATCCTAGATTTATAGTTTTGAGCGCGTCAGACGGCCCAGTGGGACCTTGAAATTGAAGCTGAAGTTATATCAACAAAAATAAGTCAAGCGAGAAGTGTTAGCAACAAAATGGTAGTAAGTTTCTTCTCGCAAACCAGATATGTTGCTACAATTGTTCTAGATGATCGAACGACAGTTAATGCATCTTACACCGTGGCAATGCTTCAGCATATACGGTTAAGTATTTTGAAAGCTTCGAAGGTAATGACCTTGAGGCATCCTCCATACGTTATCAACGTAACCCCTTGTTATTTTACTTTAATTACTGGAATTAAGAATATAACGGTACAATCAACTTTTCGTTGCCAAGTGAAGTAGTTGAAAAACCTTAATTTCCAGTGGAAGAATGGCACAACTGTTTTAAGGATTGGTTTTATGGAATGCAAATGTGTTTAAGCAATATTCTGTATTAACAATATAAAATGAACCGCTCGTAAATATTTAAGCCTAAATCATGTTTTTTTTTTGTTTACCAAACTGTGAATACTACTTTGCACAATTAGCCTTATTTTTCGATGGCCATTTTGTTTCAGTTGTAGCAACAAAAACTGATAGATTACCTAAAATTTTGAAAACATTTTTTAATTATGGGAATTCATTTTCGCTAGTTATTAGTTATTTGTAACTCGTTGATAACACAATCACAATATTTACTAATACGCCAGCCATAGGCTGTATTAGTAATTCAGCCAAATTCGTGTGTTTGGTAGGTTGGTAGATAATTATATTTTATTTCTTCCTAACTTCATTTCTCTCTGAATCTTCCTCTGATAGTTCTCTATTATACAGCACTATAAAGGGGCATTTAACCATCGAGAGGTTGAAAACGTGATAATTTCCTTTCATCGTCGTGTTTAGTATTCTAGTTTATCTTTCGATAGTATACGTACAATTGAGAATTTATATTTGAGATGTTTTCATGAACATCAACACATTACGCCTTAAAACGTCATAGCAATGTCGTTTTCAAAACAAAATTGGGATAAAATACATTTTGTCAGCAAGTAGATAAAGTATAACGTTAGTAACTGCATGTTAGTGTAAATATCTGGTGTGTAAAAAACCACATGACCTTACAACCTACAAAATGGAAATTTAAAGAGATGTAGTAATTTGAATAACATTTTCTTTTAGGATTGTGCAACCTCTTTTATAATGTTAATTAGGAAGATATGCAACATTGTAAAAACATCCACACATACAGGCGCACACGCACATGCACACGTACACGCACACGCACACCCACACACACACAGATGCACACAGCCGATCTTGGTGAAACTTGGCTAAAAGTTGTAAAATGAGCTAATAAGTCGATTGCATAACCTCCTAAATGTTTATGAACGGCTAACATTATGCATATATATATATATATATATATATATATATATATATATATATATATATATATATCACATATTTTATGTAACTGATATTTGAGTAAGGGTTGAAAAGAAAACGAGAAACGTATGTTGGGGTAGAAAACAGGTGTTCTCTAGAAACTGCATTTACCGAAAGACCGTGACGAATTGTTGAAAATTTCTATACCCATATTCTTGGTGTAAACACATCGTTAGTTAATAATTAATTATGTCGGAACATATCTCAGAGCAAAAGACGTCTTTGTTTGTTACTTGGAAATTCGAAACTTAGATGTAGGGTTTGCTACGGACGAGTGCATTTTAAAAAAATTGATAGTTCTTTTAGTAATAAATATAAAAATATTCTCACGTAATACTTCTTGTCTTTTATAAGCGCGGGTTGATTTGTGGAGTAACTACGGATAGTTGTGGTAGAGTTTCGATTCAGGTCAGAACAACCTGATGGTCTAATTACAAACCCTTACTGTAAACCGTCTATAAATATTTTATCGTGTATATTTTAGTAAAACTAAAACCGCGAATTTGTTTTTTTTCTTTTCTATGTTGTTTTTAATGTAAGAATTTCACAAAAGTGGTCGTATAAATAAACGTATCCCTAATTTTCTGGTTTTAACAGGCGGGCGTGTAAACAATATATCTATAAATAATGGTTATCGTCTTGGGTTTAACCGGCGTATCTCAAACCGGTAAACATTTGTGACTAAGTGGTTAATTAAATGATTATATTCAAACGTAAGTAGGTATTTTAATGCAAATTAGAGCTC
Organism: Vesta saturnalis; assembly: GCA_036346205.1. Taxonomy (NCBI): domain Eukaryota; kingdom Metazoa; phylum Arthropoda; class Insecta; order Coleoptera; family Lampyridae; genus Vesta; species Vesta saturnalis. Next base: position 880,563 of record JARFJB010002010.1, read on the forward strand.
TCAGCAAATAATTCAACAAGCCTATGTAGCCTACTGAAAAGCAATTATTTCCTTGCAAGAAGTTTCTATTGAATTACTCAACTACGCTCATTAAGTTGAAATCTGTTAAAATACAAGGAGTCCTCTTCAGACAGTACCATTTCCCCCCGATTGCTAGTATGTTTGGCATTGTTGACAGTTTATTGATATTTGTGTAAAGGAAATAATGCGGGGACTAACGTAGCACGACAGACCTCCGTTAATTTGTTATGAACGAGACCGGGGTTTACAGACACGGGCCCAGACGACATTAAAAACACCTCAAATTTTATTTCTTTTGTTAAACGAGTTCGTTCTTAGCGTTTTGTGTAGATGAATGTGTAAGCTGAGAATGGGACGCTGTATTCTTTAACGCAGTCACTTAAACTAGCGGGTAGGTTATCTGTCACTTTATTATGATTTATTTGCACGCTATCCTTGCAAGGCTTTGTTTTAATGAGTTTTTTAAGCGCCTTTAATTCAGTCGGATTATTTAGAATTGTTTGTATACGAACTAATTTCTCTTTATATGTAATTTTTTGTAATTGTACGTATGTATTTTGTGCTTTTATTATTCACTATACAATTGTGTTTAATTTTACTGTTATATTTTACATGTACCGTAATCTGCATTATTATTTGCTTATTTTCTTAAGTAGAACCCTTTCTTTGATTTTTTAATGTACTTGTGCAATTACCAATTTATGAATAAATTGGTTTTTCATGGTGGTTGTTTCATAACTCAGCAAATTAACGGGTTGAACCATAATTGCGTAAAGCTCGTTAATTCCAATTTGACTAGTTTCACTGTTTACCTGTGCACATGATGCTACAATATTTATATGTATATTTAGTAAACCAAAATGTCTGATAAATATCAGTATAAAATAACTAAAACTATATTTCTCGTAAATATTTACGATAGCTCAACACAACTATATAAGTTTACAATCTATATTTACTTAAAATAAAAAATTCAGTATGATCAACACTATTCAATAATAATGAAACGTATACTGACCTATATCAACAAATATTACAGCACTATAGGTTATGAACTCAAATGTTTTTATCTTATGAATAGAAAACCGCTGTTCCTTTATAGCCGTATCAAAATAACACTAACTGATTTGTTTACTTACTTAAAATGTAATTTGCATAAAAACGTACGAATTACCTACATGTACTCAAAATAAATATATTACGTCGTCTTAAAACGCACTATAGCAGGAGAATTTTATTTCCATTCATAAGATAAACATACGACTAAGGTAATTTCCATTTGTCAATAACGTACCCGTAAACGAACTGTAGCCCATATATGTAAACTAATTTTCATGTTTTCCACATACCAATAATGAAAAACTACAAACGTAAAAAGTAACAGCAGACGTACTAACCGCAAGCGGTAATGATACAAAGGTATCCCCATTTTTAATTATTCAAGACAAAAATTGCATATCATCCACGCCATTTTATGTAACGTTAAGACGTCACCACCTCGCCTTTGCAAAAGTACAAAATTCATTTAAATTTCAGTCCTATCTACGTAAACCTTGCTTTTAAGGTCGCCCCAAAGAAAAAATCCAGTAGACTTAGATCTGGTGACCGAGCTGCCCATTCTACTGGACCTCTTCTGCCTATCCAACAAGTTGGAAAGGTACCATTAAAGTACTGGTGGACATTAATCCTAAAATTTGAAGGGTCCCCGTCTTGCTGGAACGCCGTGGGGTATATCCGGATCGTCCTCATTTGGGTATAAAACAGCTAACGCAGGAACTACAGCAAATCGTAGAGAATTTAGATAAACCTCAGCCGTTAAATTAGCTTAAAAAAATAAGGTCAGAGAATTTGGTTTTCCATCATTCCTGCCCACACATTAACTTTCTGTTGGTACTGGGTGTGTCTTTCTAGATACCATTAGGCTTTGTTGAAGACCAGTATCGCGTGTTTTGCTTGTTAACTTTGGCGTTTAAGTAAAACATTGTCTCGTCAGTAAACAGAATATTTTTGTGAAACTTTGTATTACCTTCAAATTGATGAACCACTTCTTCACAAAATTCAATTCTGCAATCGAAGTCGTCTGAAAATTACCTCTGAACTACACACGCTTTGTATGAGTGCCACCTTTCCTTTTTTAAGACGCTATGTATAGTGGATTTACCTTTCTAACAATCTCGCGCAATTTATCTAACGGAAACATGAGGATTTTCCTCGGCGGCCAACATCACATTTTCACTTTCTTGTTTATTTAAAGCTGTAGCTCTACCAGTTTTTGGTAAATCTTTAACAGAGCCCGTATCTTGAAATTTGTGCCAAATTTTACTTCCAGTTGATTGCGTAATGTGAAATTCGGGGTACAAATTGTTAAACAAATTGCAAGCTTCTGTCTGCGTCTTCCTTTTTTTCCACATACCAGCATCACTAAAACATCAGAACGTTGCCTTTCGGATAAATGGGCCATTTACGTTTACTTCAAAATCGTATGTCACTCACAAATGGACGTTAACCAATGTAAATAAGTAACTTTTAACTTCAAGTGCACGTACTACCTTGACAGTTCTAAGGCACAATCAATTGTTTCGATAATTAAAAGCAATCATAGGTGTCTAGTTTAATGGCTATTAAAATAAACTTAACATCATTCTACCGCTTTTATATCATTGAAAAGAGAAAAAACATCTCTATCAAATTAGTGCAATATTTTCTAGTGATATTCGCTGCTCCTTTGTTTTTTAAGAAACCGCTAACTTAATATCTGCCTGTAATCAAAAACGAAACATTAGATAACTCTTATTTCATACATTTTTTGATTAAATAAATATTTACCGAGATATATAGCATATTCCATACTTTTTGGACACCCTGTATAATAAGTATAATGGTTCAATCCTCAAAAAATATAATATAAAATTGCCTATATTTCAATTTCGGGTGAATTATCTTCAATTAAAATATTATTTAAATACAAACACACCTTGATATTTATCTAGCTGTCGGAAACTTTTGTCCATTATCAAGATACTTATCGTGAGATTACAAACAAAACTATACTAACATACAATAAAAAATACACAACAACCTTACACAATTAAAACATATTAAAATATTAAAGTATCTGCCATGCCATTCATATACAACTGTATAAAAGTATCACGAAACGGATGCCATGGCAGATACTTTAATATTTTAATATATTTTAATTGTAAATAGTTGTTATATGTTTTTTTTTTGTATGTTAATATAGTTTTGTTTGTAATCTCACGATAAGTATCTTTAAAATGAACATAAAAGTTTCCGACAGCTAGATAAATAGCAAAGAGTGTTTACATTAATTAAAGCCTAAACAGAATTTTGACTGCAACCTCAGTTTTCTGAAGAACAATTTTTATATAAATAAGACAGTCATGATTACATATCTTCTTATTATATATATATATATATATATATATATATATATATATATATATATATATATATATATATATATATATATATATATATATATATATATACACTCAAGGATATGTACGACGGCATTTTTTTATAGTTAAAACGAAGTGTAACGGTGCAAAGATCAAGGTCTCTCCTTTTTTTGCGGGAAATTCAGGGTCACGCGGCGTTGACATATCTCATGATCATACGGTGTTTATAACTTCTCTACACTCTAACCCTTTGTGTAAATTTTCTTTCTTTGCGAGTTTTGGTACGTTACAATTTCAGATGTAAAGGAGAGAAAAACGTGTGATACAGAAGGAGAATATAAGGTACACGTTCACCTATTTTTCCCCGTCTGAGCGGTGCTTATACCTTGCATTCACGTACATTTTACCCGATCTCATAATAGGGTGGTGCTCATATCTATTTATCCTTATTACGACATTTCATTCGCAGATACATTTTATAAACCCCGCAAAAGTGTATAATACTATCCACGATCATCTAGCTGAGTATATCTGACTCGTTCCGAATTTCTCTGTTGCAAATCTTAGTATTTCTTTGAAACATAACAAAATAGCAATTGATTATTGATAGGCTACTCATAAATCTTTAATTGCGTGTACCGGTTTATGTATGGAAAAGTGTTTGGTTCAAAACTAGTGCCATTTAAGTGCGAATCTAAATAGGTAACGTGTGAATGCTTATTAACTATATCTAGAACCGAAAGAGGTGGATGTAACCTATCAGAACATATTTCTCTATTATAGAGTCTTACATACTACTTTCTTTGAGCAAAGATTTTAACCCTTTACTGCCTAATTTTTTTAATTTAAAAAAAACCATTTTTAATGATAAATTTAGTCCTGAACATGGGAAAAATAATAAAAAAGTTATTTTGCTGTTAATTTAATTCTTATAAACAAAAATGTGCGTGTTACATATATGGTACCCTCGATGTATAAGAACATGTCTAGAATATGGAAATATTACCTTTCACTGGCCATGTTGCACATTTGCTACATGTTTCTGTATATAATTTATATAGGAATTTTACTAAACTAATTATTATTTTTATTTAAACATAAATTAACGTTATATTTCTCACACATGTTATATGAAGAACCATTGTAATTGGGAAGTTTACGACGATATCCAATATTTTTTAATATAGGCCAGTGTCCAACTTAAACTGTTCGAACAGGTGTTGCAGGTATTGAAACAGCAGTTTTCTTTTTTTTTTACTTTTTGAAAATCTCACGATATACACTTGAGGGTCTACCACATTTGTTTGTTGATTCCAACATTACACAAACATTCAGCTATCTCAGCTCTAAATTCACACACTGTTAAAATTTTATTTTCGCCACTTTCCGGTGGGCTCTTCGATACAGAAACGAAGAATTCACCATTCTGATATCCAGTAAATGGTAGAAAAATTTAAGAACCATTTTTTTGAACGTATCCTTATGTTGTTCTGTCTATTAAACTATCTCTTAAATCGATGACACCAATGTGGCGATTTTTGGACAAGGTATATCACTTTTCTTATGCTGAGTTCTATCGAGTCGTTTCACTTATTCCTTTGGCAATTCTAAAATAAAATTACTGGGTTTGTATCTTTCCATAAAACAAAAGAAATGTTTATGTTATCCATTTCAATTATATATTGAGAAGATATACCTCGATCCACTTCTTTTAGCTCATTTTCTCCTTGCATTGGACAGTTGGTAATCGAGTGAGTTCCATTTTTTTCCAAGTATACCACTAAAGGAGTACTGGTATAATAATTGTCAAAATAAACGTTATAACTGATATTTCTTGGAACATGTATCGTGAGCAGAAATCGATTTGATATTTTCGTATCGATCTCATTTTCTTTAATTACTGTTTTAAAGAATTATCTTTGGATTAAACATTTGGGATTGTTATTTAACGTCTAAATTTTTCTGTATCTACTGTATTCAACATTTGCTTTACAAAAGCTCAAATAAACATACTAGCGCCATCTATGTGTTTTCTAGGATTTCCTTGTTAGTTAAAAATATGTTACTTTCGTTGAATTACTGCTAGGCGGTGGTACCGTTAAATAAATACATCTTATCAACTGAAACTTTATTTTACAATTTGTTTTGGCAACAATGATGCTAGATAAGAAAAAAGGGTTTAACAAGTGTTCTTCCAGAGGTGTGCTTTCTTATTCGAGCGGCCATTTTTAGAAAATTCTTTTTTTTTTTTGGTTCTTCGATGCTATTATCATTTCTATAAGAGAATTTTCGAATACAATATATTTCTTTACCTTGTAAGGTAATTATTTGGTGAAGATATATAACTCGCTATTGGTTGGCGGATGTAAAAAAAAATTACTTTCACAAAAAGGAGTAACGTATCTCGATTTCTTCGATTCCTTGGTAACTATTACATCCCTTGCAGTGTAGAGCCACTAAACCGCTCTGATCAAGAATTAAAATTTAACCAGATTGTGCTAATTCGTAACTTAGAGCTCGCCCTCAACCTAAAGAGGTAACGCAAGGTTATACGACCACTTACCTAATCTTATTTGTAAGTACGCCATATTTGTAGCTTCGTCACGCATTTGTCATATTCGAGAAGTATTCTTTCTAGTATCTTTCTACTATCTCTCAATACTTACAAGACTTACGATACAATATTTGTATATAGCTGGTAGCTTTACTTCAATTACTTTTGTGCTGTTGATGTATCTGGAAGTAACTGTATGCTGTGCTGACGCTAACCATTTAATCTCCCTTCTTCGGATTTGGCTGCAGGTTCGCTACTGACAACTTGAAACTTTCGCCTCTGCACTAACGCGGGTGTAAAGTATAACTAGTCGCCAACACCAGGTCAGAATTTTCCATTTTCCACGAATTAATAAAGTTTTCCTTTGGGTCTGCGTTACGAACTGTTATATTTAGGAACATGCCTTTAGCAGTTATCCAACAGCTCTATCAGGTAGAAAGTGCGTTGACATTATTAAGATTACTACAATTTTTAATCAACTATTTACCTTGTTGATGACCCTGTCTTCTACAGTGTACCGAGTTGGTTGCGTAGTGGTGAGACGACCTGCTTAGCATTCGGGAGGTAATGGGTTCGATTCCCGTTACCTTGTATGATGTTTTTCAGGGGGTTTTCCTCATACACATGTAGCGGCATGGTCACTGCGTGTATGCACATCATGTGCGGCTACTTAGGCGAATGCTGGGGTATTATTTTCCCCCGCAGAACCATAACTCCGTTGCTTCCGATCCTATCCTGACCACACCCATCCTTAATCCCACCATACATATATACGTAATGTGTAGTATGTACGTTAGGAATCCATGATTGTGACTCAAGGAGCTCGGAAAGCTCGAGCAGCCCGCCCTCCCGTTTGGGGAGGGAATGAAATACTTAACCCTTTCCCTTTCCTTCGTTCTACAGTATCTTTGTGAAAACTACATTCCACTATAGTAAGTTTTATTCCGTTTATAAACATTATCTAAAACGCTACTGTTGCACAGCTGCTTAAACGAAATGAATGTGTTACACCGGTTGTACCTTTGTCCTATTAATGTTATTACGTCAGATGTTTTCTCTTCTAGATTTAAGTACAAGTTTTTTTGTTATTGTGGATAAGAGTGTTCAGTTTATAGGCGCCCTCATTTTAATTATGTGGGCATTTATATGTAAATTCACGTTAGACTAATGGTGTGAACTGAACAGGCAGTGATTGTTTTGTAAAACAAAGGCAAGTTTGAATTTGAATTTTGAAATTATAATTTTACTATTTTGTTACGAAATATCATTTTATTGGTGATAGATGCATTCTCCTTTTCAGGTTAACGAAAAATCTGTCATGTTAAAAATTAATCACACGATTAGACTAATCAGTAATATAATTTGTTTAGTCTTTTGTGGGGAGAATTTCCTGTTTAGTATATTTGATTCGTTGTTTGAGACATTCTAATAAACTACGGTTACTGGGAGAATTGTTGTTTATTCTCTTGTCCTGTTTTTTTTTTTGTTTCGTCTCCTGTTTCAAGCTTTACAGGGCCCCTCTCATCATACACTCATTTACCTTTTTCTTCAAAGCTTATTGCGAAATTTTGTTGTCCGTTCTCCTTACCATTCTGACTACAAATTCTATTTCTGCTTTCTAACTAATCTAACCATATATTTATTCTTTATCCATGCTTCAAAATTACCCACATCAACCAAGTTAAGTAGTCCTTCTCCTTTTCAGCCCTGCTCAGTCCAAGCTTGTTGGTTTTGCGATGTTTTGTGTTATTGTACAGTTTACAATCATGAGATGTGGTTATTTTTGGTGTAAAAAAAGAAGCTTTAGACTGATTTGAATATTTAATATTGTGTTAATTGGTTTAAGTGTACGTGTTATTTAGTTGAGTGTAGCGTGCTTAGTGTGGTTAATCTATTTGTTTGCTGGCATCATGCTAGGTCATCATCGAATAAACGGGGGGATACGGAGGGCGTATGGGACATTATCTCGAGGATGTTGTCAAGGAGTTGTGCAAGGATCGGGGGGGGGGGTTAATTTTAATTTACGTTTCCTTCGTGAGAATTTGGGGAAAACGGTAGTTATAGGGAGTGGTAAGGATCTGTTTGGCAGGGATAGTGTCGCCCAAAATTCTTTTATGCGCAAAGTTCTTCTGTAGTATTTGGATTTTGTGTGTGATGGGTGGTATGCTTGCGTGTTGTCTTGTGAGTTCGCTAGGGTAACTGAGAGGTAAACTTTGTATGCGTTCACAGGAAGCGATAGAGCAAAGGTTATTGTGGTTTATGTTAGTGTATATGGGTGCTCGGAAATCCGTAACAGGGTGAATGTACGTTTTGTAGGTGTGTTGTAGTGTTTTGGTGTGGAAATCTCTGATTCTACGCCGGAGGGCGCCCAGTAGGTTTTCGCGGTTTCTTATCCTCTTAAGTGTTCGTTGTACGTGGGGAGCCATTTGAGGGTTCTAGTGAAGAGGATTCCTAGGTAGGTGACTTCTTGTTGGAGTGGGCGTCTTTCTTGGTTTAGGAGGAGGGAAACGTTTCTGGAGGCTAGCTTTGGGAATTTATCTTCGGTGTAGTTAGGATGTCGGAAGAGGATTGTTTGGGTTTTGGTGGGATCGACGGATACTCCACCAGTTCAGCGAGTTGGAGAAGTTCCGGAAGGTTTTGGATATGAGGCGGGAGGCCGTTTCGCTGTTCCGATTAACCGCTCAGAAGGTGGTGTCATACGCAAACTGCGAAACGACTACTCCGGGTTGTGTAACTTCGGGAATAGCGGATGCGAAGGTAGTGTAAAGGATCGGGGCTAAGGCAGAACCCGTCAGTACGTCTGTGGTAGGTAGAAAAGTATCGGATAATATTTTTCCCTTTTTCCCTACGTTGACCCGAAGTGGCCGATTGGTCCGGTACGAGAGCAGGAGTTTGGAGAAGGGGTCGGGTATGTTGATGTTGTAAAGAACCAGTCGCCTTTACCGAATCTTTCTTGTCACTATTAATTATTTGCTAATTATCCTGCGTTAATTAATTATTAACATTCACAGATTTTCATCAAATAACGAATTTTATATCCCCTCCGACGTTAATTTCAAAACATCGAAAGATTTTCTACGTCCTCTTCGGACTTTCCGCCAATCCTGACATGAAGAACCCTATACAAAAGCCGTCCCCGCCTTCCGCGGATTCTCTATAAAACCTCGAAGTTCGTTCCACCGACGCTACCTTGAGTCGATCCGTTCCGCCGACATCTGTTTGTACGTTAAATCGACCAGTCGACCATCGTACGTGTCGAACTGTTTGTCGTAGTTATCCTGCACCGTCGTCACAATTATAAAATACGACACCGCCGTCTGAACATCGTCTACGTACAACGGACCTAGAGTTTCTGAAATCTGAAGCTAAACGTATGTAAGTCAATATACACAAGGTTACACATACGCCGATTGAACGATGTTAGGAAGGACTGAAAGCGCCGCGTCATCTTTCATTTACTCCGTTGGCTGGAAGGGTGCTTACCTAAATTCTGTCAACTCCAGAGATATACCTTTTCACAGCGCAACGGGTTCGTCCCAGATTCTTGTAAAGGATACTTCACTTACACATAAGTCTCCTGTAAGTAATAAAATTAGTTTATTCCGTTTTAAACAATTGAGATAATTGCTCAAATTCGTTACCGTAGTTGTAAAATCTCGTGTAAATAAGATTTAAACGTGTTAAATTATAAACGAAATCGACTTGACATAGTGAAAGCCTTTTATTTCTTAAAAAGTAAATATTAGGTTGGTTCTATAGCGACTATAATTTTCCCCAAATCAATAGAAATAATTAACGCCCTTAATTAATAACCTAGCATAAACAATCAGTTGAGAATAGCTGAGCCCGAAACAGATTTATTTAGTATCAACAGAAACAAATTTCATTATGAAATTCAAGTAAAAAAGCTTTTATTCTATTGTAAAGCAAAACTAAAACACTTATTTTCACATATATACGAGCATGCCTCTTTAAAATATCGATTATTTTAAAGTGAACGACCGGCGTTACCATATCTTCTACATGTGTTTAGCCGGGATCCCTTAACCGTATTATAATATTTGCGGCTTCTGAAAGAACAGGGCCGGCTTCAGCCCTAATAATCTATTATTTTTGATCACTTAGATTTAATTACAATTAAATCAGAACAAAGAGTGGGTCATTTAAGTACGTCACCACCGATACTAAAGATATTTTCACAGAAAATCCAGCGGAAAGTCTAAGCAGAGGGCCACGCCTTCACCGTGTCAGGACGAGGACCGGAAAGCTAAAATTAACATTTTTCTTTTATTGTTTTTAATTTAATGTCATTTACATATGTACTTTTTAAGTTGAAGTAATTTAGTACTGTAACAATAGGCAAATATATGTTTAAAGCCTTATAAGTTTCTGGTTCAGAATGGGAATTTTACAAAGCGAGCAAACCGATATAATCAGAGCGAACCACCCCTTTTCTTGCAAGTACGGTTGAGCTAGTTCCGAGGCAAATTGAAGTAATCGCCATTTCATCAAAAGAAAATGTTATAAGGTTTCGGATGTTGTGTAGGAGACGGGTGTGCTAGACCCTCTCAAATGCTTGCTTTATGTCCAGGAACACAGCCAGATTACATTGCTTGTGATTGAATACTCTGGTGGTTTCCGTAAGCAGCTTCAATAAGGGATCGTGACACGTTCGGTTGGGACGGAAGCCGAATTGGCTGTTGGGAAGGAGGTCGTTGAATTCTAAGTTGGTCCCTGAGTTACCTGGCTAGAATCTGCTCAAAGTATTTTCCGAGGCAACTTAGGAGGGAAATGGGACAAACATTACGTAATAGTCTTATTACTTTCCCACTTGCACCGATGTCCGGTTCATTTTCAAGTCATTCTATCGTTCAGTGTATATTTCAAAATCATACGTGTAACCAATCCGGTGAGTTCAAAAAATTTAAATCCCCATACAGTACATTGTAGTCTCAATGAGTGGTCGAACTTTATGCATTCCACCAAGATTTTCATCTCCCTTTTAAAAATTTGTGGTATTGTTCTCTAACTCTACAATACTATTAATTATATTATCTCACAGAAAATATGTGAAGAAACTATGGTGTCGTGAGGAATGATAAATTATCTGGTAAAGTTACAGATCTCTTGAATTATATATTTTCTTCGGGAATAACTAAGTTCTCCTACACCAATTTTACAGCTTTTCCTGCTTTACGTTTTGATGAATTCTTTTTTAGGCGTGTTTCTTGAGGATTTGAACAAGCTGAAACCAGTTTTAGTGAAAAATGTGAATCTTCTGCTGATTCGTTCACATTGCGCAAATCATAAGGTTGCAGATATTCAATTTTTTTATTTGGGATTTTATCGGTAAATTGTCAACATCCAAATCGGTAAATTCCATCTGAATTATTTTCTGCAAAATTTGGTACATATGTTATATCATCATTTATGGCGTCTTCATCATACCATCTTCGCTTATATTACCCATATTATCAATACTTTCTTGCAATTCTGCCTCAAATTAAAAAGGCAAGAATTCTGGGGAGGTGATAGAATAATTTACAACTTAAACAATTCTAAAAGATTTTACTACTACTGAGGAGGATAACTGTAAGTTAAAAACACAAAAGTATTTAAATTATGTGTAATAATGGTAAAAGTTTACATTTTCGTATAATACGTTAATTGCTTGTAATTCTAATTTTATTTTGTCGCTTAGGACAAAATATGCCATATATACATGGCGAAATTTTTCTTTCGTTTGCTGCTACTTTATGTTCAATACACTGTTGTAAACTCATTGTTTTACAGGAGTAATTACAGATATATTCATTTTCAGTATTGCTATTCAAATATTCTCCTAATGGTTGGAAATAGGACCTCAAATACTAACTGATTGTTTCCTACTTAATACCAATACAGAAGCTGTCAATCTACAGGGTGCTGATCCGACCGCTCGGTAATAGCATGTCACATATAAAATCACACTTATGCAATTTCCTGCTCCCCTAATTGGTTTAGAGCAAAAACATAAGAGATCAAAGCTTTTCAGAAATACGATAGATCAGTCTTTATTCTTAAAATAGTACTTGAAAAAATAAAACGAAGAATTAAATTAGTAATAATTTAAAAAAAAGCACAATTGCCATGATATTAAAACAAAATGTTACGTTATCAACAACTGTCAGTTTTGACGTTTTGTAAAATCCCGAACGCTCCGATTTTCAAGCGCGGTTTTCAATAAATTAATAATGTCTTTTACAATTGTTGAAAAAAATCTATTTCTGAAGTGGTTTTATTCCGCTAGTAGCGCAACTGAAGTTCGAAACTTGTTTGCTGGTTTATATCCCGATCGGCCGATACCCGCCACTTCAACAATTCAGAACGTGATTTCAAACCAAGAAAAATATGGATCCGTTTTTAAACCGCGTAAGCCTTGTTTAAAGCGTACTTTAAATGTAGCCGATGTAGAAGAGATTGTGCAAGATAATGTGAACGACATGAACGTTATTGCGGCGGCCGTTGCTAATCCCCGCATCAGTATTCGGCAAATTGGTAAGGATTTAAATTTGCACAATACAACCTCCTTCAAAATTTTAAATAAGAACAAATTTAAATCGTACAAGTTCTCAAAGCACCAGGAGATTTTTGAGCCACACAGGTATTCCAGAATGGTTTTCAGCGGAACAGTAATGGAAATGACCAATGTAGATAGGTATTTCATCAACAATATTTGTTTTTATGACGAATCGACCTTCACCATTAATGGATAGCCAAATGTGCAAAATTATCGCTATTGGGATACGGATAACCCTCATTTGATGATCGATAACCATTCATAATATCCACAGTCAGTCAATTTACGGTTAGAAATATACGGATCTAATATTATAAGCCCCTTCTTCATTGATGGACACTTAAACGGCGGAAAATACCTTGAGCTGCTTCAAACGGAGATTGGCCCGGCAATAGATGCTGTCGCAGGAGAAAATGTGGTATGGTATGGTTTCAATAGGATGGTCGTCCAACACATTTTACAATAGACGTCACTGCTTATTTAAATGAATGCTATCCAAATACCTGGATTGGACGAGGCGGACCGGCGAATTGGCCAGCTCGTTCACCAGATCTATCACCAAATGATTTCTTTCTGTTGGCTCATTTAAAATCAAAAATTTATGGTGCTAGACATGCAAATATCGATTGACTGGTTTCCGGGCAAGACTAGATTAATAGTAGGTTAACCCATTTAAGCAGCGAGTTGTTTTTGACCCATTATATATTTTTAATTGCGTTGTCACATAGGTGTTTTTTTTTTATTTTTTAATACGTAGTGACCCTTAAGTCTTTTTACTAATAAAATAAGTGAAAATTTCATTTAAAAATAAATGTAGTTTTGTATAAATAATTTTTTCAGGGCCACTTAAAGGTTAGTGCACCTATTGCTGACAATTAAGGGTAAAAAAAATATTGATACATTAACTTGTTCAATGATGAGCTTGACAAAACTATATTCATTTATTGCTAGTTTTACTAAAGAGGGTTTATATATTTTCTTTTCATAAGGTCTTAAATTACGCCGGGTCGAAAACGACCTACTGAGAACTTACGTATTTCTTAGGCGCGCACATGTAAAAATCCTGCGTCGACTTGTTTGCTTCGTTTCCGACAGTCATCAGTTGTTTTCTCAAGTAGTAGTGTTATTTGTGTTTTATGCTTTTCTTTGTAGCAATTGTTAGTCAAAATGAGTTCATTCAAAAGTTACTGGGACAGGTATAACTACTAATAAATAAGTTATTCGTCTTTATGTTTTAACTCCAATTTTCCTTTATAAAAACCGGTCGCTAATCGTTCACGAAAGAAATGTTGGAGGGAGTAGAAAATATAGAGGAAGATACCCATTACAAATACGATGCTTTTATTGCACCGCCTGCAGACGCTAGAAATAATACGGATGAGGATTCAGGCGATAATGATTGTAATAACCCTAACGTTTTCAATCAAAGTAAGATTGAAGCAGAAGCGGAAATTTATATCAACGGTGAGTCGGTCTCTCTTGGTACTAATGATAGTAATATAACAGAAGACGTCGCAAGTAAAAACATGGACAGTCAATCTACTTTTGCAACTCCTCTTCAAAACGCCAAATAAGGCCATCCATTAGAACTTTTCTAAATTTTTATGCATCTGAGAAATTGGTGGAAGATTTAGTAAAATGTACTGTTGCCTATGCAGCGCCCAAAATACCGTCGGTTGACAGTTCCAGTCGAAAGAATCTAAGCATTTTTGGGAATACTGTATGTAAGTGGATACAACGTTTTACCTAGACGTCTAATGTACTGGGAAGAAAATGATGATCTTCAAAATCGGCTTGTTTCAAACTCGATGAGGAAAAGAACATTCGAAGATATTTTTCAAAACCTTTATATTGTATATAACAAAAAAGTACGACCCCTTATCGTCAAGTTGAAATAATTGTTTTTAATATATTGAGCAATCGCTGTCAGTAGATGAATCGATGATTCCTTATTTTGGTTGCCACGGTTGTAAATAGTTCATACGTGCCAAAATTACTAATCATATCATAATATCTAACCAATCAAGAAGGCGATGTTGATGTTCCTTTTGCAAAAACAAAACAGTTAAAGCGTAGTCAAGTTCCTTCACGTGGAAAGTGTTTCATGGAGATTGATTCAAATAAACAGTAGCTAATAAGGGTATTTATATTTTCTTATGTTCGCTTGCTTGTAAACTACCTATAGCAATAAAAAACTAAACTATATATATATATATATATATATATATATATATATATATATATATATATATATATATATATATATATATATACATATAATTAAAGTATAAATAGGAATGTATAATATTAAAATTTAGTATTAATATTAACTAGATTAATTTCGTACTTAATTACGTCAATTAGTATAACTGACATCAAATAATTGAACGATTGTCGTTCATAATTAAATATACTTATCTCTTAGGGTTAAAATCGTGTTATTACATGTATATTGTATAATCTGTAAACGTTTCTATAACAATGGCAGTCATCAGGCTAAAACGATTAGGTAAACAAAATATTACTTTAAGTTTTATGCCAAATTACCAATCATTAACCAAATGGCAATAATACAGTTAAAGGTATAAGGTGCTTCTAATTTCATTAGGATAGCACAACGAAAATTGGCTTCTAAACATTAGGATAGCAACAAACAATAAAACTTTTGACACGTTTCCTCTGTGAATCCATTTTAGATCAAATTGCATATTTTTATATATTTATATAACTGTTATATTTCAATTGCGTTTCAATTAGAACTCACGGTATATCTACTAGATGATAGGTTTCCAACCTTTTATGCTCTACCGCCCCGTTTACAAAAAAAAAATCCAACGCCCCCTTGTACATCATAGTTAATTATACCAATTATATATATATATATATATATATATATATATATATATATATATATATATTATCTATTAATAATGACAAATTAAAAATGAATTCTCTCTCTCTCTCTCTCTCTCTCTCTCTCTCTCTCTCTCTCTCTAATCGCGCTCCTCGTGGTCGTAGCAGAAGGTCGTGATTATTAATTAATTAAAAATACAAAAACATGTTATAATAAAAACATTTAATTGAGACAAAAACCATACAAAGTGCTAGAACAAAATTATAACTTAACCAACAAATGCAATACCATACAAATACACTAAGCAGGAGCACCCCGCACTGGGTCACTACACAAAGGCAAAGACCAGACGATTAATCAAAATTAGTAAAGAAAATACGATATAAAAACAAAATTCAGTAAGAAACATAAATATCAATGAGATGGTTGAGGCAGATGGAGTTTTAACAATTTGTTAATGTCGGGTTTCACTTTAGCTAACATCAATCGCAAATCATCAAGCTCAGTGATCTGCAGTATATTCCATTTCTTAGACAGTAAATTAGCTACTACACTGAACCCACGCTCAGCCAAATATGATGAAGGAAACGGAATTAAAAATTTCTGTTCTATTTCCCACAATCCAGGGTGGAGAGCTGATATTGATTTTTGGAGCCAGAACTCTATGGTATCCATTTCTGAATTTTACTTTTAATTCTTCATTAGTTGTGAGTTCTACGAGTTCTTCTTCTAAATTTGATGAATCTGCTGTATCTGCATTTGCGAAAGTGTCTAAAACCCAGCTTGGTATATTCATATTTAAAATACCTTGGAATTCGCTCTGTAAAATCAGCATAAAGAGCGTCCAGGTGTTACCGATAATGATGATAATGTCGGAAAGTGGCTGTATTCACGACTTAGTTTGAATTCAAGAAGTTTTCCCACAAAAGCAGCTATAACCTTTTTTTATTTTTGTTAAATTCAGCTCATCACCTTGCAACTATAAATTAACGTCATTAAAAATTTAAGAAAGGCATGTCAAATAAGCGATGTCGTTTTTGGGCGCAATTAAGTTTCCGCGCAGTTCATCGTATCTGTTTTCAAGTAAGTTCCGTACTGAGTCAAATAGATTGAAAAAGCGATTCAGACAAACACTTTTCGAGAGCCATCGTACTTATGTGAGCAGCAGCAAGCGATTATAGTCTTCATCATTTTCGTCACAAAGTTGACCAAATAATCTGTCATTTAATGAATTGCTTCTTATCTTGTGGACTGCTCTAATAACGTAATAGAGTGACGTATGCAGGCGTTCATTAAGATTTTTTGCAACCAAGTGCTGACGATGAATAACATAAAGTACAGCGAGTACATTTGGTACTGTTTTAAATGCGCCATGAAACCCTTATGACGCCCCGTTATTACTGGAGCACCATCTGTAGCAACTGATAAAATATTTCGTATAGGAATTTATTTCTAAACGTGTATGTATTAAATATGGATTCTCCCTTTATATCGGTTTCCAAATTTTTTGCAGATAACTCAAATTTTTTCTTCTTCTATGAATCGCACGTAAGCCAAGAGTAGTGCTTCGTTATGTGGTGATGTTGATTCATCGAGTTGAATGGAAAATTTGGAAGTTTTTAAGTAATCACATAATTAGTGGAGTTGATCGGCCTATTTCCACAGTTTATGGTTTTTGAGCGCGACGTTTCCGAAGCGGACTCTGCTTCCGTCATCAGGCTTAGTCCTGAGAAGGACTGTTTTCGCACTTGAGTCGAATTCATATATTATATCTAATTTTTCGATATAAAACTTTTTTCTTGTTGCGCAGAAGTTTATGTGCGCCGTAACCTCTTGAGAGATCAATCGAAAGACGGATATACCTGACGCTGGCAAAACATAAGGGGGAGTTCTCCGATTACCAGAGAACTAGACTTACCCCACAATACAGCAAACCTGAACGGCCTACCAAAGATCCACAAGGAAGGAATTCCTCTGAGACCAATTGTGAGCTCGAGAAATTCACCTTGTCACCCATTAGCACACTATCTGCTAGGTATCATCACACCCTTATCGGGAAAAACCGAATCTATGGTCAAGAATACGCAGCATTTCGTGGAAACCATCAGAAACTTCCAACCAAACCACGAATAAATACTGGTAACCTTCGACATTGTGAGTCTATTCACAAATGTGCCTACCGATAAGGTGCTATCTATCATAAGGGACAAGCTGGAAAAGGATGAAACGTTAGACGAACGCACGCAACTCTCGGTAAACACAATAATGGAACTTCTGACAATATGCATTAGAACTACATATTTCCAGGTAGAAGACAAATTCTACCAACAAGAGTTTGGGATGGCTATGGGTTCCCCACTATCACCCATAGTGAGCAATATATATATGGAAGACTTTGAAGACCAAGCGATATCCGAATTCACAGAGAAACCAAGGATATGGCTTAGATACGTGGACGATACCTTCGTAGTTTGGCAACACGGCAAGCATAAGCTAGATGAATTCCTAGATCATCTAAATAGCCGCGCACCCACCATCAAATTCACAATGGAATTGGAGTCAGAACAAAAACTGCCATTCCTGGATGTACTTGTACACAGGAATGACAACACTTTCACAAGTGTATACAGGAAACCTACCCACACTACCTACACTACAACTCCAATCACCACAAAAACGTGAAGTTAGGCGTAGCAAAATGCTTGTACGATAGAGCAAAAACAATATGCTCAAAACAAGAGGACCTGAACAGAGAAAAAGAAAATATCGCTGAAGATGAAGATCAGAACTCCAAGAACTGTGTATACAACCTACCATGCGAATGCGCCAGAGCATACATAGGAGAGAGCAGTAGACCACTCAAAGTGAGAACTCAGGAACACAAGAACAACGTCTGCAAGGGCGAAACAGAAAGATCAAGAATCGCTGAACATGTCTGGAACGAAAACCACCGCATCCAATGGGATAACATACAGATAGTGGTAAAGGACGAGAATACAACTCGTCGGAAACTCAAAGAAGCCACATTCATCGCACTAGCAGAAAATCCAGTAAGCCAAGCTAGTGTAGAAATGAAACCCATATGGATTCCAATAATGCGCGAAGAGCTTAAGAGCAATACACCTGCGCAAGAGGTTACGGCGCAACATGCGCAATAAACTTCTGCGCAACCACGAAAAAGTATATATATATATATATATATATATATATATATATATATATATATATATATATATATATATAAGTTAAAACAAATATATATTGGATTACTCAGTGGCTCAGCGGTAAAGGTGTCAGACTAGTAAGTGAAAGGTACCAAGTTAGAATCTGAGAGTAGTCAAGTGCGAAAACAGTCTTTCTCAGGACTAAGCCTGATGACGGAAGCAGAGTCCGCTTCCGAAACGTCGCGCTCAAAAACTGTGGAAATAGGCCGATCAACTCCACTAATAGGAAACCACAGTTACAAAACACTTATAATACAGAATTAATCGCATAATGATAGTTCAACGTCTTTAGCCATCTCGTCTATTCTTCTTTGCACTGTATTATTACTCAAAGCAATTTTTTTTATGATATCTGATGGCGTCTTATGATGAAGAACAGTTACGACTACCTCTTTGACTGCCGGCATAGTTAAGTCCTCGCCAATTGTGTGTGGTTTTCCCGCTTTTGCGATTAATAATGAAATATTATATGAAGCTCGTAGTCCATCATCTTCTTGTTTAGAACACGATGAAAAAGGTTTGGTATAGTTGGCTGTCTTAAATATTTCTTTTCAAGTCCTTGAAAATAGGATAAATCTTTGTCCTTTTAACCAGTATGTATTTTATTCAAACGATCTTAGAGCTTAGAAGGCTTCATGGCCTCATTTGAAAAATTTTTTGGCAAATTAAACACATAGGTAATAATTGGTTTGTTGGAGATTGCGTAAATCCATATTTCAAATACTCAATATTGTACTGCCGACATTCCTTCTTAGTTTCAGCCATTTTGGGATTCACAATTTGTTACGATTTCAATACATTAACTTTTCAACCGATTTATCGGAAGTTATAAAACTAATGGCTATAATGACTTCTTTACTTTATCAGTCACGCATGAGTATGGATCACTGACGAAGCACACAAGAACAATAAGACATTAGAAGAGCTATCCCTGCCTTTTAAAGATTTGATTTCTAGCACGCAACAACTTGTATGCCTTTGTTTGTCTGCGGTGCCCTTGCATAGACTTGTTACCGACAGTTCTGCACCAAATCAATTAGTTTATACTTAATGCTCATTTAAATGTTTTAATGTTTATTTACTTTTACGCCATAATAATACGATAAACATTTTAGACGGCTAGATAAAATGGTTTTCCATGAAAATAGAGTTATGTATTTTCAAAGTATTTTATTATATTAACCTTTAAGTTTAAGTGCTCACATGACGCCTATTAGGCGCCAGACAATCTTTAAACTTCTATTCTGTACCGTTATTAATAATTTTTTTAATAATTTATCCGCGTATGTATTCCTCAATTACATATTAATGAATATGGAAAACATGCTATGACCAATATATATTGTTAAGTTTTTTACCAATAAATACAAAAGGACAAAGGTGCAAAATGTGGCACTAGAGAGGCGTCTTGCGAGCAGTTACATTTGTAGAATTTCTCGTAATAAATATAGTAATAATAATAAATAAATTTGTGTGTGTGTGTGTTTACATATTGTCAATAGTACAATATAAGAAAAGTAGCTGCAGGTACCAGAAAACGCTGTTATTTATGCCCAAATTTGAGAAATCGGCATTCAAAACAAATTTGTACAATTTGTAACAAAAATATTTGTACAAAACACAGTAAACTTATATGCAATGAATGTTATGCAAAATCTTATGTACAACTGATGTACAACTCTTATAATTTTACATAGTTTATATCTTATTTCTGTACTTATGTATATTTATATACATAATATGTTATCAATACATTTATAATCCTTGTTCAAACTTGTATTCTAATATATATTTTTAATGGTTAGTAAACTTTTTAGACATGTTTAGATTGTTTTACTTTTCTTAAACATGATTACAAAACAACAATCTATTATTTTGGATGTAGTGCTTTTAAGTATGCTTGTAAAAAAAATCAAAACAGCTATAAATAACATTGGTGTCTATTAGGCGCCATGCGAGCAGTTATGTATATTAAGTTGCCGCGAGTACTTAAAGGTTAAATTACTAATTAGGTCGGAACGCCGTGACCTACCCCTTGACTGTCATAACGCCTTCCATTTACCTTTGGATCCGCTACAGCCCCCACGAAAATAACCAGCGCCCATTAGGGGGCGATACCGGCCCCTTTGGGAACCTATGTACTAGATACATGAGCAACGACCAATTTATTTAAATGCATACAAATTAAATAGTGGTAAAAATACAGTAAGCATTTAGGGGTAGTTAGCTAAGAACAGATAAAACAAAATCAAAACTATTGATTATTTATAGTTGTTAATTATAAATGATTAAAAAGTTAATCAGAGGTAATGTAAGAAGATCCATTTTAATCCTTGGACAATGAAATCTGGTGCTCTTATTTTTATTTATCCTAAATGTTTTAAAAACTTAGATTAAATTCTTCTTATTTATTGCTTTTGCAAAAAGTCACAACCTAAACAATATATATATATATATATATATATATATATATATATATATATATATATATATGTAAATTTTGGAAACCTTTATTTAGTCACTATTTTTACGTATTTGAGGATAGCTGGATTTTATTGCGAATCTAGTATTCTATTTTTGGAGGATCAAACAGGTATTTTTCTTTCGGTTTCTTTGCCTTTATAAATAGAAATTTTTAAATTATATTCCTAGTTATTTTGAATAGTATTAAATATAGTTTGTTGGATTAATAACGAAGCGCATTCTTAAATTAATTTTCATGACGATTGCACGAAAATGTAATTTGAGAATTTTAGTAAACGTGAGTAAAAAATTGTGTTTTAATAACGTAAGCTAAAGGCACATTGGGTGAAATAGTTGTGCAAATCTTTTTTAAAGTTTACCGAATCGTTTGAAATAATTGTCTTCTTTATAAAGTTTGTAAAATTTGGTTGCTGAACTATGTTCCGTTTTAATTAAGCCGTGGACTTAATAGCTTGTATTTTTTGGTTTGGATAACCGTGTAATTTCTTTTCAACGGCTTTCGAGTTCTCTTCGTTTTCAGCGCGATTTAAAATTTTATTAATTCTTTTTTATCATTGGTTAAGTGGGGGATATTTAGAAATATGGCGAATTTTGAAAAAGTTGAAATTAATCTAGACCAGGATGCTGGCATAGATTCACGTTTGTTTGTTTGCGGTCAACGCAATACACGCTAAAGGGGTAGTTAAGCGGGGGTCGGAAGGAGTTACGCATGCTGGGGGTGTATTGAACTACCGTTGTAGTATGCTCCGATGTCGCTCATTCAGATAATATACTGGTTTACCATATCACTAAGTTATTTTTCTTGTGTTGGGTGTCGTTTGTCATGATCACATGTTTGGGTATATAAGTGGTATTCCAGTTTTGCGGAGTGCTTAGCCATGTTCTATGGACCTGGTGTTTCACAATTTGGGTTTTTTTATTGCGAATTAAATTAACGAGTTCCTGGATTAAATGATAACTTTTGCGTATACTGCCGACTTGGAACAAATAATACAAACTGTTGTAAATAAAAATACTTTCGTTCTTTTGAGATTTTAATTAGTAAGTGTTAGTTAGAGCTTGTATATAGTAGAATAACGTGGTCGAAGCTTAAGTATTAATGCAATTACAGCCAATTGTGATATCAATCAAATATATTGAAAGGAGAAATATTCAACGGTTAAGTCATGCTGGAAGAACCTAGTGCAGTATCAACCCCGATCACATTTCCCCGCCGAGGTCATCTCTAGGTACCAAATTGTGCATTTTGTTTTGCTGTGGTTGGAAAATTTTAATAAATTCTGGGTTATTTTTTGTTTTGTATGCTAAAGTTTGAATAAGCTATCTTTCAACATTCATGTTTGATTTTTTTGTATCTCTTAAATTGTAATGCTAGCGTAAACATTCGTGAGATAATTCTAAATTTATCTGAGTGTTTTTCTTTAATTATGATCCTAACGATCTGTATCAAAATTAAATGTGGTTATGCGTTACAATAGAACGCAGCTTATTTGTTATAATCTTCGTTGTTTTGGTTTTTATTTCAAATTTACAATAATTTTAGTAAGGCCTACACTGACGCTAGCTAATTTCACAGCGATTTTAAGTAAATTAGATTATATTTGTTTAAAGGATTTGATTTATGTAACAATTGTGTGACCTTCCAATGATGGTGTTTTCTTATTATTATGAAATATATGTATATCTTTAGGTTAACGTACTTATGGTGTTTTTAAGTGTAAACCCATTTGTTGTACAGCATCATAATACGCGTATTTGGAGTGCGTTTTTTAAGTGGATCATGAAATTAACGTCGTTATGGTTGTGTTTATTTGAAGTAAAGTGATTACATTCGAAAGATCACATTCTTTATTGAATTTTTAACGTAACTTGAAAGGGTGGCGCAATACTTTGTTTTTGGATTCGAGCATATTCTATACAGGATGGATTGAATGAATTAAAGTAATTTGTTTTGTTTGAAGAATAGTTACATTGAAGTGCAGATTTATTAAGGTATTTTAAATTATAGGTAACGTAAATTTATGTGGTGAGCCGGTCGTTGAACGAGCAACTGATTGTATTTTGTGAATGTGAGGGTGTCGCGAATACTCGTCCTCTTGTGAAGTATTTTGTGGGTGTCGACCTACCGATTGTAGACATCATTCATGATTTTGTTGTAGGGACGTATTTTTGTGTTTTAAATTGTATAGTTGATTGTCGTGTTTTCGTTTGTTTTTGGTTGTTTGAGATAGTGATTTTTGCGTTGAGGTCTATTGAGATTTTGGGGAGTTTTGAGTTTTATTTTCGAAATTTTGCGGCTTTTACGTAAAGCTTAGAATTTCGTTGAAATTTAGTTTTGTGAAAGAATTTTAAGTAGTAGAGTAGCTAATTTTTGAGTGAGCGTTTTGGTTTCCTGTTAGACCAATCTAAGATTTTTCGTGATGTTTTCCCGCTATAAATGTTTTTAACAGGTGGCGCTATTTTGACATTTTTACCCGATTTGGACGATTTAGGAGTTCTGACAAATGCCCTTTTTGCAATATTAAGTAAGATCCCCGCCCACACCACTGAGCTGCGTCGTGGCACAAATTGCCTTTACGGACTGGATGCTCTAGTGGGTATTTAGCCTCTAACAGTTTAATTTTTTTAATTGCGTCAGAAACGAAGAGAACTCGACAGCCGTCGGAAAGAAAATACGTTACCCACGGTTATCCAAACCAAAAAATGCGAGCTATTAAGTTTCACATGACGAAAATATGCTATTTCCAAGAACTGATAAGCCCACGGGTCAACTAAAAGGGAACATAGTTGAGAAACCAAATTTTACAAAGAATACAATTATTTCAAACGATTCGGTAAACTTTAAAAAAGACGGATAAACAACAGTGTTTCATACTACACTCGCGGAAACCTAAAATCAACCATATATATATATATATATATATATATATATATATATATATATATATATATATATATATATATATATATATCGTCGTTTTGTACTGGCAGGAGTCAGAAACATCACCAGCAGACGCGAGATAACGCCCGGATAAACAACAGTGTTTCATACTACACTGCGGAAACCTAAAATCAACCATATATATATATATATATATATATATATATATATATATATATATATATATATACAAATTTTAGGACATAACATGCTGCAAGGGGACGTATTTTGGCATTTTAATTAAAATTTTATGACACAATTTCGTAATGGGTGCGAGTGATTATTAACATTTGAAATGGAATGAAATTAGCCATGGGAATTTTAGGTAAATACCTATTTACGTAGTCTAGGCATTCAAGTGTGCATGATATTATAATCCGTTTTGTGAGCAATACTTTAACTTGATACAGATGTGATTTTGTCTAAAATGTCTTTTTAAGGGTTTATGGATTTCTTGCCTTTTTTGCAACTTTTTAACCTAAATTTTATGTTTTTGTACCAATTTATATCATTTTGAGCTTCGCTACCTTTTTTTCTTCACAGTAACTTTTTGTAATATATTGACTGCAATATATTTTTTTGCTTCATACAGGTCCGTATTTGGGTTTCGCGTAGAAATCCGTTATCGGTTAGGTATGCTTGTTTTGTCCTGGGAAAAACTTGTGTAGTTAATTTACGATGCCAAAATAAAAGTGAAGGACGCTTGGTTTAACAACGCAAATAAAGACATTTATGTTTTTGATCAAGCTGAACGAGGGAAGGTGTTCTGTCGAGCGTGCAATAAATACGTAAGGTTTAAATTTTTTATATTTCTTGAAGCTCTACTCTTCAAATTCTTTTAGATTTTATGTACCAAAAAGTCTCACTTCGAACAACATCAAAAAACAAGTATACACCAAGAGAGGATAAAAAGAAATAGGAGGCAACTGTTAATTTCTGAATATGCAGAAGCAATTGAAATTCGTTGTAGATCTATGTTCAGCATTGTTAGCTGCAAACATACCTTGGGCTAAACTGGACTGACCACAGTTTAGGAGTTTCTTAGAAAAGTACTGCAATCGACATATCCCTGTTCGAACCACACTTAGCAAAACGTACCTACCAAAATGTTATATAAATGTAAGAAATATTACAGAATCTTTTCTGTTAATTTATTAATTTATTATTTTAATACTAAATATTTGAATAATTTTAGTGTATTGAAAACATGAGAGTAGATATTGGTAACAGTGATACCTGGATATGCGTGGACGAAGCCACCGATAGAACTGGTCGTTATATTGCCAATTTAATTGTTGGAAAAATTACAGACGAATGTGGGAGTAGTACTGCACATTTACTGGCTTGTAAAGTTCTTGAAAAGGCAAATCATGCCAGTGTTGCTCGTTCTATTAACGATTCATTTTGTGAGACATATTTATCTTTATTATTTACATATGTTTTCAACAAATAATTTGCAATGTTACTATAGCCATCTGGTATACAGTATTCAAAAGTAAAGCTTTTATGCATCCTACATATTAAAATGTGCTACCAGTATTTTGGTATTTTATCAAAAGATTTTACATTTTACATGTTTGGCACATGCTTTCAATCGTGTTTGTGAAGTAATACGTGAAGAATACAGTGATGTTAATTCTTTAATATCCAATACAAAGAAAATATTTTTAAAAGTGCCAACTAGAATTTCACACTATAAGGACCACTTGCCAACACTGCCACTGCCTTAAGAACCCATTATAACCATATGGTGCAGCTGGCTACGAGCAGCGGTTTTCTATTATGAACACTATGATTCGCTTAAAAGGTATACCTAGAACATTGGGCATGAGGAAAATTCTTAGATTACAATTTAATAAATAATTTTAGATTGTTATGGACTTTAATCCAGCTGATTCTGCCGCTATTAAGAATTCACAAAAGAGAAAGATTACCTTAACAGAGTCAATCGACATTTTCACCAAAGTGTATACCAATTTGAAGGCATCGCCTGGAATAGTTGCTAAAAAGCATCGGACAAACTAAATCAAGTTATTGCTAAAAATCCAAGCTATGCAGTCCATATAATGTTAATATAATATAATGTTAAACTTAAAAATAAAAATTGTTGTTTGTGAGGTCCCAAATTTTAAATATATTCCTGTGACGTACAGCGTTTTTTTCACTATATAACAATATTTTATCTAAAAATCGTCCCAATTTTAACCCTGAAAATATTGAAGAAATAATTGTGTGCTACAGCAGCGGTAAAGTGTACTACTGATAAAATTATTTATTTTTTCTTACTATTAGATATATTTTAGTTTTTTAAGTAGAGTAGCTAGAAGTTTTTTAATATGTAATAAATTTTACCTTCATTCGCTAAAATTTTTTTACATATTTCACCTAAAACATAAATTCTGTGTCCTAAAACGTATTTTTACTGCCCTTTTGCCTACCTATTTTCAATAATTTTGTACCTAAAATTCCCATTCTTACGAATAATATAATTTTTTTGGCAAAAATTGATACCGTAGTCAGTTATGTATTTGTACTGCAAAAAAATCATCAAATTTATTCCATTAGTTTTCCCAATAACAACAAGTTAAGTTTAACAAAAAACAAATTAACAAATAATCCACTATTACCTCCTGTCTTTCAAAACAAGTTGAAAATGTGTTCTTTGTACTTCTAAACATGTTCCCATAGAAACGACGACACGTGTTTCCGGTTGTTGCGTGTATGAGACTACATTGGTTAAAAATGTCATATTATATTTTCATTTTAATTATTATAAAAACGATTCAAACAAATTTGATTGTTCGTAGTAATATATAACTGACTCCACGGTGTATATATATATATATATATATATATATATATATATATATATATATATATATATATATATATATATATATATATATATATATATATATATATATATATCGTCGGCCTAATATGAAATTTGCATAAGTCCAAATTTACTGAATTTGTGATTTTAGCGGATTCTGGTAGATAGTGACGGAAGCTATCGATACATATTTTCAGTTTAGGAAAATTGCCACTAGATTTCGCTAAAAATACGACTATGAAATCTGCATAAGTCCCACACATTTGACATGCATATGAATATTGCATAAGTCCTAATAATTAACATGGTGTCAAATGCAGCAACGTGTATGTGAATACAACAACTGAAGTTTACTTGGTTTTTGAAGCAAATTGGTGCTATTTTATAAAAATCTGGTGATAATAACGTACAGGTAAGTACAAGTGCTCATAGTTATAATATTAAAACTATTATAGTTAAGAAAATAATGCTCCGTGAACCCCGTTCAAATTTTAAATGGAGTTGTGCAAGTTTCATACCAATTTTATTTCGCTTATTCGGGAGTTATGCATATTTCACAACATTCATTTCTGTTAATTAGTAAAAGTTTTTCAGTCCGTGACATTTTAGTGGTTTGTTTAGTTGTATATTATTAAAACAACGATATTTTTCTTCAACAAACTAAATAGTTAGCCATATTTGTACTGATTTCTAACGTTAAAGTTGACGTTCACCTTGTACTCGCTTGTTGCTATGCAGAACTTTTCATCCTAATTTTTTTTATCAAAAAAAGGAAAAAACTGTTTTCTAGCAACAATAATTGTTATTTTCTATCTGACAGTTTCAAGCAAGTTTTTTTATGATGAGTGTCACTTTTTTTTCTACCAACATAATGATACCATACACATACTACTATTGTTCATCCTTTTCAGTTATGGACCAAACAAAAAGAGGGTTTAAAATGCTAATGAGACTACCTTCGTCTTTCATATTACTTCCTGAAGATACACTGAACCAATTCAATCCAAACTACAGAAGTCCTGATCGGACTGTAACAAATACCAAAGATTTGCCTATTGTTTCTACCAAAGAATCAAATTTACCACAAGGAAGCCTTCAGGTTTTTACTGACATTACTGGAATAATTAATAATACGTCTGTCGCCAATAAAGCAGATGAGATACCAGAAAATATGAGCAACATTACAGAAAAGGGAGACATTGAAACATTGAAAAATGATTATAAAGATGAAGATTATATTATCACAGATGCAGAGGTGGTAAACAGTGACAGCACGGATGAAGAGACTTCGAAAGAACTCAAAAGAAGTAGAAAGAGAAGAAGACTGAGTGATCCTACTAAATGGAAATATAATACCATTAAAAGAAGAAGAGAGAAATGATTAGATTATAAAGGACGAAAAAGAAACGAATTCAGAACAGAAAAACCCAAGAAAGTGTTAAAGGATAGATGTAAGTGTGTAAAGACCGGAACGAAAATCCAGTGTTTTGAATTGACTGATTAAGATCGCAAAGCTATTTTTGAGAAATTTTGGAACTTACAATGGACAGAAAAAAGAGTTTATGTTTCATCACGAGTTCTGAAATGCTGTACAAAACGAGCACGAAATAGAAAAGCTGAAAATAGCCAAAGGTCAGTGTCTTATCAATATTTTTTAAATACAAAAAGCAAACAAGTACGGGTATGCAAAACATTATTTTGCAACACCTTAGGAGTATCCATTAGAACTATATCAGAATGGATTAAAATAGATACTGCAAGCTCCACAAAAAACGATGCAGACTCGACTGAGGACAAAAATATGAAGAGGAAAGATTTAAGGTTCAAAGATGAGAAACAAAATTTCTTATTTCATAATATGTTTGATGATCTTAATTTGGCGTTATTTTTGCCAAAAAAAGAGGAGTGCGATATTTGCGTGGGCTTCAAAACAAAAAATATTGAAGAAATGGAGTACACAGAGCACATAACAAAGAAGAATGAAGCCCGAAGTGAAAAAGAAACAGATAAAATATCAAAAAACAAAGTATTCACAATGGATCTGCAGTCAGTTTTGCTGTGCCCCAAATCGAATGTTTCGGCCTTATACTACCGAACGAAATTGATTGTGCACAATTTTACAGTATTTGATCTCCATACCAAAGACGGTTATTGCTTCTTATGGCATGAAGGCGAGGGCGAGTTAACAGCCAATTGTTTGCACATTTCTTCACACAGAAGTTATTCCTCAACTTAACCCCGGTCAAAGAATCATTCTGTATAGCGATGGGTGTGCGGCTCAGAACCGAAATTGTACCATGGCCAATTCTTTGCTTAACCTTGCTGTAACTGAACAAGTTTGTATTGTACAAAAATATTTGGAGAAAGGTCACACTCAAATGGAGTGACTCAATGCATTCTGCAATTGAGCGTATGTTAAAGGGCAGGATTATTAATGTACCTGCTGGTTATATTACTGTTTGCAGATCTGCACGAAAAAATCCTAAGCCCTATAATGTCAACTATATTCAACATACGTATTTTAAAAATTTTTCAGATGATATAAAGCTAATAAAATCTATTCGACCAGGATTTAAAGTAGGCGATTCAACAGTAACTGACCTAAGAGCTTTAAAATATAATGTAGAGGATAGCATTGAGTATAAGATACGACATACAGATACTTTCAAAGAATTGCCAACAAGGTTAAGTAATAAGCCAACATATTTTCTCATGGATGCTTTATCTAACTTGTATCACAGCCAGATAAAAATAAAGAAAGAAAAGCACGAGCATTTGATGTTTTTGAAAAAAACAATGGAGAGCGACTATCACCACTTTTATGACACATTGGTACATGTTTAAACAATTTCTTCTATATTTCTTTCTTCTGTACCAAAATTACTTAGGTACTATTATTAATGTTACTTATTTTGTGAAATAAATGTATTAAAACAAGCTGTTTTTTCTTTCATGAATTTTGCACAAGTCCAAGTTGACTTCACATTAGAGAATGAATATTGCACAAGTCCACTATTTATTATGTACAGGAGGTAAAATCATCTAAACATAGTGCTACACATCTAATTCAAAAACTAAAACCCAGTCATTAATTTTCATTTAACTACATTCTCAAATAATCTGTAAAATTAGTTTTTTTCTCTCCTGTAAAATTGTCCATTTCGGACTTATGCAATTTTCATATTAGGCCGACGATATACATATATATATATATATATATATATATATATATATATATATATATATATATAGGTGGGCCAATAGTGCGTGAGTGGAAGATTGTGGCTTTATTAAGAAATACTTCTAAAGTTTACTGAGATATGGTGGGGTATCCTTAAGGCTACAAATCTAAAATATTTTCACTTGAATCGCAAAGTTTACACAGGTCGATTTATATAAAAATTGCATTTTTTTAAATGCAACGAATCGTTTAGCCGCAATTAATCATTTTTTCAAAATGAGATATTTGAAAAAAATTACAAAACTTAGAAGGACATTACACTGCTATGTTACTAAATATGAAATTTACTAGCGTAGACCGGACGGTCAAATCAGAATTCTTCTTGTGTTTAGAGAAGTTACCTTGCCAATTTAGAAAATTTCAATTAATGGCAGCTTTATTTTTTCAAATGGAACCGCCATTTTTTTATTGTTGTATCAAATGCGGATTTTTTTTTACCTCTCTAACCATATAAATTTGTCGGTATCTATCTTTGGCAGATTTCCTTTTAATTTCTGATTAATTTACTGTTTTTCAATTTTTAGTTTGTATTATCTAGTAACCCGTGGAAAATAAACAAAAAAGCGATTCACGTTATGAAACATTATTTATTAAGTAGAAAAACATATAACACAAAAAACAAAATTACCAGCTAAAATAAAAACAAAAATTATTTTAATCAATGGTAACTTGATTTCTTCAAATGGAACGGCCATTTTTTCATAAAATGTGGAATTTTTTACCTTTCTAACGATCTAAATTTATCGGTATCTACCAGATTTCTTTTAATTTCACAATTTCTGATTAATTTGCTGTATTTTTCAATGTTGAGTTTCTATGAGTGAGCTAGCAGGCTGTGAAAGATAAACCAACTCTGTCACTTTAACTTCACTTTGACATTAGGCACTACTTCGTGTTGCTATTTCTAGTTAGACCTATAGTTTTTATTCTTAGAGAATGCTCTAGAAATATGTTCCTAGAGAGTCGAGTGTACAAAGCAATATCTTCTGACTGGGATCCTCATCAAAGGGAAGAATCATTCAAAAATCTATTAGAAAGATTTGTTGCGACAGGAAGAGTTGATTACTTTAGAAAAAAATAAACCTGCGTGAAACGAACAGAATGAACTTAATATTTTAACCACAGTAATTCCCTATACGAGTACACGACAACTTTCAAGGAGAGCACCTGTCAGAAGACTAATTTAAAAAAAGGAAATTTCATCCTTACCACATTCAACTACATCAAGAGCTCAAGGAGACCGATTTTCAAAACAGGATTAATTTTTGAAATTAGGTAGAACAAAAGACGTAAAAGAATAAGCAAAGTCAAGTAAAGTAAATTTTCTTTTCCTGCCTTCCATTGTCGCGGTTTCTGTGCCGACCACTACTTTGACTGGAATTTTCATCGCTCCCAGGAAAATACCCATGGTGCGCAGAATATATGCTATCAAGGTAACCTATTTTTCCACAACTACAACAATATTGAAGTATAAATAAAGCTTTTAGGCAAAATATTCATCCCAAATGCTCACAATCACTCAAGGGCCCCAGAAATGGGCTCTTAGTTACCTAGGAAGTCCATTTTGATGAGTACCTAACGAAATGGGCTTATCTATATAGATGTTTGGCAAAATTCAACCCAACACTCATGGGTCACAGTATTTAACTTTTTGTCATCGCGGGTCTCTATTTTACCACATCAATAACGAAATTAATGTATGGACACATTGGTCACAAAATTTAGCTCTAGATCATCGAAGCGATCAATTTTGCAGCGATCCCAAATAAATTGATACATACACAGATTTTAAACAATATTATAGCAAAATGTTGACCAACACTCATAAATCACCAAATTTAGACCTTGCTCGTCTGAGAATCCATTTCACTCATCCCCAATACAATGAGTATATTTGCATGTACTTTGCGCAAAATTTAGCCCAAAGTGCTAAAAAAACACACACATATCGTGTATAAATACAAATTACTAGGTGACCCGGCGAACTTTTTACCGCCTTAGGAATAAATAATAAATAAGTTCGTAACTGTCAAAAAGGGAAATTAATTTTGCGACTAAAATTATAAAGAGAAAACATTTTTTTATTTATTTTGAACGTACCCTGTTTGACAGGTATTCTTTTTATAATATTTTCCTTGCAATTTCTTTATGTTTTGTTACCTTTTAAACCTTCCTTAGACTTCTACAAATATTTCAAAACCAAAATTAGCCAAATATATATATATATATATATATATATATATATATATATGTATACAGAAGGTAAGCAACATTAGGATCAAATGCTGATAAACACAAGTGCACAAAGCGTAGGTCTTGGGCATCGAAGCAATCCATTTTGTCCCGACCCCAACTTCATAGATATAAGTTTTGGGCAACGTTTAGCCCAAATGCAGGCAAACTTAGCTCGTAGGAACTCCACTAGGACGCAACCTCAAATAAATTATTTTATAAACATAGGTTTTAATTAAGCACATGACTCAGTGCTAATCAACACATCTGCAACAGAATTTAGCTCTTGGGTAAATGAGGGAGTCCATTTTCAGATGTCGTTAACGAAATTACTGTATCTACATACACCTTGGGCAAAATTCAGCCCCCAGCTGGCTATCACTGATTAGCCACAGATTTTATCTTTGATGGTCAAGGGAAATATCTTTGCTACATCCACAACGAAATTGGTGTATAGGGATAGTTCAGCACAAATACTGACTAACACTCATGGGTCACAAAATTTGTCTCTTGGTCATAGAAGTAATTGATTTTGCTGTTACCCCAATGAAATCGGTGCATATATACAGACTTTGAACAATAATAGACCCAAAATTTATACAAAACCCATGGACAACAAAATTTAGGTTTTATTTGTGGAGGTAATTTATTTTTCAGCAACTCCAACAAAATCAGTGGATAAATATGAATTTTAAGCAGCATGCGGTCGAAATTGTGGTAAACAGTCATAAGGGGCCAAACTTAGCTAAGGTCATTAAAGCAATCCATCTTGTCACCGTCTGATCAAAATAGGTGTAAAAATATAGATTTTTGGCAATATTTAGCCCATATGCAGACAAAATCTCATGGGCGAATAACTAGGTCTTGATCATCGTGGCAATTTATTAGGCGCAATCCCAAACAAGTTGATTTTTAAATATAGATTTTAGTCAACGCAATCCCCAACACAACAATAGTTATGAGCATCAGCATTTTGCTCTTGTTCATCAGTGGAAACCATTCTGACGCGTTCTAAAGTAAATCGGTGTAGCTACATAGATTTTGGACCACAAAATTTAGCTTTTCGCCATAAGTGGAAAACACTTTGCCGCGTCTACATGGAGACTTACCAACTCTCATTGGTCACACAATTTTTCTTTTGGTCATCGACGTAATTAATTTTACCGTGACTACAAGACAATACCATAATGTCCGTTAAAAGTGATTCTACAAAATCAACATGTTCGTTCATTAAAGGGATTTTCTATTTATATTTATACATTTCGAATGCTTCCAAAACACCTAATGTTCCTTTTTTATTGCAAAAAAGTAAAAAGTTAAGGTTTTCTTGTGGTGTTATAAGGTGTTTATTTAATATTAAATCTTTAGAATAAATTAATTTGTCTGTGTGTTTATATTTGTAGGATCTAAAGTATTCTTTGTATATGTAATATCAAAGTTCCTAAGTGGATTACAGAATGTGCAGTTTAATTTATAAGAACCCGACTTCAGAACGTTTTTGGTTGGGATTTTTGGCATTAAACAATCACTACGAACATTTTGGATAATATAAACAAGACAAGCACGAAACATTTTCTATTTTATACCCTTTTGGAATGTATCAATGCATTGCTTATTTTTACTTTGTTTATAATGGTAATATAATATGGCATAGTTAATTTTACTGCCTATTTCTTTATCCAAATTAAAAGTCTAAAAATGTTCTTCTTATTTTAAATAAATAAAGATTTTGAAGAGTGGTTTTCAACGAATTTGTAATTTACGCAACAACGTCCACTTGACACCATTTCAGAAAAGCTGTAAAAAAATATCGGAATTTTTTTTGCAAGACTTGTAATACAGTTTACTAGTATATGGAACGTAACGCATTATATGACCCCTCCATCAGGCATACGGCAGCCGTGTCCTAGCCACACATCAGTATTAAAGTTTTGGAGAATAATATGTCGCAGAATCCTTGAATAATGTTCCCGGAATTAAGATACTTGTATTTATATTCATTATGTTTTGAACCACTGTAGTCAACTCTTTGATAGTTTTAATAAGACTTTAATGGTGATTAACGTGAGAATTTGGATGTATTCGCAACCATATAGAATATGTTATGTATTCATTAACTTACATAGTTTGCAGGTCACTGTTCACGCACTCCACTAAAAGCACCTTTATTTATTATATTGCCGCACGTCACTTTGAGATAAAAATCATTCGTGCTTGTCAATTATTTAATAGTCAACACAATCATTTACCGCGTTAACAAATTTATAGAAATATATTACTTGTAATTCTTATGGGCGGACTTCTAAATTTGTTACACTAGTCACACGCAATAAACAACAATGCTTCAAATGAGCACATAGATAAGAAGATTAATTAGATGTAGATATATGCAAGGAATTAAATAAATTGCTTAGTTATTATAAATGTTGTTATAATACACAGGTTTAAGTAGAAACTCACATTAAATTTGGATTTTAAATATACTTTAGAGGGTTTTCAAATTTTTGGTGAAATTAATCTTGTTTTCGAGGTTACGTTTCGTTTACAACATGGAATATCTTCAAATATAACTTCTACTAATTTATTGGTAAGTAAAATAATAAAAATACCTTGTATGTACATTTCGACGTATTTCAGCATTGAAAGAAACCCTTACAATACTTTCTTGTTCTAAACAATATGGTCTAATAAATTATTTAAATTCGTTATTGACGTACAGGGTGAAATGGAAAATTTTCGTTATATCGCAGATGTATATATTTAATCTAGTATACTAGAGAATAAGTACGAAGCATTTCTGATAAAACATTTTGTGTAGGTTTTTAATGGCACCATTGACGATTTTCTAAAAAGTTCAACTTACAAGTTATAATAAAAGCATACATCTTTTACATTAAACGCCCTGTATATTTTTTACTTTTTTTACTTTTACATAACATGTTTTGAAAATAGTTTGAGCTTTCTTTCATTTTGTTAAAATTTATTAGTCATAAACAGATTAATTACAATATGAATTTGAATTCGAATGCGACAACAGTCATATACATTTCATAAAACTTATAGAATTAATAAAATACGATATTATTACTTTGCTAAATAAATTGGTTTGATTTTTTTTCAGATTCTATACAGTAATATAACAATTTACTATTAATATTATTTATATATCAACTGGGAAAAGAAGTATATTAAATACAACAATAAATAAAAAGTTCTAATCCAATCAATAGCCCAGTAAGGAAATCAAGAATGAACGTTCTGAACAGTGGTGTAAATCTTGCGTTTTTAAATTTTAGCTTCAAATGTTTAATTCAACTTGGCGCATTGACGGGTGTCAAATTGAGGTTGCTAACTTCAGTAACAACCTAATCCTTGTGGTAGCTACAAATATGATACCAAATTTATTATATCACCTTTTACGTTAACCCTCTATTACATATTCGTCCCATTTAGGAACACAAGACTAAATAAAACTACAGTAAATTTCTATGTGGCATACATGCTTCTAATGCATAATTCTCAGGTTCAAATATTATTAGGGCCGATCCTAACTCACCGTGCACGTACGCGCTCCCTGCTTCAAAGTTTATTCTTTCAAGTTCATTGAAGGCGTCATTCTTTGAACTTGAAATTTTGAAGGTAACGCCCTTTTGCCGGGAAATTTTCAAGGTCACCAAGCAAGTCTTGGAATTTGGCCGAGTCAAAGCCACGTGTCAATTCCTAGAAATCAATGGTCACCTACAGAGGTATCCCGACCTTATCCGATCTTATTAGACCCTATCCGATCTCATCCGATCCTATCCGACTTATCTGACATTACCCGATTTTATCCGATCTTACTCTTCAAGGTAAAGTTCTTGGAAATAAGTATTCCTAATCAATGACTTTTATAACTGGCTTTGCGCAAGCGCGGGTACAACCCAGCAATTATTAGCAATCTAACCAGTTCGTGGAAATATGATGAAAGGGCAATTCTTAGAAATCTAAACAGTTCGATCTAAACAGTTCGTGGGAACATGAAGAATGAATGCTATTGGATAATGATCTTCAAGGTCAAATTCTTGGAAACAGTAAAAAAAGCATTTCTATCTTATCTGATCTTATCCGATCTTACCCGAACTTCTCCGATTTTACCCGAACTTATCTGATCCTGCCCGAACTGGCCTGATCATATCCGAACTTATCCGATCATACTCGATCTTATCTGACATCCGATTTATCTAATCTTATCCGATCTTACCCAATCTTAGCCGATCTTACCCAATGCTACCGGATTTTAGCATTGTTTACATAAAAAATTATATGTATAGTTCCAATGATATAGTATAATCAAACATATCTTATATTTATGCTCTAATTCATTAAAATTTGTAAAACTTTATAGGGAATAAGTGGAAATGGGAAAAATAGTTGAAGCTCCTATAATTACTATTGAATTATTTATAGCTATTAAGCCCCTCGGGAGTCAAACACGCTACACAGAGGTCCGAGGTTAGTAGTGCAAAGCATGAGAGACGGCTTTCCGGAGGAAATTCCCCGGACTATGTATTTGCTAAGCCCCCAGTACAGATAGGTTCCCTAGGAAACATTTTGGTATCGAATATCACCATGGTCCGAGTGCCACAGACGAAACTCCTGCTCAGTACATTTTGGGTAAGCCCTAGGAACTACCGACCACTTCAACCGATAGGTCTATGTACTGTTTTATTAAGTTTTAATAAACAAAAGAATAATTGATCAACCAGTGCAAACTAAAGTTTTTAAATTCAATAATATTAAAACATACCTTTCAGATAAATAATAATCCTCAAGTTAATCCCAAACATAAACCACTCACTCGAATCACTGTTTTATATAACCGAACCAACTAAATGTTAGAATAAATAGTTTAAGTTTATATGTAGCTAAATTTGATAACCTTAGCAAAATTGTGAGCAACTGGAAGGAATCCGTACGATGTATAAGAATGAAACACCTTTATAAAGCAAAGTAGCATAATCTATAAGTAAGAAGTGTAAATTGCAACGTATGCGTCTAGACTTGCATACTGAGAACTATTTATGCAGCTTTTTATACATAAACATTGTACCAAATTGTTTTTTTTTCTGTTGTCAAGTGAACTCGACAATTTATTTAGTGTAAAAACGCTCATTCAGCATTTTCCCTTATCCACAAAATTTATATGAACTTTATATTTCAGTTAAATAACGTTTATCTCTTTTATGCAGGTGTCAGACAAGATAATTCTGCATTTTTTGCAAGCTGATGGCGTGTATTTATAGTACAATGACAGTCACATTGTTTTATATACTGGAAAAGAAACGCTTAAAGGTTTTTCATATATTAATTTATTTCATATTAAATGTAAAGGGTTACTATTACTATTGAATAAATTGAAACGTTATATTTTATAAATCAACTTTCAATTTTATGTACGTTATTTGGTGTAAAAAACACTAATTCATCATTTTAACTAAATTTATACGTTTTTTTGACCTTGAATGCGGTATATGTGTCTATATAAGTAGATAAAGAACAGTTTCATATCAGTCGATACATTGCAATCTTGAAGATAAATTGTATTGTAAACCTATAGTGTTGTGAAGAGCAATTAGATATTTCTACGTAATCACCAGTGTGTGCTTCATATATTTACACTGTTGGATACAGTTGAATGTGAATAATAGTAAGGTTAGGCCAAGTAGTAGTGGTATCGTTAATTTAACAAGAAGAAATTATTCCATTGCCGAAAACAAAAAATGAATTTGTTAAGCACATACGTATATTTAACACTAGTATTAGGAAATTGCAAGATATAATTCAAAATCAAATTTATTTAGAGGCAAATGAAAGTCTGCTTAAACTCGAAAGCAATTTATTGTTGTTAAAGTGTTATCTCCTAAGACTTAAATGGTAAAAGAGCGCTTCAGAGAAAACAGGTAGTGGAATTGTCACTAAAAAACGTACACACAAATTAGGTTGGTACTCTCTAGATTCATCTTTTAATGGTAGATTACTTACGGGAATTATAGTCATTATAGCAAACATCAAGGACCCTGTTATTTTTTACAAAATGCATACAATAGTTTTGCACGAAAGGTTAAATTAATACTAAGGCAATCGATGCTAAAGGTGAATGTCCTTTTAGTCTGCAATTTCATGCAACCCCACAATCACATTATTGAGTTGAAGACTTTTGCCATAAAAAATTATGTCATCGATATTTCAACCAATTTAAGTGTGTGGTACAATGAAAACGTATATTATAAGTTACAAAAAAAACTATAGGGGTTTTCAGAAAGGGATTCAGGTTGGACATTCCTCGAAGTTTTACATTCAAAGGTGAATATTATTAAATATGTTCCATTTAGAGGTGGTCTTTCAACTTATGTTAAAGTTCCCTACTTCATAGCAGTAAAGAGTACGGTAGTTAATGTTAAAAATAGGACGAGTATTGCTTCCTATGGGCTGTTGTTTCAGCATTATCTCCCGCGCAACGTCATACAGATAGACTTGACAGTTATCCTCATTTTAGAGATGTTTTGAATTATGATTCAAGTCACTTTTCCATTAAACTAGATATGTGAAAAAAATTTAAAAACTAAACAACCTCTCCATTAATTTTTATTGCATTCAAGGAAAAAGTGTATTACCATTAGCATTAAGTGAAAACCAAAATAGTGACAATAAGCCTATAAACCTTTCAGTAATTTCTACTAATGACCACGCTGCTTTTGCGGATGTTATTAATACAAAAAAAAATACTGTATATCATTTCACTTGGATTAAAATATGCCAGCTTTTATTTCTAATCAACTATCGAATAAGGGACACAAAAAATCTATTTATTACCAATGCTTAAACCATTTTTCTTCAGATTACTTTCTACAGAAACATGTGACTCACTGTCATCAACTTAACCACTACTCTGCTGGGCTATGTACCGAAGCAGAAAAGGTACCGTTTGTAATTTATGCCGATTTAGAGAGTATTTTAGAAAAGAGTACAAATTTAGCAGGCATTGAGAGTAATACTCTTTTTCGAAGTGTTCATACAATGATTCTCTATTTCTATTTAGGCTTTATAGAGGAAATGATTACATTCAATGGTTTGTTAAAGAGCTTCAAAGTATTGCACATTGGACCACCGAAATAATCAATAAAATAATTCCCATGGATACTTTAAGTCCCACTCAGGTAGAACACTTTCAAAGCGCCACGATTAGTTACATTTGCGGGAAACCATTTACTGATTATGACCATAATCATCTTACAGGAGCATTTCGGGGGGCATCACATCAGGCATGTAACCTAAAGTACAAAGACTCCTACATTCTACCAGTTGTGTTTCATAATTTATCAGCTTATGACTCACATTTCACCGTTATAGAATTGGCTAGTGTTCCCGGTTCGATTTCACTGCTGCCCATGAACAAAGAGAAATATATTTCTTTCACGAAGGTAATACGAGGCACTAAAATTAAGTTCAGATTTATTGACTCTTTCAGATTTATGAGCAGCAGTAGTGAAAAGTGGTCAGACTATTTGGAAAATAGTAAAAAAATGATTACCCGCACTAATTGTAACATTGATGATGAATTTTCTCTACTAGTTCGCAAAGGTCTATTTCCTTATTAGCATATTGATACTTGGGATAAATTAAGCGAGACTAGACTTTCCCCCCAGGGAGGCGTTTTTTAAGTCTTCTTACAAATTATGGAATCAATGATGCGAGTTTTACACATGCGATTAACGTTTGGAGCAAATTGATTATTAAATCGCCAGGAGAATTCTCGGATTTGTATCTAAAAACAGACGATCTACTTTTAGCACACATTTTCGAAAATTTTCGCCAAACTTGTTTAAGTACTTACAAACTTAATCCCCTGCACTATTATGCAGCCGCCTGTTTAGCATTCGATACTATGCTTAAAATTACACAAGAAAATTTAGAACTATTTACAGACATTGATATGCTAATGTTTATTGAAACAGGAATTAGAGGTGGTGTAGCTCAATGTTCAAATCGGTATGCGAAAGCTAAGTATAAGTATAAGTATAATATAAGTATAAGTGCATGGTAGAAAAATTTGATCCCACTTCAGAAAGTGTGTATTTAACGTACTACTACGTAAACAATTTATATGGAGCCGTCGTGTCAGAATTTCTACCATTTGGCGATTTTTCTTTTGTGGATGAAGCTAATTTTGAAACTTTAGATTTAGTAAACTGTTCTGATGATTCAGAAATTGGTTATATAGTCGAGTGTGATTTAGTCTACCCTTTATAATTACATGAGAGGCACAGTGATCTACCGCTGGCACTCGAACATATGGTTCCACCCGCACCTGATTCCAAAATTAAAAAATTATTGCTTGCATTGTATCCAAAACGTAATTACGTAATTTATTACAGAAATTTGAAAGTATATTTCAAATATGGATTGAAGTTCGTAAAAGTACCGTATATTACGTTTTAAACAGTCCGCGTGGTTAAGAAATATATTGATTTCAATACGACAATGCGCCAGCGATCTCAAAATGAATTTGACATAAATTTCTATAAATGAATGATTAATAGTCTTTTTGGGAAGTTGATGGAAAATGTACGTAAACATTAGGCCATATGTTTAGTAACGAAATGGTACGGTCGCTCTGGTGCTCGTGTTTACAAAGCAAAACCAAATTTTCATAGTTGTACAATATTTGATAATGATATGCTTATCATTCAAATGAGTAAGCTAGAAATATATTTTAATAAACCAATATATGCAGGATTCACTGTTTTACACGTTTCAAAAACTTTTTTATACAATTTTCATTATGGTTACACGCTAACAAAGTTTCATAATAATGCTAAGCTCTTGTACAGGTGGGGCAACAAAAAACGGGACACTACCGTTTTACAAGTTCTATGGGAATATCTACTTTAATTAGTAACTGACTACTTAATTTTATTATTGATTAATCCCAACACCTTAGATTATTAGTAATAATGACAGTATGACAGATAAGGGTTTTGAATAATTACTTATTTCTGATTTCTAAATATTCTTGTGTTCCGTTTAGTTTAGTTTAATAGTATTTTTAGAGTTTTGAATAATTACTTATTTCTCATTTCTAAATATTCTTGTGTTCCGTTTAGTTTAGTTTAATAGTATTTCTAGGATTCCTTCTAAAATGCCTGTTCATACTACCATTGATTTAAAAGCTCGTAAAGTTGCTGAGTTAGAGAGTGGTAAAAGTGTTCGCGAAATTTCGCGATTATTAAATGTGTCGCGATCTACTGTTGGACGAGTGCGAATAAAATGAACTGTCCAACATACGATAGCGATAGCAGTCGGTAGTGGCAGACAAAGAATATCTACACCAGCTGAAGACGAAGAATTAGTTGCTTATGTAAGAGATCATCCTTTTACGAGCTACAGGGTTGCTAAAAATGAAACAGTATTTCCTGGATGTCGTGCAACGGTTCGGGCTGGATTAAAAGAAGTT
The DNA here is from genome assembly GCA_036346205.1 of Vesta saturnalis. NCBI lineage: Eukaryota > Metazoa > Arthropoda > Insecta > Coleoptera > Lampyridae > Vesta > Vesta saturnalis. The sequence goes on from JARFJB010002010.1 coordinate 922,421, forward strand.
GGAATAAAACAATACGAAGCGGCCACTAAAGAACTATTAACAAATGATAACAAAGGATGTCGTTTAGAATTTGCCAGGCGATATATCAACGAGCCCTTGGAGTTTTGGAGTCGAGTTATTTTCAGCGATGAAAAAACTTTCAGTAGCACTAACAATCGACCTCTAAAAGTATTTCGACCGGCTAGAACCCGATGCGAAACAGAATATGTTAATTTCAAAAAACGTAGTGGTCGTTTTTCTGTAAATGTTTGGGGTTGGGTAAGCCATCGCGGGTCGGGAGTTTGCTAAATAATTGATGGGCGCATGAATTCCGAAGCATATTTAGATATACTGGAAACTATCATGACTCCTTCTGTTCAAGTTTTATATGGTGAAGAAGATTACATTTTCCAACAAGCAAGTTAAGATATGAATATTATCTTATTTAACTTTTGAATTTTTACTGTGCTTATAATGAATTTATTGTTACAAGGATAATGCACCTATACACACGTCACGGAGAGTCCGAAATTGGCTTCAGGAAAACAACGTTCGTTCGTGGCCAGCAAAAAGCCCAGATCTCAATATCATTGAAAACGTTTGGGCTTTGGTCACAAAGACAATTCAAGACCAACCAGGACTACATTTCATTGCCCAAAACCGTGACCAGTTAATTGCGGCGATTGAAAATGCATGGGAGGCTGTTGGAATAGATTATCTGCAGCATTTAGTAGTGTCAATGCCTAGACGATTGCAGGAGTGCATTGAGAACGAGGGCGGTCATACACATTATTAATTTCATGTTACTGCATTAATCACTAAATTACTCTAAAAGTATTTCTTTATTAATTTTTGTTTTAACAATTTTTGACCTAATCACCAAAGTATTATAATTAGATTTTTTAAATGTAGTTTTTCAAATTTTGTTTTTTTTTCGTTTTAGATTTTAGTTACTTTGAAATATCAGACCAACGTTTTTTTTGTTGTATATTCTAAAGCATAATACAATAAGATCAAAATTGATCAGAGTATTCTACTTATGTCATCGATGCATTGCATTATAGTTTGACTGAACTGCAATTGTTATGTACGAAGGCCAAGTACTACTTAAAGTAGATATGCCCATTGAACTTGTAAAACCATAGTGTCCCATTTTTTATTGCCCAACTATACACGGATACGGATGGTCTCAGTTTTTTTCAGTTTCCGATATCTATGAATGCATTAAAGAGGAATTGATAGATTCGATACATCTGATTATAGTCCTGACAATATATTTGGGCTTGCATTAGTAAATAAAAAAGTCCCCAGCTTAATGAAAGACGAAAATCATGGCGAAATTATGTTGGAATTTCTAGGACTTCGTGCAATAATATACGCTTACACAGTTGATGAAAAAGTTGTACAAAAATCAAAGGGTTCAGCCCGAGCAAGCGTGAAACAGATCACGATAAATGATTATAAACAGGTTTTGTTTGATGGTAATGTAATAAGACGATATCAACATCTGATAAGGTCAAAGAAACATGATTGGATTGACTTAATCTACTATTTCAGTTAGAGGTTCTATTAGAGGCTTATAAGTACTTTTAAATGTTCTTTCATTATCAATGCGCCCAGTTTTAATACTGTTGTATTTCTGCCGTTGAATTTTATGAGCGTGAATAATTTTTCGGTTTAATATCATCTCCTTATGCATTGTAGCAAAATGGGGTTTTACCCCGAACAAATAGTTGTGAATACCTAAACGGGTGAGTAACTACTAAACCACTGAAAGCAGTTTAAGGTATATGTAGCAAAATAGGTTTGACGAACAGGTTTGCACAAAAGAGATAGCTGTTTAAACTAAACAGGTCGCTGTTAGTATCTAAACGGATCAGTAACTACTAAAAGCAGTTTTGATTAGTCAAATTCATTGTTATATTACTAATTATGTCGGTGTTTACTTCTAAATATTGAGTATTGTTGGGAGTTTTATCTAGACGATAACCTAGTGGAAGTGAAACGTCAATCTCATGTAATACTTTTGCAGGATTCCCGTTTCGATAAGATCCCTTTATAATGTTGCACTCTACGTGTAGATTAGTGTGTTTAATTATTTGGATGTCTAACGCGGACGCATGTTATATATTTGGTTCTATTATTTTAGACTCAAACCCTAGCATGCGACCAATGTTTTCTTTAGTAAAATGAATCTCAAATGAACTGTTTATCTCACATTTAAGTGTATTGTTTGCTCTAATGCTAATCTTATTCTGTAGGTATTTTAGAGTTTAGAAAATCGCTAATTTCATCTAACTCATATGCACGGTGTGGAAGATTAGCCACTTGCAAATTAGATGGATTTGTTCTAAAATAAAATCTATCGTTGCCTGTGCAAATGTTTCTAATGCTGTTGCAACAGTAAAATCCAACCAATCCAATCACGTATTTCTCCTACAAATGTAGTTCTATCGGGGACAGAGGTTTCAGCTAGCTGTATTACCAACACCTCCTAAACTGAATGTTATGGATATAACATTTTTTGACGTTGTATCGATTACTGATATAAAAATTGTAGGCGTAGGTGCCCTCAAATAATAGGATAACATTCTTGATCTTGGTTGTAATTATAATAAATTTTACACCCCCGAAAGTAGTTAATCACTTCGATTGACGGTCGAAGATTACCGAAACTGTAGTAGTACGATACCTTTTTACCTCGCTTTTTGTAGCAAACCCAATGCGTACCTGGCCCGCTTTGGCTATCTAAGTTTAATTCCAGATTTATTTTTCCATGCTAATTTAGGCATGCTATCATATCTCATAAAAATATCCCTAAAGTAGGGTACATTTTTGGTGTATTTAAATATAAATCTATATCTGTTAACGGTCTTTCGGGTAATCTATTCAGTTTTTTGGATACGGTTTTAAGTATAACGCACCACCACCAGATTTGCATAGATTTAGATAAAGTGCGCCGCCGGAGCCTATAGCGAGCGATTCCATCATGTTATTATGGCGCGATGTCTCTTCTTGCAATTTTTTGGCATTTTTTGTATCATTGACTGCTTTGGCAATTCCCGATACGCCGCCAGCTAAAGCACCAATTGCCGATAAGCCTGCGAATAACGGAATAAGAAATGGTAAAAACCCTCCTGTTTAGGTAAAGAGATTACTCTAGGAGCCTTAACGTTTTACTTGCCTCCCAAACTTTTTACTACACGTTTTGCCGTTGAAAGCCCTGACTTTATTGTGTATGTGAAATTTCCGTTAGGTTTAACTTTTTTAAGCATGGATTTGCGTAAATGCAACAAATTTTCACCATTCTTCTTCTTGGATCGACGTTTGCACCCCATTCCTAATTTTCGCTTTGATCTCATGGTTGTACCGACTGCTAAAGCCCCAGCTCGTTCATCTAATGTCGCGTTCCCAAGCTTTTTTTTTGCTAAAATTTTATCTGCTTTATGTGTACTTCCTAAACCTCGCAATCCCTGTAACTGATATGAAGCTTGCAATGAACATCTAATTGTTTAATACCGCGTGCTAGTCGTTTCTCTAACTTTGTACCAGGACCACAATACTGGTAGCCAGGTAAATGTAATTCAACGGGAAGTTTATTGATTAGAGTATCGACTAAACTACCACCTGTACGCTTTCGCTTCCTGCCAAACATTGTTTCCAAGATAGTATTTATACTTAAATCGGGATCACAAAACCACTTTACTTTTGTTAATTAATTACATGTAGTAATTAATTAGTCTCAAAAATGTGAAACCGAATCCGAAAATTTTTTTTTACTGATAACTAGCACAACGCAATCCTGTAAAAATAATGCTATATATATATATATATATATATATATATATATATATATATATATACAGGTATGGAATAGTATTTTACGTTATAAGTCTGGTAAAAAAGATATTACGTACGAATAAGTAATTAGTTGAAACCTACACTGGAGATTTGCTCAGAAGAAGAGGTTCTACGCTCCTTGCCAATTCGGGAGCCGATATTTCTGTTCTTAAGCGGTTTGGTGGATGGAAAAGCAGCACCATCGCAGAAAAATATGTTGAAGTTTATTTATCCATATGCTTTTTACCATTTGAATCATCTTTTTATCTTGTTGATGATGCACCTATTGCCGAAATTGTCGCTATATTTACAATTCTTAAAGTTTAACTGTTTTAACTCGGAGGTGTTTTTGTTCTTTTGATCAATACTCCATCATGTCATCTCTACCTAAACTGCACTATGACATTAATAATAATAATTTTCTTAAATATGTTTCCATTATTAAAAACATTACCAAAAATAATGAGTATGACAATCACTTAGGTGATATTATTGAAGTATATATATATATATATATATATATATATATATATATATATATATATATATATATATATATATATATATATACAGAGCCCGTCCCATCTCAATTGGCCCACCAATATTTTTTCTTTTTAAATAAAATTATGCTAATTCACGGTAAATTTAATTTAAGTATTTATTTTTATTATCATTTGTAACATTTTAAACAATTTAAAACATTTCATTGCAACATTTTGCTTTAAATCATGTTTTAATTGTTAAAAACATATTTTTATACAAAAAAAAAATAGTTATTTGCTTTTCTCGAATTTATTATTTTCTAAGAATCTTTGAATATCTGAAATAATCAAGTAGGCTTTGCGTTTGTCCAACAAAAGAAAGTTTTTTTTTTTACTATTAGTAAAAATGACGCGTGGAAAGGTTGTTGATGAACAAATTCGCTCAATTATTATCAATTTATTTAAAAATGGAAAATCAAACTCGAACATTGGCGATCTAGTTAATTTATCAAAGTTTACTGTCAGAAATATTATTCGAGTTTATAAAACAACGGGTACAATAGCTACAAAACCTCGGTATGCGTCGAAATCCAAAATATCAGATGCTGATAGACGGGCATTGAAAAAGATTATTAGAAAAACAGGCGTTCGAACTATGGTAAATTATCTGTTCTTTGGAGCGATGCTGTGGGGCGAAGTGTTTCAAGATCCACGTGCCATAAAGAAGCCCTTAAGTTAGGTTTTAAAACTTACAAGGTAATTTTATTGCAACTTTTTCCAAAAATTTTTTTTGTAATTTTACTAATTTCCTTAAGGCGAAAGAAAAGCCACTCTTAACATTACAACAACAAAAAACCGGCTTAAATGCGCTAAAAGTCACATTAATTGGACGAGTGATGAATGGAATAGTGTCCATTGGAGTGATGAGTCTCGTTTTGAAGTTTGTGTTGGGGACAATCGAAGCAGAGTTATTCGTCAGAAAAATGAAGCTTTCAATTCAGATTGTTTAAAAAAGAAAGTAAAATTTCCTGCTTCTGTTATAGTATGGGGTTCAATGTCTGCTAGAGGTATTGGAAAACTTCACTTCATTGATGGAATTGTGAACACCAATAAATATTTAGGGATTTTAAGAAAATCGTTACTTCCAACAATGACAGATTTATTGCAGGATAATAATACTTTTGTAATGTCCCACTTTTGGAGTAGGTGGCAAACAGTCCCGACTTGTCACCAATAGAAACCCTCTGGCACACAATGAAAAAACCATTACGAATACAACCAGCTAGAAAGGTAGTCGAATTAAAACACAAACTTCAAAATATTTGGGATACTTTCACTCGAGATGAGTGTCAAAACTTAATAAGTATGATGCCCAAAAGAATTCAAGCCGCAATTAAAAATAAAGGCGACGTCACACAGTGGTAAAGGTTTTTGGATTTTGTATGTTTTCCTTGTTTTTAACAATTAAAAAATAATTTAAAGTTAAATGTTGCAATAAAATGTTTTAAATTGTTTAAAATGTTGTTACAAATGATAATAAAAATAAATACTTAAATTAAATTTACCGTGAATTAGCATAATTTTATTTAAAAAGAAAAATTATTGGTGGGCCAATTGAGAAGAGGGGGCTATATATATATATATATATATATATATATATATATATATATATATATATCATACATACATACATAATGTGTGTTTTGCATACTTTACATAGGCGTAACATCTGATTTCGTGACGAGAGTTTTAAATAAACCTAGTATAAGAATTGCGAATAAAATCAATAATAAATAAGAAACAGGTTATTTAAGTATAAGCACCGATAGAGTCGCAAAGAGACAATAAAACTTCAGGGCTCCAAAATTAATAATCACGATTCTTATTTTGAACTTCACATATTAACTTCAGGCGACTGTTTTAACCCGTCTACTACACATTCCAAATAGCTATAGGTCTGGTTAATCGGGAACCACTATTTTTAATTGTAATTGGTTTGTTTGTTGCTAGTTTGTCTATTGTTTGCTAGTTAGTTTGATTGTTTTTGTTTATTTGCTTTTGGTCATCCAAGATATCGGTCTTGTTGCCGCCTAATCGAAATAGATGTAAAGATATAGCTTTCGGCAGTATTTAACCCAAATTCAGACAAAATCTCATGAGGCAAATAACTAGGTCGTGATCATCGTGGTAATTTATTATGGCGTAATGCCAAAGAAATTGATTTGTAAATATAGATTTTAGCTAACGCAATCCCCAACAATGACCTATAGTTCTCAAGGAAATTGGTGTTTCTACATAGATATTGGACCACAAAATTTAGCTTTCCGCCAAAAGTGGAATACAATTTGCCGCGTTCACATAGAAATTGGTCACATAATTTTTATCTTGGTCATCGACGTAATTAATTTCACCGTGATTTCAACACAATGTCATAATGTCCGTTAAAAGTGATTCTATAAAGTCAACCTGCTCGTTCACTAAGTACACAAAGTGACAAGACGTACCAGCCTTTACCTTCGATTAGTGATTAAAATCTCAATTTCTAAATCAATAAAGTTACTGTACCATAGGGGTGAGTTTTTGAACAGATTTTTATACCCAGCGGTTTGAATGTTAATGATGGATAAAGACAATAATAATCTAACCAGTAGAATTTTTGTAACGTATAAAAAAGGCGCATAAATAACAACTGTAGGGAAAATAGACCAGATGTTATTCATAAAAATGCACAGTTTTGTATTTAATAAACCCCTTTATACAATAAACCCAGGCGTAAGCATTGTCGTAAGAATCATTTTATTAGATTAACGGATAAAAATGGATAACTGATACGAATCCCTAATCCAAAGTATAAAGGAAAAGCATATGAATAGATAAAATAAACAAATAACTAGCTCTAAATTGTAATCGGAATCTTAAATCAAATACTTTTCCTTTTCTCAAATAAGGGAAAGCAAGTCGAGTAGGGAACAACCTAATTTAATTTAAATACGAAGTACGATGCTTTTCAATAGATTTTTGTCTGTTTGAATATTAATAATACACGAAAATAATAATAATCAAAGCAGTAGAATTTTTGTAATGTGTGAAATGGTCCCTTAAATAAATAAAAAAGGCGCATAAATAATATATATGGTTGCTATTTTATATTTGGTACTATATTAAATTCTAAGCTTAATTATAATTAAGGTAAAACAATGTTATAATTGTATTCCATATTATTTTATATTATATTTTTATTTGACAGCAAATTTGAAATGTAATCTAAGTTTCACCATTGTTACCATATTTAACCTTAATTGTAATTAATTGACCCTAAAAGTAGGTAATTAAAGTCGGGAGGGCTAACAGAGTCATTATCGTTATTTTATTATTATTATTTTTTAGTACCCTTCAATGAAATAAAAAAGAAGTTAAAAAAAAAGGAAAGTTAAGTTTCACGACAATACTAAACAGACAATGCGAATAATATGCAAGTAGAAACCTAAATAATAAACCAAAGTAAGCAATTTATTTCAATCTTAATGCTATCAACACCTACGAAACTAACTATAAACAGATTGGGGTACTATACAACTTATGCACGATCCTTTGGATTAGATTAGGTTAATGAATATCCTGCTTTGTTTTAAGTACAATTACTTTATTCAGCAATCGTACAAAAAAAATTTTTTTTTCTTGTAAGATGCAATGTAAACTAATTAATACTTCCTTTTAATCTCTAATATTCTACAACTTCATAGGTGGAAGGCATGTATGCCGCATGCCGCCCGGTGCAATATCACCACATTTATCATGGGCTCCTTAATATTGGTGCTCCAATTTTCTGGGCTCGGTAAGGGCTGCCAGTCACTTTCTCCTTTATTCCTTATGTACTCCTCAACACGCACTTGCCAAGTGTGGCGTTTTAACGGCTAAACGAGTTCTAAAACAGATGCTATATCCTAGGTGAGACGCCTATACTCTCATATCGATTCGTCGATCCGCAACAAGGATTCTGGGGGAGGGGGACAAAAATTCGTTACTGCCAAAATCAAGACTAAGAGGAGCAAGATCTGCCAGAAATAAAATTCTGCCCCATTCGGATGCACGGAAGGGCAGGACTCAAGCAACCTCGGTCATCGAAGGTACCAACATCCGGATTCATTACTGCAACATACGTGGTATCAGGTCGAATCTTAATGCTGTTCACCAACACCTTGAACTAGAGCAACCGGACATTAAAGGTGGAGTATGTGCGTATACTAAGGACAACGTAGGTTGTAAGACGATGTCCACTTTGGAAAACAACAAATTTGAGGCGATTTGGTTCAAACATTCTGGGCCCCAATTTGTGAAATTCTACTTTGTTTGTATAGGACTCCCAATGATAACAACTTCCAAGATCTTTTTGATTACCTTAGTCTGAAAATAGACTACCTCTTATCACAGTCTCTGCGATATTTCAATTTTGGCGGATTTTAGTGCCCATAATTCCAATTGGCTTCATTTTTCATCTACTACTAATCCCGCAGGTCATAGTGCAGAAGCATTTGCTGTATCCTGTGATATCACACAAATCATTTCCGGACCAACCAGAATCCCTGACAACCCTAACCATACTCCACATCTCCTGGACCTATTCCTCACAACTAACCCACTTGTCTATAAAGCAAGAGTCCTTTCCCCACTTGGTCAATCAGACCACTGCCTAATCGAAATAACTTCCTCTGTACCCAATCCCACTGTTACTCAAAAAACAGATAGAACTATGCGGTGTTTTAAATCAACTAGCTGGAGCGAACTGCGAGATTTTTTGGCAACCTTCCCCTGGCGTGAGTATTGCTTTAAATGGACCTCCTCTTCAAAAATTGCTCTTTCAACACCCGAAGTTATCCTGATGGGTATGGAGTTATACATTGCCAAAAAACATAAACGTGCAGGTCATGCCCGTTTAATAGGACTTGCACTGATACATTATCGCAAAAGCATAAACTCCATAACAATGGAAATCAAATAAATCCATCGAAAATCACGCCAACTATATTGCCGCAAGGAATAGTTACAAAAGCATCATCACCAAGGCCAAAAAGGAGTTTGAAGAACGTAAATGCAAAGAATTAGTATCATGTCCTTTGGGTGGTCGTAAATCTTGGCCATTAGCTAAAGCCATCGGTAAAAACTTTAGGACATCTTCCTTTCCTCCCATGACGTCTCGTGACGGAGCTGTAGCAGCTGATCCTGCTGAAAAGGTCACCCATCTTTGTTAATTAGTTTGCATCAAATTCATGTCTCAATGATTCTAGTAAAACTGTGCTGTCGTCCAAATCTACGCCATACGCTATTAAACCAATCCACTTTCGTTACCGGCTCCTGGAATCAATTATCAATAAACTTGACCCAACCAAGGCGACTGGCCCTGATGGTATTCCAGCTATCGTCCTTAAAAAATGCTACTCCGTACTAGTATATGTATTGTCCAAACTCTTTTCGATCTCCATGTCATCTGGAGAGTTTCCCTCATCGTGGAAGTTGGCAAATGTCCAGCCTATTCCTAAAAAGGGCGATAAAACCAATCCCTCAAACTATCGACCAATAGCTATCACTTCCATTTAGAAAGCCATCAATCACCAACTACTTTTGTGCCTCGAGTCCAATAAGCTCTTAAACGACCACCAGAATGGGTGCAGACAGAGTCGTTCAACCGGTGATCTTCTTTCATGTGTCATCCAACTTTGGAATAACACATTAGAGAGGTCCAGTGAAACAGTCGTAGTAGCTTTAGATAATCAAAAGCTTTTGACCAGGTTTGGCACAAGTGCCTACTTGCCAAGATACTTCGTTCGGCTTATCCGATACGCTCATCAATTGGATATCCAGATTTTTGACAAAAGACGTATACGCGTGGTCGTCGATGGCTTCTTTTCGAACGAAACTATCATTAGCGCGGGAGTACCACAATGATCAGTGATAGCTCCCACACTTTTCCTACTGTACATAAATGACCTCATTTCCTCAACAACTAACCCGATCCATTACTTTGCGAATAACAGCACCCTACATTGTAGTTCTTCTCAGTTTTCCCACAACAGTAAGTCTAGACAGGACGTTAAGGTGAAAATGGCAACCTCAATCAACAGTGACAGAACGTGTCCTTGAATGGGGAAGGAATAATCTACTCACGTTCAACGCCGACAAAACGCAGTGTTGCCTTGTGTCTGCCAAGAAAGACCGATCATTTCCTGCTATAAATATAAATGGCTTAGAATTCAAGCTTACAAACACTATTTCTATGTTAGGGATGTCCGTATCATCGACCCTTTCATGGGTTGACCACATTTTGTCAGCCAGAAAAACAGCTGCCCGTAAACTGGGATTTCTATAGAGACCTAAACAGTACTTCACATCGCAACACCTCCTTTTATTGTACAAGGCTCAAATTCAACCTTATCTGGAATACAATTCCCCCTCTGGGTCAGTGCTTCCCAATACGCCCTTGATATGGCAAATCGCATCCAAAAAAGAGCTATCAGGCTTATAAATGGCCCGTCTCTGACTTCTGACCTACAGCCTCTTGAGCATAGAAGAATAGTTTCGGTTCTTTCCTCGTTCTATCGCTATTACCATGGCAAATGTGCCTCCGAAATACTCTCCTTAATACCTTCCCAGGCCATCTTCGCTAGGAAGACTCGGTTTGCCCATACACACCATAATTACACACTCAAAATTCCATCGTGTCGCACTAAACGGGCTCAACCTACATTTTTCCACACGGCGACCAAATTGTGGAATGCACTACCCAATTCCTGTTTTCCTCCAAACCTTGACTTAAGTCAATTTAAGCTAGCCATTCATAAAGATTTCTCGGCAGCCTAACAATATCCCTAAACCCTCCGAGTGTTCCTGAGAGCGTTAGCACGTTAGACAAATCTTAGCCTGTTCGGGAATACTATAAGAAAAAAAAAAAAGAAACTAAAGGTATTTTATGTTCATGTTTATAAATTTCGAATGCTTTCTTTTTTATTACAAAAAAAAAAAATTTAAGGATTTCTTGTGAAGTTATAAGGTCTTTCTTTATTATTATATCTTTAGCATAATTAATTTGTCTGTGTGTTTATAGTTGTAACATGTAATGTATTCTTTGTATATAGTATCAAAGTTCCTAAGTTGTTATCCAATATAAACAGGATTACAGAATGTGCAGTTTAATTTATAAATACCCGATTTCAAAACGTTTTTGATTTAGATTTTTGGCATTAAATAATCATTACCAACATTTGGATAATATAAGCAAGGGAAGCAAGAAAAATCTTCTATTTTATATCATTTTTGAGTGTATCAATGATATAACCTAACTTGCATTGCTTACTTTTAATTTCTCTGTATTGGTAATATAATATGACAAAGTTAATTTTGCAGTGAATTTCTTTATCCAAATTAAAACTTTAAAAATGTTGATCTTATTTTAAATAAATAAAAACTTTGAAGAAGGATTTTCAACGAATTTGCAATTGATGCAGGAAAACTGTAAAAAAATGTCGAAATTTTTTTCGCAAGTCTTGTAATGTAGTTTATTAATACATGGAACGTAACGCATTATATGACACCTCCATCAGGCGTACGGCAGTCAGGTCCTGGCCACATATGAGTACTAAAGTTTTGGAGAAGAATATGTCGCAGAATTCTTGAATAATGCTCCCGAAACTAAGATACTTATATATATATATATATATATATATATATATATATATATATATATATATATATATACAAGGTGTTCAGCGAGAATGGGACAGTGCAATATCTCGAGCGGATGAAGATTTTTAAATTATGAAAATATTTTTGTAAATATCTTCCAAGGGCGCAATTTGTTGGACAAAGATTCGAATCAACGCCCATCACCGCCAGGTGGCGCTATCTCACTTCAATTTTTAAATGCAATGCCCTATTTTTATTTCATTTTGGATTCTATGACATATTTGTGATGACTTTTATTAAGACTCCTACCAACCTATCTTTTGTAGTTTCTGAGAAAAATAATCCTTGGAATTTTAGCACAAAACGTAATTTCAGGAAGTGCTCATAACATTTGAGTGATACAGACAAAATAGCAATTTTTATACCAAATGAAAGATAAAAGATTGTTCTTCCACAAAAATAATGCAGATAACGCCGAAATAATGCGATACGCTGTACACTAAATTGCAAGGGGGACCAACTTATCACAGTCGTTGATTAAGAATCATGTGAAACATTTATCATGCCATGAAAACAAGCGCGTAATGAAGTGTCTGTCAAGTTTCTGTCAGTTTACAGTTTCAGTTTTGAAAATCGTCTGTGCATCTTCAAATTCCATAATTATGTTTACGTTTTCTAACGAAGAATATTTTGATATGGTAATAATTTATGGTGAATGTAGAAAAAATGCAAGGGCTGCACAAGTATTGTATGCTGCCAGGTTTCCTGATCGACGCCATCCCGGAAAAAATACATTTATTCGTGTAGCAAATATTTTGAGGGGAACCGGTCATTTTCCTCACCGTAAGTGCGAGAATCGCACAAAGGAAGCAACAAATGAAGCACCATAAATTATTACCATATCAAAATATTCTTCGTTAGAAAACGTAAACATAATTATGGAATTTGAAGATGCACAGACGATTTTCAAAACTGAAACTGTAAACTGACAGAAACTTGACAGACACTTCATTACGCGTTTGTTTTCATTGCATGTTAAATGTTTCACATGATTCTTAATCAACGACTGTGATAAGTTGGTCCCCCTTACAATGTAGTGTACAGCGTGTCGTATTATTTCGGCGTTATCTGCATTATTTTTGTGGAAGAACAATCTTTTATCTTTCATTTGGTATAAAATTTGCTATTTTGTCTGTATCACTCAAATGTTATGAGCAATTCCTGAAATTACGTTTTTGTGCTAAAATTCCAAAAATTATTTTTTTTCTCAGAAACTACAAAAGATAGGTTGGTAGGAGTCTTAATAAAGGTCATCACAAATATGTCATAAAATCCAAAAATGAAATAAAAAATAGGGCATTGCATTTAAAAAATTGAAGTGAGATAGCGCCACCTGGCGGTGATGGGCGTTGATTCGAATCTTTGTGCCAACAAATGTGCGCCCTTGGAAGATATTTACAAAAATATTTTCATAATTTAAAATCTTCATCCGCTCTCAGATATTGCACTGTCCCATTCTCGCTGAACATGCTATATATATATATATATATATATATATATATATATATATATATATATATATATATATATATATACATTTATTATGTTTTGAGCCACTGCAGTTCACTCTTTGAAATTTTTAATGAAACTTAATGTAGATTAACGTGAGAATTTGAATGTATTTGCAACCACGTAGTATAACATGTTATGTATGTAGTATATATGTTATTTATAGTCAAAACAATCATTTACCACGTTAATACATTTATAGAAATATATTACTTGTAATTCATATGGGCGAACTTCTAAATTTGTTACACTAGACATACGCAATAAACAACAATGCTTCAAATGAGCACATAGATAAGAAGATTAATTAGATGTATACGTATGCAAGGAATTAAATAAATTGCTTAGTTATTATTAAGGTTGGTATAATACACAGATTTAAGTAGAAACTCACATTAAATTTGGATTTTAAATGTACTTTAGAGACTTTTGAAATTTTTGGCAAAAATAATCTTGTTTTCAAGGCTACGTTTCGTTTGCAACATGGAATATCCTCAACTAATTCATTGGTAAGTAAGATAATGAAAATACGTTGTATGTACATTTCGACGTATTTCAGGGTTTTTTCAACTGTACGTTGCGTCGTAGCGGTATATACTTAACCTAGTATGCTGAGACTGAGAACGAAGCATTGCTGATGAAACATTTTGTGTAGGTTTTTAATTGCTCCCTTGACGATGTTCTAAAAAGTTCAACTTATAAGTTATAATAAAAGCATACATTTTTACATTAAACACCCTGTATATTCTTACTTCTTTACTTTTACATAATTACGTAATATGTTTTGAAAATAATAGTTTTTGAGCTTTCTTTCATCTCGTTAAAATTTATTAGTCATAAACAGATTACAATATGAATTTGAATTGGCATTTAACAACAGTCATAAACATCTGATAAAACTTATAGAATTAATAAAATACGATATTATTACTTTGCTAAATAAGTATCCATAAACATAAACAAATTACTATTATTATTATTTATATATCAACTGAGAAAAGAAATATATTAAACACAACAATAAACAAAAAGTTCTAATCCAGTCAACAGCCAAGTAACGAAATCAAGAATGAAAGTTATAAACAGTGGTGTAAATCTTGCCTTTTTAAATTTTAGCTTCAAATGTTTAATTCAACTTGGCGTGTTGACGGGTGTCGTCAAATTGGGATTGCTAACTTTAGTAACAAGCTAATCCTTGTGGTAGCTACAAATAGGATACCAAATTTATTATAGAACCTTTTATGTTAATGATCAACTTTAGTATCTTTATTTATTTAACGATTTTATTTAAGTGCAAATTTAGTTATTCTGTTTCACGTGCCTTTGTTAACTAAAAATAAATGACAGGCTCCGTTTAGTGTTACCAGTCATTAATTTAATACCTTGACTAATTTATTTCATGCCTGTGGTGGGAAAGAAACCCGCACATTGGTACCAAATTTTACTTTTTCAACACTTTACAGTTCCCAACGACCTATAGTCAACTTTGCCTTTATACATTAACATTTCGTAGGATACTCATTTGAGGTTGCAAATGTTTAACCTCCTAGTCTCCGATAAGGTGTTTATCGTTGTGGTAGCAAACAGATGCCACAAACTAGAAACCAAATATGTTAATTTATCCATTACTTCAATATTGAGAATTCTATTAAATCGTTACACGTTGATGCTGCGAGTCCAGTTAAATACATAACCGTTAACATATTACGTTAAACAAAACCCCCCAAAGCGCTATCTATCCTTGCATCAGCGTCGTGCTTTATTTGATCTTAAATGTGATGAAAATGTAACAATATTACAATCAGATAAAGGTAATGCAACTGTTATATTAAATATGATCAACTATAGCATTAAAGTAGTTTAAGTTGAGTTATCATGAACTACCAAAGTTTCCTACAAAAAGGTTTTCTTTTAAAATCAAAATACTTATTAAGTTATCATCTATTCCTGAAGAAATAAAAAAAGAACTAATTAACCGTGAAGCTCTTTCAACAAAACTATATGGTCTACCAAAGGTCAATAAACTAATGTTCGTTTAAATTCTATTGTTAGTGCAATTGGTTCTCCTACACACAATCTTGCAAAACATCTTACTCTTACATTTTTATTACAACCTCATATAGTTAAAACACACTATTACTTTAAAAATTCCGTCGAATTTATTAAAAAAAATGCATACTCTCAAAATTGAAGAATGTGATATAATGGTCTTTTTACAAATTTGGAAATGTGAAAATGTAATATGGAATATAATGTGTATTGAATGACCAAATGAATTAAAAGTTAAAATGAATCCTAACTGAATATGCTAAAAGTAATGTAAATTAGAGTAATTAAAATATTATAAATACGAAAACTTACATTTAATTTAAAATTGGACAAAATGGAAGACACGCGGTACCCGCTTTTTGAATTTGAATGTGGCAAATGTGTTCTGAATAGGGAAGTTATCAAATAGAAAAAAAATGGAGGCATCTACTTAGAATAACGTTTAGTGGCGTGAAATGTAAAAATATCCCCACAAATAAAAGAATGAGGTTTTGAAATATGGACTGTCTATGAATTAGCATGTATATTTAATAAACAATTGTATATTGTGCTCAGATTACAAACGTCAACTTTATTATTTATTGAATATTTATTATATTTATATGACACATTTCAAGGAACAGACGTTTTGTAGGATTTCTCTCTTTAGCTAATATTTTTGGATTATCGAAGCCTAAAGGATGATTATTCTCTACAGAATGAGCTGTTAATTGACACCACAACCATTTGTATTTTATGTCAGATTTATGGCCTGAAATCCTACCTTTTAGAAATTAAGGAGTTTGTCTGATGTTGGTGCTAGAGCATTTTGTGCAATTTATCGAGTATACAATGTGTTACATGCACAAAGGCATGGTCGTAGCAGTGCCGTAACAGAATCAGGCCGGACACTCAATGGGTCGGTTGGGCACTTAGATGTGTGGGCGTGTGGTTGGCGTAGGTACACAGAGAAACTAAAAGGGCACCACTTGATTTATGTTTATATCGCCCTTAGAAAACTAAAGGGCTGCGGCACAGTAAGACAGACACTACCGTTAAAAACACGGTTGGACACAGTCCAAGAAGGGAATAGGTTCGATTAGGATATCGCTCCTAAACCGCAGTAGTAAAGAAAACAATTATTAGTAAAGTAACACAAATCGGTTTAATTGTTGTAGATCTAATCAGTATTGATACTAACAAACCCCAAAACTTAAATCTGTTACAAATGGTTAACCTAAACTCGCCGTAGGCATACTAGTGTGAATATCCCAACGTAGTTCATATAGTAAATAAATATTCGAACAACGTGTATCGTAAATCGATATAGCTATTTTTGAGCAGAACAACCCGAAAGTTCCCCCCCTCAAATTTGATAAAAAAAATTTGTGATTAGTACCACACTTACGTTTTTCTACTGCTGCAGCTAAATAAAATGAAGAAAGCAAAATTTGTTTGAATCAAAAATACAGTATAATGAAACTACATTTTTTATGCACCGTGTAACATTCAGTGTTGAATCTAGAAACAGAATACATGACCCTAATTAAATGCAAACTAAAAGAATGAAACCGTAGTCGTAGGAAGAGCTCTCCTTACAACGGCCGCCTCGGTTTTAAATCAACCGACTCATAACCTGACTGACATATAAATAACCAACAATATCAGCCAGATGTGCACCATTGCATAAAAAGGTTTAAATCTGAAAATAATTAATGGGCAATGCCCAAAAATAAAATAAAGTAAAATAAAATTTGGAAGCAACGCACATAAAAATGATAGTGTGCTGCTATTGTTAACCACAAAACTACAAGCATAAATTAGAATTTACTTTAATGTTCACAAACGCTAAACCTTTGTACCCAGCAAACAAAAAAATTAGAAAATTCCAGCTGAAGGCTAAAATATTCACATTCATGAATTACTAATATCTCCTCTATTTATTATAACGTTTGATAGAACGTAACAATTGAAGTTTAGATATTAATACATACCAAATGAAAGAATACAAAGCGTAAATTCAACAATTTAATTTTAGCAGTATTTACTCATTATTTGAGTCACCCAGTATAAAGCGTTGTAATTTACAAGCACATCAGTCTTTAGTTAGAATGCGAATCTCCCTATATAATTAACTCATCTTAAATACAGGAGCAACTTCACAGAGACCAAATGTAACTGCCTACAGCTGTCTCTAATACAATTAATATTCCCAAATTTTAATTAATAAAGTGTTCTCAGGAAAGTACCGAAGAAACCAAAGTAATAAAGGAAAAGTGAACACTTCAGTGAGTACAAATGAGGGTAAATCTTAATTAAATCTTAAGTAAACATTTTATAATTTCAGAAACTTAACCTCGCTAGATATAACCAAAAGGAAATGTCTAATTTCCATGTATGGGGAACACACTAATAAGATATTGTGTTATGTTTACAGCTGTAATTAATTTAATAATGAACCACTTATAAAGTAGGTCGAAGTTGCACTTAAAACAATTGTCTATCGATATGGAGAAATTAAACATTTAAGAGATCCACCAATTAAACTATGGTAAAAGGAGTGTTCGTGTGCCTTACGTCACTTAAGCTTAATGTACTTTTAGCGAGAACCAACTTATCTTCCTGCTGGCTGGTGTAGAACTGTTAATCGGACGTTCTTATCCAGGTGTGAAGGAGTAGTTCATATACCGGTGGGACAATCCGTTACAGCATTGATTGAACTAAGAGCGACGAAAGGACCACAATCACAAGCAGTGAAAGAAACCTAGAGAAACTATTTTGTTTTAGCTTTCGGGTTGCATACTAAATTGTTATTTTAATTTATGTAGAGTTAGAACACATGTATGTTATTAATGTAAAGGTTTAATCAGAGGTGATCCGTATCAAAACAAAGAAACAATTTAACTCACCTCTTGATCCAATGAAAACGGTTGTTAAGCAAGTTTTAAAATCCGTCGAAACGAGTACTACAAATATGCAGTATCAAATGGAACATGGAAAGGAATGTAGAACCAGTATCCACTGCATGTAATTTCTATGAAATCTTAATTTTTAGACGTTACAGAAAAACCTTGTCAACTAAAATTTCTTACAACGCAAAAATTTTCGTTTTTCTTAAAATGGCGTTCGTTACTCACACCAGAAGCTATAATAGAAGAAGTTTCTTTTTACCAAATACCAAAATTCGGCCGTATCACGATTTAAATTTATTAGAAATTGAAAGGAAATAGATGCACTGTTGCCACGTTGTCTACGAAAAATTGAAAATAGATACTCCTATTGTTCCCAAGTTGGAGTGTAAAGTGTATTGCCTAACAACAGGCATAAGAATCTCAAAAATCGTACTAACATAATTCAGTTTCTCAAATTACACGTTACAAATATTTTTATCCTTTAAAGAAGAGAACAAGGAGCATGTATTTGATCTTAGGAGTGACGCTTTCTAAATATGTAACTATACTATATATTTTAATACCTTGACTTTGAATAGGTAATGATGAATGGGTAATTATGGCAGGTGGTGTATAATTATGGAACCGCAAGACAAGGTTTTCCTGCGAGAATAGAATTTTCTTAGCAAAGGTTTTAGTATATGAGTTTTCAACAAAAGCTTCGATAATTTCCTCAGATTACTCGTAACGGAAGAGCCACCAGAGATAGTGGAAACTGTATTTCATAGCTTTTAGTAAGTTAACTTTATATTTGAGAGAATGGTAGCTCCTATAATTTAACCAGAGTATGTATCTTTTTGGTACCTATGGAATCTAATGATATACGACCCATCCCTAACAAGTAGGGTATCTAGAAAAGGCACCGCTATCCTGTCGTTCTCTACCTCTGCTGTAAATTGTGTATGTGGATCGCGTAACTATTAAATATATTTAGCGCATTCTTTATTTGGTCACTCGGTATGATGCATATTATATGGTCTACTTATTTTTTGATGAAAGGAGGTGTCAATCGAACATTTAAGGTCACCTAAAGGCGTTTCAAACAAATTATCATCTTCTGGAGTGTATAAATTAGCTTGTTCTGGTGGAAAAGTATACATTGGAACAACAAAACGTAGCTACGATACAAGACAAAGAATATATGAGATTTTGTAGGCTAGCTCAACCGTGCTGCGCATGCTTCAAATAGTTTAAATCTTGACGTTAAATGTGATAATATGGAAATATTTCCAAGCCAGTCATTATTCCGTTTACAACATTGAGCTATTGATCTTTTATATATATATATATATATATATATATATATATATACTGGTTTGGAATCTTACACAATGGTACGAAGGATAGGCAGCAAATACAAGATACGCACTGCCTTCAAATCGACCAGAACGCTCAGGGGAATACTAACCAAAACCAAACCATACAATGAAGATCAGAATTCCAAGAACTGTGTATACAACCTACCATGCGAATGCGGCAGAGCATACATAGGAGAGAGCAGTAGACCACTCAAAGTGAGAACTCAGGAACACAAGAACAACGTCCGCAAGGGCGAAACAGAAAGATCAAGAATCGCTGAACATGTCTGGAACGAAGACCACCGCATCCAATGGGATAACATACAGATAGTGGCAAAGGACGAGAATACAACTCGTCGGAAACTCAAAGAAGCCACATTCATCGCACTAGCAGAAAATCCAATAAGCCAAGCTAGTGTAGAAATGAAACCCATATGGATTCCAATAATGCGAGAAGAGCTTAAGCGCAATACACCTGCGCAAGAGGTTACGGCGCAACATGCGCAATAAACTTCTGCGCAACCACGAAAAATAGTTTAATATATATATAAGTTCTAACAAATATATATTGGATTACTCAGTGGCTCAGCGGTAAAGGTGTCAGACTAGTAAGTGAAAGGTACCAAGTTCGAATCTGAGAGTAGTCAAGTGCTTGAGAAAAATTAGATATAACAAATGAATTCGACTCAAGTGCGAAAACAGTCCTTCTCAGGACTAAGCCTGATGACGGAAGCAGAGTCCGCTTCCGAAACGTCGCGCTCAAAAAGCATAAACTGTGGAAATAGGCCGATAAACTCCACTAATAGGAAACCACAGTTACAAAACACTTATAATACAGAATTAGTAACTCGGTACGGCCCCGAAGTCAAACAACTTTTCAGAAAGCTTGAAACATCAATGAACAAGCTAGCACTAGAGGAGAACCATCTAACCTTCCTCTGCAAAGCCCGTGATAACAACTTAATACCCACTGGGCTTAACATCAAAACTCCGATACACAGCCGAAAATATCACTAATCGCAAAGAGAGCTAGCGAAGCGTTAGTCAAAGAACGAATCAAACATCACCGTTTCAGAAAGTACCAGCTCGAACACCAATCCAACGAGATTAGAGAAACCATTCGAAATCGAGTGAACGAGCAAGACTTTGATAGGATAAATACGGCTACCAGAAGTAAATATTCGAAGACCAAGGCAATTCACAAGGAAATTCAGCAGAATAAACTCGAAAAGCTAATGAAGGAGAAGAAAGAACCAACTAACATCAATCGAAAGAACACTGTCATAAACATCTCTAAACGACAGTTGAACGAAAACGAAATGAAGGTTCTGGACAAAGGCTTGAACTATGCGATAACACCGAGGTATATTCCGAAAGTAGATTTAATAACCGCAGTAGAAGCGACAGCTATGAAATTAGATCCTGAAGAAGCCGAAGAATACAGAAGTAAGGTTAGATCAGTCCTGGATTCATCTAGGCGAACTAAACCTAACCTCTCTAACCTAGAAAGGAGAGCGGTCATTTCCTTAAGAATGACCCAACGATCAAAGTTCTCCCGGCAGACAAAGGAAACGCGACTGTGGTAATGGATATGGACACTTACAACAGTAAGGTCCAAGAACTACTAGACGGGGCGAGTACAAACAAATACCGAAAGACCCCACACCATCAATCGAAAGACGAATATACCTGACGCTGGCAAAACATAAGGGGGAGTTCTCAGATTACCAGAGAACTAGACTTACCCCACACTACAGCAAACCTCCGCATCTGTACGGCCTACCAAAGATCCACAAGGAAGGAATTCCTCTGAGACCAATTGTGAGCTCGAGAAATTCACCTTGTCACCCATTAGCACACTATCTGCTAGGTATCATCACACCCTTATCGGGAAAAACCGAATCTATGGTCAAGAATACGCAGCACTTCGTGGAAACCATCAGAAACTTCCAACCAAACCACGAAGAAATACTGGTAAGCTTCGACATTGTGAGTCTATTCACAAATGTGCCTACCGATAAGGCACTAACTATCATAAGGGACAAGCTGGAAAAGGATGAAACGTTAGACGAACGCACGCAACTCTCGGTAAACACAATAATGGAACTTCTGACAATATGCATTAGAACTACATATTTCCAGGTAGAAGACAAATTCTACCAACAAGAGTTTGGGATGGCTATGGGTTCCCCACTATCACCCATAGTGAGCAATATATATATATATGGAAGACTTTGAAGACCAAGCGATATCCGAATTCACAGAGAAACCAAGGATATGGCTTAGATACGTGGACGATACCTTCGTAGTTTGGCAACACGGCAAGCATAAGCTAGATGAATTCCTAGATCATCTAAATAGCCGCGCACCCACCATCAAATTCACAATGGAATTGGAGTCGGAACAAAAACTGCCATTCCTGGATGTACTTGTACACAGGAATGACAACACTTTCACGACAAGTGTATACAGGAAACCTACCCACACAGGGAGGTACCTACACTACAACTCCAATCACCACAAAAACGTGAAGTTAGGCGTAGCAAAATGCTTGTACGATAGAGCAAAAACAATATGCTCAAAACAAGAGGACCTGAACAGAGAAAAAGAAAATATCGCTAGAACACTCAAAGAAAATGGCTACCCCGATCTAACACCTAACCTTAACAGGAAAGGGTAACCGAAAAGAAGAACCTAAATATACAGCGATAATACCATATATACAAGGTACCTCAGACAAAATACGAAGGATAGGCAGCAAATACAAGATACGCACTGCCTTCAAATCGACCAGAACGCTCAGGGAATACTAACCAAAACCAAACCATACAATGAAGATCAGAATTCCAAGAACTGTGTATACAACCTACCATGCGAATGCGGCAGAGCATACATAGGAGAGAGCAGTAGACCACTCAAAGTGAGAACTCAGGAACACAAGAACAACGTCCGCAAGGGCGAAACAGAAAGATCAAGAATCGCTGAACATGTCTGGAACGAAGACCACCGCATCCAATGGGATAACATACAGATAGTGGCAAAGGACGAGAATACAACTCGTCGGAAACTCAAAGAAGCCACATTCATCGCACTAGCAGAAAATCCAATAAGCCAAGCTAGTGTAGAAATGAAACCCATATGGATTCCAATAATGCGCGAAGAGCTTAAGCGCAATACACCTGCGCAAGAGGTTACGGCGCAACATGCGCAATAAACTTCTGCGCAACCACGAAAAATAGTTTAATATATATATAAGTTCTAACAAATATATATTGGATTACTCAGTGGCTCAGCGGTAAAGGTGTCAGACTAGTAAGTGAAAGGTACCAAGTTCGAATCTGAGAGTAGTCAAGTGCTTGAGAAAAATTAGATATAACAAATGAATTCGACTCAAGTGCGAAAACAGTCCTTCTCAGGACTAAGCCTGATGACGGAAGCAGAGTCCGCTTCCGAAACGTCGCGCTCAAAAAGCATAAACTGTGGAAATAGGCCGATCAACTCCACTAATAGGAAACCACAGTTACAAAACACTTATAATACAGAACAATGGTACGTCTTAATTTTTTAGCTTTTGATACGTCTTGGTTTTTTTTGCTGTTTTCTGTTACACCTTGAAGTAGATGATTTACCAGTTTTACGTTAAGTTACCGCAGAATTACAATAATTTAACATGCACAGTTGAAATTAAAATTAAAATAAGATTAAATATTATACTAAACGTATTACTTTGTGTTTCACTGTAAAATAACACTTATAATTATTAACACAGCTCTCTCTTTGTTAAACTTTTAACTGACATGTCAGGTTTCAATTCGTGAAGGAATTTATCAAGTTCAAATTAAAGTTTTTCACAGCTTTAGACTTACATCATAACTTTATTAAATTTTGTTAAATATGCTTTTTCACTATGGCATTTTTAACTGCCTTCTACCGTTAGAGAATGTTCTGATTTATTATCTTCCAGGCAGCTTACCAGTATTTAATTTATTAGTGAGCTAGTTGTTCTTCATCAAAATTGTATTCTACAGTTGGATTTATGTATGTATCAAATAATAGCAGGCCTATGTTTCCGTCTTCATAAACGATTCTAAAAGATTTTACTATTACTATATTACTGCTACTGTAAGTGTTATCGAAACGTAAAGTTTACATAAATATAAATATAAAAATACACCATTTACACAAAAGATAAGCATTTTAATTGTGTGTAATAATGTTGATAGTTTACATTTTCATATTTCACCCACCTTTATTATTTACGGATATATGCATGCAAATGGACGCGCGAGAAAAAGGCGAGGTCAAGCGGTCAAAAGGTCGTAGCGGACAAGCTACCATAGTAATATACAGCCTGTCTTAAACTGCACCTAACCTTTATGCACACTTTGTCTTCGCGTCCCTTTGTCGTGACATCATTCTCCACGACTTGATGTCAAGTGTCAATTGATGTTGCCAGCTCTGATTTGCTTCAGTAATTCATTTTTGGCCACAAATTGTTTTGAAGTATAGCTTTTCCAACTTCTTCACATTTTCAAGTGTCCAATGTGTGTTTCTAACCTCAAATTCTCTGAACTTTTACCTAAGACTTTTTTTTGTTGTGGCAGCAAAGTAGACTGCAAGTTTCTAAAAAAAAGACGGTGTTCGAACCTATCAAGGAGGAATATAAATATGTGGTTTGCATCTTTTACATAGACGTAACATATCATCCCGTAACCAGGGTTTTAAATAATCCTGGTATAAGAATTGCGAAAACACCAATAATAAATAAGAAACAGATTATTTAAGTACAAGTACGGATAGAGTCAGAGAGTCGCAAAGAGATAATAGGACTTCAGAGCTACCAAAATTAATAATTACGATTCTTATTTTGAACTTCATATATTAACTTCAGGCGATTATTTTAAACCGTATACTACACGCTTAAACTAGCTATAAATTTGGTTAATCGAGAACCACTATTTTTAATTGTAATTGCTTTGCATTGCTAATTTGTCTATTGTTTACTAGTTAGTTTGATTGTTTTTGTTTGTTGTTTGTCCTTTGTCATTTGTTTGATCATCTCTGTTCGCTTGTTATTTGTTTGCTGTTTTACTGTTTCTTTGCTTGTTTGTTCGTACGTTTGGTTTACACTCTATAGATATAATCTTTAATTGTCAATTGTTTGTTCGTTGTTTGTTTCTTTGTTTGTTTCTTATTTGTTGTGGAGTTACATCCAGGTACACGTAATAACGCGACTATTTTTATTAATTTTTTTTTAAATAGTCAAAATGAATTTCCTCCCCCACTCTTAAGTTTATAAAGAAGTAAGTAGTCACTTGAGATGAAAAAATTATCTCCTAGAGGTGGAAGTTTTACAAAAAGCAAGGATACAGTTTAAAATGTCCGTGTTTCTCTTTATTGTTCACGTACATTCTACAATTGAAACCGTACTCTTACCTCTTGTATTTAGGATGTGAGATGAAGTAACCGTTACACATAATTTAGCTGGTGAACTTAACAGCCATTGAGCATTAAAGTGCTTTGTTAACATTTTTTTGTATCTTTTAGAATGTCAGGTGGACGCAAACGCTATGTGGTGCGTGCTCATTATAAAAGAAAAATACTTGAAAAACTAACACAAGTTGATAAACAGGGTGGGTGTTTACTGAAAAAAGACGTTGTCAACCCACAATTGTCCTTAAATTACATGGATACTGTTGATCTACAGAAAATACACAACCTGTGGTTATCTTAGATTCCGATCCAGGATCGTGCCCACCTGGTTTGTCAGACTCTGAAAGATATTTTTTAATAAAATTAAAGGACTATAAATATCCAGCTCGCAAGTGGTTGGTCTATTCCATTAAAAATCTGTGTATTCTCTTCGCTATAAACTTTTTTTTGCTCTTTTAGTTCTCTTTCCACTAAAGGATTTACACGTTGGAAGCACCCCAGTTACACTTTAAAAAACACATGGATCAAATCACATTTAATGCCAAATGTCTTAAATTGTGGTCAGCGTCTACAATCTTCTAAAGCTATTGAAAATAAGTCACAATGGTTTATTCCTGCTAGATAAATTATTGGTATGTGGCACTTCTACGTATTGTGTCAATAATAAAAATTCTTGCTCAATTTTGGTTAGCTATTAGGGTGTACCAATGACACACTTTATTGTTTTAGTAATTGAAAAAAGTTTTTACAAATAATTCAACTACTAGCTTGATTTGATTCAATAACGGGAAAAGCATGTTCGCAGAGTGCCAAGAAAACAGGAAGCTGAAGATATTCAGAACGAACTGACTTATCCTTTACATTCACATACTAAATCACATATTATTGACGAAATTAAGTAATCCAAATGCTATTCAATTATTCGTAATTGTACTGGAAACTGCTTCCGCTTACTTTAATTATTAAAGTTTAGTGCAATTTGCCTCGGTCTAGCTCAACCGGTTTTTTTATTATATAAAAAGGAGAGTTGTTCGTTGTTACTGGGGTTGATCACTATTATCAGGTTCGTCTACACTGAGAAATATACTTGTAAGTGTATATTATTCCTATTTGGTTTATAAAATCTAAATATTTACACTTAATACTATTACAACTAGCATAAAACGATAACTAAACAATAACAAAGTACTTCATGTAAAATAAGCATAAATACCAGGAAGTACCAACGATCGGAACATCTAGCCTCCCTTAGGATGTCGATGGTTGGGTCCAGGATTCTCTGAGTGGGCGCCTTTTGTATACGGATTTGAGCGAAAATCGTCAGGCCGCTCCTCTTCTTACGTTTTCTGCGTAAATACGGCTTGCGAGAAGTTTATACACTTAGAAAGGAACTGATCCTAATTTATATTACGATATGACGAGATTTTATTTTATTTAAGAATAAAATTAAGAATTATAAAAGCCAGACCTGTCGGGTAGCTGTCGGCAGCAAAATTTTATACAGTTATTATAACTGTGTTTATGATAGTGGGCTAGGTCATGTGGTGCTCTCTGCCTGATTTTACTGTCAACAGAAAATCAATACCTTTAAAACAAGATTATCGCTTTATGCGTTTTACAAAGAATACGAGTTTAAATTTTGTAACTTTTATGAAAGTGAATTTTAAAGAAGCTAAATAATATTCACGGGGTTTGATTAACTAACTATCTATTTACAGTAGGTTATTAATTACGGTGAAATAATATCTTTCTAATTACTCTTACAAGTTATTAAGCTTTTGGAATTAAAAATGAATACTTCTGTATTATATTCTGGGTACGTGCGTGCTTAAGAAGGTGGCCGCTTAGCAGCTCCATACCCTTTTCGTTTTGACAGTGTCAATAGTGACGACCTGGGGTGGCCCTAACTCGGGACCGATTGCAATAACAATGATAAGGTATTTAAACCTTCCCGATGGTTTCTCCTTGAAGTCTAGACTATTGAGATAAGCGATCTGGATGGATGCTGGGTCAGGACTTTGTTAATAAGTAAACTGGGTGTCTCGCGATGGATGAGCGAATATTAAAGCTGGTTACACGACTTCTATTAAGAAGTGTTGTTAGAAAATCTAATTTTAAGTGGTTTATCACGTTTAGCGAGACTACGATGAAATACATTCTGTTACATACGAGGTTCGTAATTTATGAAACTTGGTGACCGAAATAAGGTCCAATTGCGGGCGGGTGGCTGCTTTCAACCTATTGGCTTTCTGTACTTCGGTTTTTAATTATTTTGCCTAGTGTGGGCGTGTTTGTGTGAGTGCGATGTGTAGGTGGAGCATCAATCATAAGAATCTAGGAAAATACCTATTACGATGTATAATTTATACCCCAGGGATTGGCAGTATTTAGGCGAGTACCTTTCTATCCAATGGAATAAGTAAAAGACTATATCGGGTGTTCTGCTCGACGTGAAGTCGTTCACTGGTGTTGTGTATTTAACCTCCATTCAGGTGACCGCGGATTGAGGCGGTAATAAACCCAGGCGCATAAGATACGTTGAGACTGGCAGTGTCGAGTGGTCTCGACAGAATGCAAATGAAAGGAACGGAACGAAGTATAAAAATGAGCTGAATCGAGTAAGATAGATCATCGTATCGCTGTACTCGCGTTTTTATTTACAATCCGCAGACTACTGACACAGTTTTTTGTTGGGATTCCAATGCCGTGATTGGCGGATAGGCTGGTGGAACTCTTACGTAACAAAACTCTTAATGTTTTTGAAATTTACGTCGTAGGGGATATAAATTCATTATTTAATATCCGTAAAATTTTAATCAAAAATTCCTAATTAGCGAATAATTAATAAAAATAAGGCGTAAATCTTATAATATAAATCAAATAATATTTTTAGTTATATATGTGTCTATTGACAAAACTAACCCCAATGATATTACCAAGATTAATGAAAGTTTTTTAGGATTTCTTCCAGATGAGAGATAAGCAAGATAAATGTAATAATGGAAAAACTTGGAAAATTGGGGTTAAATTTTCAGCACATCATATGGCAGGTATACAACGGTGCTAATATGAGAGGTGAATTATGGTGAAATTTAGAATGAGGACGATGAATCCACGAGTATTTTGCTTCCCAAGTAGTAACCACTAGTAAAATTTAGTCGTCAGCGGTATGGTAAAGATGTCCCTAGAAGCTGCAAATTTTTTTACAACACTTACATAAAAATTATTTTGCTTCGTGCACCTTTATTATTAAAATATGTTAAGAGAATGACTCTGAAACCATTGACAGATACTCGTTGTAGAAGCCCTAAAACTCAGAAGCTATCAATTGGGAGGAAAGAGGAAAAGGGATACGTGTTTCGTCCCCCCAAGGGGGATGGCAGACTGCTTGAGCTTTCCAAGCTCCTTCACCCACAATCATGGATTCCCAACATAAATACATTAAGTATGTATGCATGGTGGGGTTAAAGATAGTTGCGGTCAGGATAGGATTGGAAGGAACAGAGTTGGGGTTCTGAGCGGGAAGATACTATCCCAGCATTTCCTAAATAGACGCACATGCTATGCGTATATGCAGTGACCATGTCGCTATATGTGTATGAGTCTGAAGAAACCTCGTATACGGGAGGCAGGAATCGAACCCAATAGCTTGTTACGTATAGAAACGGGAAGCGTAAAGAAAAAAAAGCGGGGAAAGAAGGGTCGCTACTCACCCGTTGATGAAAAGAAATTGCCAGCGTCAATCGGTTCGGGCGGGGTCAAGAAAATGCGGGTAGAGATAAGGGCGCCAGGAGGCGCTTCTCCAAAAAACGAAATCACCGTTATCCCAGGTCCTGAATAACGGTGTCTGCAAGAAGCGAGTATGTAACGGAAGGAAAGGAGAAACCAATAGAAAAAAAGAATGCTGTGGTATAAAGCAAAACCTACAACTGTTCAATCAAATAGATACCTATATAAATAAAACGTATTTCAAAATAGACAATTTTATACAAGACAACTAAATTGGAAATTAATGTCCAAAACGAAGTAATTAGACAATTAAACCAATAGTTAAATTTATAAGTATCAAAGCGTAGATATGTTCAGTAAGTTAAAATTTAAAGAAAACAAAAAATGACAACACAAGCTTAATAAACTATTTAGTTTAACGTTAAAAGTAACGAAAGAATTATTTTTTTGGGCACTCAATGGAAATGGACCGTATTTCCTTATTACAAATCGTAAGGAAAGGTATCTATTTTATTTATTGCAACCATTTATTTATAATAACCACTTCTTTGAAAGGAATTAAAATTGTTTATTAAAATAATTATTAAATTTACATCTATTAACGTTAGAAAAACTTGTACAATGTTTTAACTGTAAATCATTAAATGTTAGCGACGACCTCTTAATGAAATCCTTCATTTGACGTAGAAAATGATGAATCGCTACGTGCAGGACCCAACTGTAATTCAATAATCTGATGGATTCTGGCATCCCATCCACTGTTTGACGATGATGGCTAATTAAAAATTATTTTCAAAGTAGTCATTTTATTGTTAATGCTTTCTTCTATATATTCCCCTGGGGTCGTGTTTGATCGTCAACTTCCATGATTTTTGAGCCTCCTGATATCCGCTCCACCCTCAACAAGAAAAGTAGAAGACTTTCGACGTAGACGGTATCCAGTGTAACCGTCTGGTTTTGGTAATTTCAAATAATGGGTAATTTTCTTCGGCATCTTGTAGAAAGTGTGGATCCCCAAAGGTTGCACCTATATGAACAATTTTGAGTGGATGATATGTTATGGACGCAAACATACATATTTCCTGTCAACTCAATCTCATGAATTCCTCTCAATTCCGTCATAACGGTGAATGTACGGCATCTTCCTTGTCTTAGTGTCATGAAGGGTGACAACTAAAATAGAGCCGGTATCCTCGTTGTCCTTCATATTTAACTTTCCTAGCTCCTCACTACGACGTGACACATACAGACCAAAAATTAACGCCACTTTAATCAAAATAAAAGTATCGTCAGGTGCTTCTCTTAAGAATTTTGAGACATCATCTAGCGATAGAATTTTTAATTTTTTTGCTACATATCCCTCACTTTAGTGTTTTAAATATAACTGTAACTTCCCATAATTCGATATATCGACGTTTTCTTTCACTCTCAACGTACTTTTCAACATGGAATAATATGTCGACGACAGCGTGGAAGGTTTCAGTCTTTCAGGCTGTAATCAAATATAAAGATAAAATAAATAAATGTATTCAGGAAAGCTAACCTTTTCATGAAAAAAGCAAGCATAACTTCTTCGTCGATATCTCTTACATTCTTTGAAGTCCTTTAAGAATTAAAAATATTGTACGTCTTTTCATATTTATCTCGTGACTTCAAGGGTAATAAGCTAGCAACAGCTTCAAGCTCTAATGCCGATATTTCAGGATGATTTTCATTATTTATTTCCATTTTCACGCGATAACACTTGACAAAATTTTTGGTTACCTATTTTTTGTTTAGTTGCTGCAGTGATGGCAATTTGATTCTCGCGCTTGTCACGTATTTTTTAAATAGTTTCTTATAAAATGCAATCCATTTCCATTTAGTGTCCGAAAAAAAAGTATGTATTATTCTTAAAGAAAAGTAGGTTGTTTATCGCGTTTCTAACCACGGCTGCGCCTCGATTAGAAAGTTCGCGATTCGTAAAGAAAAACAATACGTTCCTTTACTTATAATACAAATAAGTATTGTAGTAATTTAAAATATAAATAAATATGAACCTGATGAAAGGTCTTCCTAAAGTAACGCCGTTTTTCCATAAATAAAAGTTAATATACAAGACAATAATTATATTGCACTTGTTACGTCGTAACAAAATTTTATTTAATTTAGTTTCAAAGGGAAAGTTAAAAAAAGAGGTAAAATTTAATCAATTACACCAATATTTAAATTTAAAATTTAAACATATGGAATTTATTTAAGACTAACCTACCGTGCGTATGTTTGATAATGAATAAGTCACAAAAATTAAAAGATAAAAATGGCCGACAGCTGAATAAAAGCGGTAGTTAGTTGAACAATTTACACAAAAAAATTATTAAAGATTTAATAAAAAAGTAACTAATTTAGTAATAACGTAATACACTGTTTTTAACAGTTTTAATTATAATGCACACAAAAAAAACAAAGGGAAAGTAGGAGGAGAAGGTGTCAGATAAATAATATTTTCGTGGGATCAAGGGGGTATTCTAATAGTTTTTCTTATTTCAGTACTACGGGAAACAGAAAGGAAATGGGGTATACTGCCGTCATAAGGCAAAAGGTCCTATATACTAGTTTTGAGATATTTCCACATTTACGGCTATATATATATATATATATATATATATATATATATATATATATATATATATATATATATATATATATATATATATATATTGTGTGTGTGTAAATGTGGAAATATCTCAAAACTACCACATAGGACTTTTTTTTAATTTAGGGAGTCACATCTCAATAAAATAAAAAAAACGAGATTTATTATAATCACTCAAATTCTGGTGCAGAATCAGATAGGGTAAACTACCCAATTGTTGGCACCCCGCCAGTTGTTGGCACTCATGCGGTTTTATTTAAATTGCTAAGGTCGTATTGCATATTACCGATATTTCCTTATATTTTTGAAATTATGGCAACATTGTGTAACGCGGGAATAACATTTGCAAGCGTATTTAGGTTAGTTTCACTGCAATTGTTGAAGGAGACGCACCGCCTCTTCGTTCAAGGTAAGAATCTTACTATTTTCATAAGAAAGTGCTTATTCTTTTTGAACGAATTAAAAGGCTTTTTGTTATTTTTTTTATACATATTTTGAGTGTGTATTATGTAGAAAGGTTCAGCATGTAAAACTTGTTCATTTAAATACTTTTTAGCAAAAATTTAGGTGATTTTTTAGGGTGCCAATAATTAGCATAAAAAACGGACGAAATTGAATTATTGGCACCCTAGGCCAATAACTCAGTTTGGCGTTTTAAATTCATAATCAGTTATTGGCATCTCTCTTTTTAGGCCTGAATACCATGCCCAAAGTAAAAAAAACCGACCCTTACATAAAAAAGTACACTGAAGAGTCTGTTCAAAATGCTTTAACATATATCCGGAATGGCATGTCAAAAAAGAATGCAGCCCTAAAGTATAACGTTCCCCGTTCAACGCTGCAGTTTCGTCTAAGTGCGAAGTTTACAAAAACTGAACATGGACCAAAAACCTACTTATCCAAAGAAGAGGAGGATCTGCTAGTCTCCTGGATTTTTGAAAGCCATAGAAAAGGGTTTCCTAAGAAGAAAGAAGATATACAGCTATCAGTTAAATGTTTTCTCGACAAGCAACCTAGACAAACTCCCTTTAAAAATAATTTGCCCGGTGACAATTGGTACAAATGCTTTCTTCAAAGACATCCAAATTTAACAAGTCGAACTCCAGAAGCTGTTACAAACGCTAGTGGAAATGTATCTGAAAGTGATATAAAAAACTGGTTTAAAAATATGGAATCCTACATGAAGGAAAAGAATTTGTTCAGCATTTTAGAAGATCCCACTAGGATTTATAACGGTGATGAGACATGTTTCGCTCTATGCCCCAAAGAAGACAAAGTTGTTGCCCCAAAAGGTTCCAGAAATGTTTACCAAATTGAGCAAGGACCAGCAAAAACAAATATCTGGCTGTATTACTTCACCGATGATTATATATCCGTATAAGAGGTTACCCAAAAGCAGTGTTGATACTGTTCCAAAGGGATGGGGTGTGGGTGCAAGTGAAACGGTTGGATGAAAGCCGAACTCTTTTATGAATACATTTCAAATGTATTATATCCCTATTTAGTAACGGAAAAAGTACAGTTCCCAGTCATCCTTTTCGTAGATGGGCATAAAACGCACCAAACGTTCGAACTTAGTGAACTTTGCAGTAATCTCCAAATCATTCTAATATCCCTATATCCAAATGCTACCAGAATCCTACAACCTGCCGACGTTTCCAGCCTTAAACCATTGAAAAATGGATGGAAAAAGGCAGTTGCCAGTTGGCGACGGAATAATCAGCTTGTTCAGATTACGAAGATACATTTTGCTCCGATTCTTCAAGAAGCTTTGCACGCCCTAACTAAAAATACAATTGCAAATGGTTTTAAAGCATGCGGCCTATTCCCGTGGAATTTAAATGCTATCGATTACTCCAAATGTATGGGAAGGCAGAATAAGTCTCAAAACTCCCTGGTAACTCACATTACAGCTGAGGAAACAGGACTGGACTCAATAAACCTTGAACAGTTTCAAAATATATGCGGGCCTACAATTATAAATGAACTAGAACAGGGTAAATCGAGCAACACTACGAAAAGAGAAGATTATTTTAATTCTCTTCTAAATATCTATAAGAAAATTACATCAGTTGAGTCTTTAAGCTTAGATTCTCACGTTAATAACTCAATAGTCCAGTTTGAGGTAACTGACATAACTGTTGAGGAGCCTAACAAAATAAATTTTGATACTATTGAAGAAACACAATTTAGTCAAAATGAAGTCATCAAGATGCCTTTAAGCTTAGATTCTCAGGCTAATAATTCAACTGTCCAGCTTGAGGTAACAGACATAAGTGTTAACGAGTCTAACATAACAGACGTTGATAGTATTGAAGACACACTGTTTAGTCAAAATGAAATCATTGAGTTGCCAATAATTATTTTAGACGACAGCAACAACACTCATACGAAAAATACTTTTTATACCGTAGTCGATGGTCATACCTCAGATTCTAACAAAATTCAAATTAAATCTGAAGAAAGCACTTTAATCTTGAACCACAATTTACCAAATTGCTCCAAATCGGAAACTGATCAAGTACCTTCACTTAATTTGGCAGCAGATGAACAGCCAAGTACTTCCGGTCTTGCATCTAAACGATCAGGTAGCTCTCTTTTAAATACCGCAGATTTAAACCAGTATCTTTTATGGCCCAAGACACCTGAAAGAAAAGGGAAACGACAAAGTGAGAAAATGCCAAATGTAGTCACATCTAGTGGATGGAAAAAAATATTTGAAAATAAACTTCAAATTAAATTAGACAATCAAAAGAAAAAAGAAGAAAACAAGGCAAAACGGGAAGAAAATAAGGCTAAACGGGAAGAAAATAAATTAAAGAAGAAATTCAAAGTAAATAAAAGAAATGCCAATAAAGAAACCTTATCTAATACTGTTACATCAGATGTAAACGAAACTGTCCCCAATAAAAAAGTAACTGTCGATAAAAAACTGGAAGTACCTGAGAAAAAAATATTAGAACCTAAGAAAATAATGAGTGAAAATAAACCGATATTGGAACAAGAAAGAACAACTACTGACGTAAATAATAAATTACAAATAGATAATTTACCATCCGCAGAAGACAAAGAAAATTCCGAAGAAATACCTCTTTCCCCACTTGTTTTTACTAAATCGACTGAAGAGTTAATTAAATTTGTTAAGAAGACCCCAAATACTCCGAAAGAACTAGATCAAAGATATTTTATACCAAAGAACGAAAGTCATGTAAAGAAGTTATCTTTTAATTTTAGTCCCTTATCGATTGCTCCTGAAGTTGTTAGGAACCAAAAATGTGACACTTTAGTAATGCCGTCTCCTCCTATAAATAACAAAATTGTTAACAAAGGGTTATGCCATTTATGTACATTTAATATAACAGTTTTAAAGTATGGCATTCAATGTCAAAAGTGTCAGAGGGTGTATCATTTCCTATGCTTGAAAAAAAATGATATATATCAAGAATTGTTTACCTGTTCAACATGTACTACATAATCCTAACTTCATTCAAATGTTCATATTTTTAATAAAGTTTCCATATTTTGATAATGTGTTTTTTTACTTAAAGTGTTACTGCTACAAATGGCTGTATAAGCGAACCTAACAAGTAGGTATATAGAAACTTGACTAACCTTGTAACCTAGAATGCAATTCGGTAGCTAGATAGGTACTACGTACCTACCTAAATGGTACCTACTTAGGTACCTACTAAGCTAAGTTCTAACCGTACTCGTGTGTCATTAACTAGATGCCAATGACTCAGTTGAGTGTCAATCATTGGAGGCCAATAATTAAATTGAAGTGCCAATAACTGGAAATTTAGTCATTTTGTCTTTTTTTTACTCAAAAAAATCTAAATTGGAATCTAAATTTAATAAGGCAGCAAACATATTAAAGAGAAAACTTCAAAAAATTCAAATTTACCTCCTAATATACGGCAAAATTCATTATTGTATTTAAAGCTTTTAATATAAAAGGGAGCTTTTCTTAAGGTGCCAATAATTGGGTGTTTTACCCTAGAACATTAGATAGAAACTGTAATCCAAGTTTCATTACCAATGTTAGAAATTTACAAATCTTAGTACAAAATCAATGCTAAGTAAACAATTTAATAAAAATAGCAATTTTTTGAAAATGGAAACACAGTGATATTATAAAAACTAAACAAAAATATTTTGGGACGAGAATCAGTACTTTGTAATAATCAAAAAACGAAAAAATTACATTTTTTCAAGTGAATTGGTTGCAATTGGTAAATTTTCCCGGAACAGACAACGACTTATAGGCATAATCGATTGCAATTTTGAGGGAAATCCTTATTTTCTGTCAACTGCAACGCCTCTACGGTGGCAACGGGTGGTACCGTAGAGAAATCTGATTTCTGTGTTTCTGCAGAGAAAAGTCAAGCTCAAAAAAATCAACGCATTTCAAACTTTTAGTTCCACTATCAAAACAAACTCAAACTATATCATGTAAATATATGTATGTAAAAGTGTAATCTGACCAATCATTAAACTGATCAATTTTAATTTCTACCACAAAAACTTTCGAAGAATTTGCTGTTTGTACAGCCTTTACAATATCCTGAAAGTCATGTACTTTACCCGCTTTTTTTATACCCAACTTGGTGATGGAATGCATCGACCGACATAACATTATGTCCTGTTTCTAAATATTTAACGTTTAATTTATTTACGCTAAATTCTGGGGAATTTACAACATAGGCCAAATAACCACAAATTTTTATTTTGGGCCGAGCAATCGTTCAGATGTATTTCAGATACGACTTTCATATATTCGTGTTTTTCTTTGAAGTAGCTTTGCATGAATTGAATGGTTATATCAGACGGTAAATATGTATAATTCGGGGCATGGTCTTTTCTATAATGTGATAGACTGGAGTTAAACGAGTTTACATAGTCGATAATAGGCTCCCTATCAATTCTTGATGACATGGATGGCGCGCCCTCTTTGATCGGGTTTTGCGCTATCAATTATACAGCGAAGCTGCAATATTGTACCCAGCTTAAGTGCTAGCTCAACTTAGGGGGATGGACCCAGTTCCCGATATAATCGTTGGATTAACTTACCTCTAGAAACCCGGATGCGCCACTCTCTTTAGAAATATTATTAGGTACCAGCTCTGGTAAAGAGAGAATGCCAGAGTCGACCATAAGTTTAGATTCGTAACAATAAAAGAAAGGAGTTAGGTAACACCACGGCAGATACAAAAGGTTGAGAACGTAGTTTCCAATCTGATTATTTATTGTAAATAAAAAAAAATTCGCACATAACCTAGTTAGAACCAAAAAAAGTACGTCAGTAATTACAGAGGTTATAACACAAAATGAGGGTTTACTCTTGGCAATCTTACATATACTCAAATAGTTATCATAACACAAATAGTTCCTGACTAATGTATATTTGAGGAAGAAAAAAAAGCAAATATCTTTAAATAAATCAAAGGTGTTGTTACACACAATATGAGGATTAATTCTTATGCCACAATGCACTATGTATTCAGCAACGATAAATTAATAACACCCGGTATATCATATACCGATTTTACTTCAATTAGCAAATAGGTGTCGTATCTACAACACTCGCCTTTAAACAATAACATCGACGTTGCCCGTCTATTGAAACTTTAGTATAACAGATTTCTTTTGCGCTAAACCTATGAATGTACATAAAAAGAAATTATCAATCGCTTTAGCTAATCTTTTTCTTTAGTGATCACCAAAAATGAAGATCGTACATAGTTCATACAATATTTTCCTATTTTACATCATATGTATATTTATTAAGGGGCAATAACTCTCTTTAAAAACTGTGGCACATGTAATAAGCATTTAATACAGCAAGCGGAGAAAATTAAGCGGCGGCATAAAGCACAAAAAAAATAAATAGCTGTTATACTAAACAATCACTTATCTGGTTTTTGTTTTCTTTAGATGCGGGTGGGTCTTCGTACTTGACCGTCCTCAGGTGTGTTGCCAAAGATTAGAGTAAGAATATGTCGCAAGGCCGTTGTCCTTGACGGCGATTGTAAAATTTGCTTTAATTTCTCCGGTCCTCAATTAAACAAAAAAAAACCCAAACAAAGGTAAAGGTGCAGCCAGAAACACAGTCCCTCAATAGGAAGTTAGTGACTGAGTTAACCAATTATAAAGTCATCCAAATCACTCTTTCTGGATTAATTATTGCAATATCCGGTTAATTACCGTTTTTCTTATTACAAAAAATGTGCAATATAATCCTGGTTTATAACACTAATAACCAAAAGAACGGTTCGTTATGCTGCGTGTAGCGCAGTTGGAAATCAAATGGTACGATAAAGGACAAGTGTCGCACACGACCTTGATTGTTAAACTGAATAAAATAGATGCAGTTAACGTTTAGATTAAATCCCCGTTTACACTATAAGCGCATAAAAATTCTTAGTAAGAAAATAAAAATTATTAATAAGGAAATAAAAATGTAACACAATGAAGAATCCATTTTTCGCACGTTTTTCGAAATAAGATCATTGTTAATATCATATCCCAAGATTTCCAGAAAATACTTTTTGAATACGGGGACTTCAAATGCATCTTCAGTTTACAAATAATATTTAAACATTCTTGAACTACTTTCACCGGCTGTGTGTCTTTTTTTGCTTTCTCTTTTGGTTACACTAAAAATAATGCCAAAGTACAGCTAAAGGCTTTCTTTCGTTTATGGGGACAAATGTTGCATTAAATGAAATTATGCGTTTTGTAAATAGAGCTTCCTTAAACATGTTTATTCGAGGGATGATGGTGACCTTCTCAACAAAGAAATACCAAGGTATACTAAAAAACAAAAAGAAAATACTTTTTCTAAGCCCGTATTCCCTGTGATGCCATTCCATTTTTGGCATTCTTCACAAACGTCTAGTTCATGGTTAAATTTTTTGTGAACTTCTTATATCTGGTAATAAAATACTTACCTTTTTTGGGTTTTATTAATGGTGTATTTAAAATTTTACAATCTAAACGTTTCGATAACACTTACAGTTATCTTCATCAGTAGTAATATTTGTTAAAAATTGTTAAAGATGTTGTAAACAATTTTGTCAAAATTGAAAAATTAAAAAATTAAAATATAACAGTTTGAGGAACGTATAAAGCCAACTATAAAATTAAATTTTAGTAAAGAATAACTAGGTCAATAAAAATTAAATATTGTTAAACTGCCTTAAAGATGACAAATCAGAACACTCTTTAGTTTTCCGTTTTTATAAATGGTATACATCCTAGTATTCAGTTTACCATGGAAAAAGAAACTAATGGAAGTGTACCATTTCTTGACATATTAATATCTAAAAATAATAATTCACTATCTTTTAAGGTTTACAGAAAGCCGACACACACTGATAGATACCTTCATAAATTATTCAACCACCATCCACGTCAAAAATTGGTGTAATTAAATCTTTAGTAGATCGAGCAAAACGAATTTGTGACCCTGAATTTTTGAAGGATGAATATAAATATTTAAGAAAATCCTTACAAGATAATGGATATTCACTTACAGAAATTAATAAAGTTATTACAACTTCTAGACGTAACCTTAAAGAAAAACCAGTTCTTAATGTTGGTACTGCTTTTCTTCCTTTTATAGCTAATGTTACAAATAGAAAATCCTAATGAAATATGGCATTAGGACTATTTTTAAACCTACAAGAAAAATTAAAGAACATTTAAGATGTGTCAAACCCTTTATCATATTCCAGAGTGTACAAGTTATCTTGTTCATGTGAAAAAGTATACATCGGAACCACAAAACGTAGCTTTGGTACAAGACGCAAAGAACATATGAGATATTGTAGATTGGGTCAACCAGAGAGGTCTGCTGTGGCTGACCATGCCCTGAATAATCTAAATCATGACATTCAATTTGACAATATGGAAATATTGTCCAGACAAACTCATTATGTTCGTTTACAACGTGAAGATATTGAAATATATAAACACCCTAATAATTTTAATAGATAAGAAAAAAATCTCCGTTTCTTTGCCTTTTTAAACGGAGATTTTGGGATCTTACAATTTAAAAAAAACATAATGATAGGTCTTAATTTTGATTTTAATTTTAACTTTTGGTATGTCTAGGTTTTTTGCTATGTTTTTCCTAGACCTTGAAGCAAATGCTTTACAAATTATATGTTAAATTACCACAGCACTATAATTTAACATAAGTAGTTGAAATTAAATTGAAATTAAAAATTACAAAAAACCTTCTGCATTATGCTTTTCATTGTTAATAACACTTCCAATTATTGAGAAAGATATCTCTTTGTTAGATTTAACTGGGTTATTTTATTTGATGTGATGTTTGGATTTGTGAATGCTTCTATCATTTTCAAATTGAAGTTTTTCGCAACTTTACACTAACATCATAACTCGATTAAATTTTGTTAAATGTGTTTTTTTGGCTGACAAATTTCATTGTTAGCTTTCGCCGTAGAGAGAATTCTGATTTATTATCTTTAAGGCAGTTTAACAATATTTAATTTTTAATAACCTAGTTATTCTTTACTAAAATTTAATTTTATAGTTGGCTTTATACGTTCCTCAAACTGTTATATTAATAGCAGGCTGATGTTTATGTTCTACTTTTTCAACTTTGACAAAATCGTTTACATCTTTAACAAATTTTAACAAATATTACTACTGACGAAGATAACTGTAAGTGTTATCGAAACGTTTAGATTGTAAAATTTAAAATACACCATTAATAAAACCCAAAAAAGATAAGTATTTTATTATGAGTGATAATGGTGAAAGTTTACATTTTCATATTTCATATATCTGGCATTGCCAACACAGCTCGTGACCTAACTCTGCGAATGAAATATTTATGTCGTCTGCTACCACTTTTCTATATAATTGATAAGAAACTTTCATGTTTTTGTCTATTTTTTTAAGTTGCTGTGCATGAATTGTGTGGCAACATCAGACGGTAAATATTTTTTATTCGGGGCATGTTTCTCAATGCGATAGAGTAGGGTTAATATTTTGAAGACGTGGTTTTAGCTTTAGCGCTATCAATGAGGAATCAATTTTGCGCACGTTTTTTAGGATGCGATAATTGTTAATATCATATGCCAGGGTTGCCAGAAAATATGTTTTGCATACTTGGGCTGCATATTCAGATTTCACATATTCAAATGTAAACATTCTTGAACTACTTCCAGCGGCTGTGTGCCTTTCTTTGTCTTCCCTTTTGGTTCAACTAAAAATAAAAGTCCTTCTTGCCTCCTTACTAAGCTGCCAAAACTGCCTATTTATATCGTTTTGAAGCTCTGTATTTATAAGAGACACATTTATACTTAATTATACTATGCGGAGGAGTATCAATCACATTTTCTTTTTCCTAATTCGCCTTTTTTTTAGTAAATTACTGATTATGATCTATTTCTACAATGTTTATCATCTTACCCAATAAATCCGACAAAATATTTCTACAAAAATCATTGTTGTTTTCAGCATATTCAATTATTTCTACAGGATCGTCCACGTCAGAATCTTAAGTCTCATTGGATTTCATCACTTTCTATAACAAAATCAGCATCATCATCCTTGTATTTTCCTTTACTTCCTTTTACTTTTTCAGCACGTACGTTAGCTACCTTTTTTTGTGGACATTTATTTAAGGCAAAGTCAACTATATGTTACCTTCTGGTAGGCATTTTGCAAATAATATTTATGTTGGCATATAGTATATTAAAACATAAGTTGCAAAAGGCTATCGTAACACGAGTCAATATTTCTAACATGAGCCGCGTAGCGGTAAGGGTTCGAATGAACAAGTGCCTAAAAGGCGTTCCGCAACAAATGTTTTATATTATTTTCTCTGTTTCGGACTTATTTCCCCTTATTAATTAATTACTGATGATTAACAAAAATGTTTGGGACATAATTGGGTTGCCAACAGTGACTATTTTGAAAGTTTTCGTAGCAACCCATCACCAAAAATCGCTTAAGAATGGAGTTCATTTCTAACATCAAAGAGCGTGCGAGAATCCTGCATTTTAAAGCCGAAACAGAGAACTATCACGTTATTTTGTTTCTGTTGGCACATTCATCTCTGACTTTCTTATTGGAGAGCACTTAAAAAACTCTTATGTTCTATCCAATTTATAAAAAACAATGTAATAAACCTCAAACATGAACAACAAACTTAGCAGTAAGCACTAACAAACTTCACAAATTTTTAGGTTATGCTTTTAATTCGCGGGTGTCCACAAATCACTTACCGACATGTACTCTCTACAACTCAAGTATAAAACTAAGCAAGAAAAGTCCTGACTGCACAAAGTAAGGCATATAGACCATTTTTACTTAGTACAGGAAAGAAAGAACATTGTGAAACTCAGAATCTAGCAGATAGGACCCCCTTACTTAGTTTAGTAAAGAAAGGACATTCCTATTTAGTAAATCATATGTTTCGTGTAGATTGGACAATCTCTCTAGTGATATTATATTACATTACTATTATATTAATTATATCATAATGTAAACTGAAACACAAAAATGTAAAAATCCCAAATTTTCAGATAGGACCTTCTTCCTTAGGAGGGCAGAATAGGTTACATATATAAAACATGGACGTAAAGAATATGACTAAAATCATCTGACTTGTCGATTTCTACGATGATGGTTGATGTTCTATGTAAGTTATTCTTCCACGAATTGAAGCAAAGATGTATAAAGATAGAATTTCTAGGTAAGTTACACATACGCAGGTACAGATGGTTTACCCTTAAACTTCTTTTAGTTGTAAAATATGGAACGATAACGACAAAAACCAGAACGGAAACACCCACAACAAGCTGAAATGGTCCATTAGGAAAGGCCACAGAGTAATAATTCCACATACCTCTAATGCGAAGCTTTTCGTGACAACTATATGAATGGTAAACTTCAAAACCGCACTAGGCAAAGAAAACAATGTATACCCAAAAATCTGGAATAGAAGCTTACTTTCTTAATTAAGCAATTTCTTTTTTAAATATCCTTCTTGCGATGAGTGAAATTAAATCAGAGAATTTTGTTTAAAGGAAAGCTTCAGCAACCTAACATGCAGTCTTTAAAATGCAAAACTTTTATAAAAAGAAAGAATGTTATCTGTGAACTAGTAAAATGTCTGTTAACAAAAGCAATAGATCAGAAAATTGGAATAGCTAGTCTAAGATTAGAATTTATTATTTATAATAGTATAGGCAACCAAAAGGACACGACTTTATATTAAGTTGTGTAGCATTAATGTTAAAATGTAAAATTTAATCCAAATCAAATAAACAACTGAAACTTGAAAATTTTTGTTACAACCTGCCGAATGCTAAGCAGATCGTGTTTCCAAACGATCTGGGAGGTATTTATGATGTTTTATTAAGCTTTTGTACTGAAATTGACGCTTCTATAACAGCAGAGGCATTAGACCTGTTGGACTGTACTGAACACTTTAAGCTTTATGCTCCATTAGAATTTGGTATACAATCTTAAATTTATTAATCCGGTCAGCAAGCTACTACAAACTAAAGACTATGATTTATCATCTGCTACCAAGCTAATATGAAACTGTACAATTTTTTTCAAGGACCTTCGTTTGAATGAGGCTGTTAATAAAATTCTCTGTGATGCAAAGGAACTCGTCGACGTTATTGACATCCCAGATGATTCCTAGTTCACACAACCGTATCACAGAGTTCAACGAAAAATTGTTAACTTTCTTTACAAAGCGCGTGATGATCCTGTCACTGATCCCAAATTAAAATTTAAAACAGAATTTTATTCTATTACGATGAATCAGGCTACTAATGCTTTAGAATCCAGATTTGATTTTATGAATATCTACAGAAATCATTGTCAATTTTTGTTCAACATACGCGATTTGAAAAATTTACCTAAAAACAAGTTAATTA
Source organism: Vesta saturnalis (assembly GCA_036346205.1). Taxonomy (NCBI): domain Eukaryota; kingdom Metazoa; phylum Arthropoda; class Insecta; order Coleoptera; family Lampyridae; genus Vesta; species Vesta saturnalis. The sequence continues at coordinate 965,972 of JARFJB010002010.1, forward strand.
AATATTATAAGGCCTTGGAAATACTATTTACTGACGGAGAATCAGAAGATGTGAACGCACTTAAGATAATAGATGAAATATAATCCATTTTAGAAGTTTTCTCCTAACTTCAGCTTTGCCTCAAGAATGTTGTTGCCAGTAAGTATGGCTAAACGGTTTGGCTATTTGAATAAGCAGAAAAAATTAAACTTATAGTATATTAAATTATTATAAGTTTTTGTTATGAACGAATAAGTTCAAAGGTAAAGATGTAATTAAAAATTATTATTAATTTTATTAAATACATAAATCAAACGTTTACCTCGAGTAGGATTTGAAGCTACGACCTAAGTACAGGTCGTAGGATCAAATCCTACTCGAGGTAAACTTTTTGTTTATGTATTTAATAAAATTAATAATAATTTTTAATTATAGTATATTATGTTATTAGGAGTAAAAGTGATAGTTTATGTGGCGAAGCTGTGTCACATAAACTCACTTTGACTCCGAATAACATATACTATTTTATGCGCAAACGTGATCAGATAAATTAAAAATAATTGGTAAAGATCGAAAGGAAAGAGCAAAACTAATTACCAGGCAACAGAATAAAATAATCAGTACGTTTTGCATGTAATGAAACCATAACAACGCTCATTAAATAAGCGAATTGGTAAAAGTAAAAATGCAAAGCGCAAAAGTGAAACTTTTACTCCATGTCCGAGAAATGAGACTTTACCTGTGACATTTAGTCATAACAGTGTCATTTTGTGACGTTTGCGGATAAAAAATATTATTCAGAGGTTTCCTGAATTAAAAATAACACAAAACACTTTGCTTTTTACGCAGTTTTGTTATTCTTTAGAGTATTTTATCATTGTGTGTAGTTTGTTTAATACAGGGTGTCCCACAACGAACGACATCGAACGATTATGGAAAAAGTACAAATAAGAAAAAATCTGAAAATTTGACTACTTACTAAAGTGGATGGGGGACATCCATCTAAAATATTCTCAAGGTTGCAGCACTTCCGGTTATACCAGAAGTGGATATTGGCTTGCTTATTTTAAATGGGATAACCTGTATATTGTTGCATTTTTTGATTCCACGTCCAATTATAGGCATACTTGATGTTTAAAATCATATACCTAACTCTAGCCGTTTTTGAGATATTTCAAGTTTTCAATACAAAATGACAACTGCATCGCGCAACAAAGTTACCTATACTATCCAAATGGCAAATAATTTTGCAGTGAAATCGCTATTATGGTCTTTTTGGAAATATGTTTAACATTTGCTAACTTCCGAGATGAAGGAAATTCTCCAGAAGACATAGAGATCTAATAGAGCTTAGATAGAGCTAGTACTAGTTCGGGGAATATTTCTTTAAGCCAATAGCTAGATTAGCGTCTGGGCCAGTCGACTTATTGAAATCAAGCCTACTGATAATGGACTCTAGAAGCTTGTACCAAAAATGAATAGGTTTCATAGAGTATGTAGAAGAGTTGGTAAGGACACATGTTTTATAGAATCATTGAGACACGATTTTGGTGCAAATAAATCCACAAAATCATTGGCTTTTTCTACAGAATCATCAACTACAGATCCGTCAAAAGATGTCAGGGCGGAAATGAAGATGTATCAAAGTTTTTACTGATGGATTTAGCTAAAGACAGAAATTTACGACTTCCCAAAGGGGATGTAGCTATTTCACTGAATTTTCATTGTTCAAGCAACGTTTTAGCTTTAGTGATGACAGTTTTGCTGGTATTTCTAGCACCAACGTATTTTACATGACTCTCGACCCATATTGCATCAGCACAAGCCTGGTTGTACCAGGGTTGGGAACGTGAGTGACCTGTATGATTTTGTTTTTTTGGGAATGTATAACTCCATACCTATAACGATAACTTCGGGTACTGAAAGAGCAATGTCTGAAAAAAAGGACGACTTAAAACAATATTTACGCCATGAAACAGTTTCAAAGAAGTCCCGTAAATCGTTTCATTTAGCTTTCCACAAGGTTATATCAGTGTTGCAAACAACAGATAAATAAGGGCAAAAGAATTTTTTTCTATTACACAATGGTCAGATAGACCTAGAGGGGAAAGAAAGAAAGTTCTATAAACAAATGGATTTGATGTAAGAAAGAGATCTAGAGCATGCTTAGGGTTATTAGGTATACTTTGTGTGAGATCATAAGAAATAGCAAATGCTTTTGCGCTATGACCAGCAGGATTAGTAGTAGATGTTGGTGAACAGCATTGATATTAGACCTGATACTGCGGATTTTGCAATAGTAGCCCAGAAAGTTAGTATTTTCGATGACCGAGCTCGCTTGGACGCTGCCATCTCGGACACCCAAATGGGGCAAAATTTTACGACCGGAATTTATTACCCTAGAAACTATAGCCATCTTTTTCTTTAATTTTCGGTTTTGGACTTTCAACCCAATAGAAAGATAGTGAGAGCAAGAAGGAAGAATTAGGATGAGAATAGATTAAGGATAAAGAAAAAAGTGACCTGCAGCCCTTTTCGAGTCTGATTTCGCTTTGTACATGGGTAAGGATATATATGATGCTTCTCATTTACCAGGAACTGAAAATTTATCCGTTTCGCAGAGAATTGCCGTTCATCTAATAAAGGATAACCTGAACGAAGGTCGTGAGGTCATCATTAAGAATTGTTACAAGTTCTAAGATTTCCGCAATTCTTGATAACCGAAAATACTTAAGTAACTGGAACCATTATGATAAATAGGAGTATTCCACCCCAACCTAGTGAATTGCGGTCACTATCAGTCGTGTTTTACAAGGAAAGATGATGTTATTATTGTAAGGTATAAAGACTAACGTGATGTATACGTATTGCCTACCAAGTTTGTGGATATACAGAACAATTCGCGTATCACGTTCCTAAGAGAAACAATATTTCATATAAAAAAAAACATATGCAGCATTATAATTATGACATGGGTTCAGTTGATGCTAAAAATTAATACATACAGGTTGAGTCAGAAATAATGGATCAACACTAAGCTGCAGATATTAGGCACCAAAATATTATATTTGAGCTCATCAAGCCTTACAAGAATGTCGCTAATTTAAGATGTTTAAGGTGTTGATGGTTTTGAATTTTATTCTGAAATTTCTCAATAATTGAGAATCACGAATTTGTAGTTTATTTTCACATTGCTCCTAGACGGTTTCTGAGTTATTTGCATTTAAAAAGTTCAATTTATTTTGTGGTGATTCTTCATTCTCAAAAGATGAAAAAACTAACAATTATTGATAATAGTAACAATAACAAACCTTAAATCAAATGCTGGTAGTGTCCACCACCTATCTAAATACATTTGCTATACATTCTCCTAAAGGTCTCTGAATATTAAAAAAATGTTCCTATTATTTTTAAATGCATCCTCGGCTACTTGTATTTTCTGCTGCAGCTCCTCAACAGAATTAATTTCCTTCACGATATACCACACCCTTCCAGTTTGACCATACTGGGAAGCCCAGGGGGTTTAAGTCTGGACTTCAGACATAAAAATTTGACACAAACCTACTCATAAAAGGAATAGCAATAGCAGGGCCTTAAAGAAACTCAATAAAATACATTGAAACTTTAGACGCAAATAACTCAGAAACCAGTAAAGTTAGGCGATCTAAACAAAACTACTAATGCAGAATTGAATGTTCTTTTAGATTTTTCACTCTTATTAAGCATAGCTCAACAGATTAAAAAACATATGTTATGATTTACCAATAATAATACCGTGAAACTAGCGGTCTCTACGAGCAACGTCAAAATAAGATCAGATCGTAATTCTCACACTATAAAAACTTAAGCAGAAATACGCAATGTGTATAATTTACGAAACACGGTTCCCACGAAATCCAAAAACAAAAAGCATGTATTGATGTGTATTTGCAAACTTTTGTTCTGCACATAATACTCCACTGTGCAAGCAAGCACATTTTGATAATTGTCACAAAGAAATATAGTGTTTATTTTGTATTTTGTAACTTTTTCTATAAATAAATATAATTAATAAAAACATGTAGTTTGTTATTAGGTATTAATAACTGACAACACTGCACAACCTGAAAAATTCGTCGCGCGCGATCGCCGGAAAAATATTTATACCACATTTCTAATGAATCAGAATTTTCAGAAAGGGAAGACGTGTTGTGTCAAGACAGTGACGGTGGTAGTGTTGACGACGCAAGTGGTGAATTGTGTGATAATGCCGATAGTGAGTCATCTGAGGAGGAGAATAATAGTTGTGAAAATACTATTTTGACAAAAGGTGGTACACGATGTTTAAAAAAAAAACCATCTGTAGGAAGAAATGATTTCAAACATGAGATACATGATCACGCAACACCAAGCGTTTGCTATTAGTTTTATTTTTCTACGTTTTGGATCTGGCAAGTATAAATGCAGACATTTTGTTCACTAACACTAAAAAAGGCAAAACACACAGAAGGCGGTTGTTTCTAGAAGAATTGGGAATGGAATTAGTAAAGCCACTAATGGCTATATGACCTCAAGAACGATTACCTAGATACATGAGGAATGCTATTACTATGATTTTGAGAGTTACTGACAATCAACAAGAATCAAGTGCGCCAAGCATGGAAACTTCTAAAAAACAAAGTCCTAGGGATCTGGATAGTGAATCTACGCAGTCACGTCAATCGAGGTTAGAATCTCGAACTGAAAGGTACTCAAGAAGTTATAGAATTAAAGTCAGTTCCAAAAAAAGCAACGATAACGGCCGGTATCGTTTTCAAGATGTTGCGCGGATTTGAGAGGTTCGTCGACACGGCACTCGTCCCCGAAGGGGACTGAGGCTTCCCTCCGTTAGGGATTCCGCAGGTCAACCAGCAAATCCCGTCGCTGCTCAGCCTGTCGTACCAACCACGGAGCAGCTACGAACCACCAGCCGTCGCCGCACCGAAAAGACGACGACCCAAGAAGACACCACCACCAGCACCAGCAGAAGACGTCGCCTCGCCTGCCGAGGGACAACCAGCTGCCCCGTCGACGTCCACCGCCGCCGCAGCCGCTACCAACGCCGCAGAAGGAAGACAACAAGAAGATGTCCGCCCCAGATCCATCAGCCCCGACGACTTCGTGAGCCAGAAGAGGAGGCCGAAGAAAACTGACAGCCCTACCGCGATGGAGCAGTCACGAGATCTAAAGCAACCAACGAGGGAATCCGGAGCCAGCCTGCCTCACTCCAGAACCGAGACAGGGTGATGAGGTATATGGCCAGGTGTGGTACTCCGTATCACACCTAGGCAAAGAGTGAGCGTTTTGCTAAGGTAGTAATTACGAGACCTACCCGTAAAGCTATCCGACGCTGACGTTAGTTCGGAGTATTTTGAGGGCTCAATATGGAGAAGGCCCTACCTGTCATCCGGAAGGTAGCAACGGCACTCACTCAGGCGAAAACTGCGACGGATCTGTGGGGAGTGATCCTCACGCACGGTGAGTAGGTGGTTGCCCTATTCGGGTAATCATACAAAGGCCCTGCGCGAAGATTGGTGCTCAAGGTTAAGTATACAGTATCGACTTTATATGTTCTGTCTAACATTACAGTTTCTCCAAAAGAGCTTCACGCTTAGGAATACTAACTCTACAAATGTGTAACCTACTAAGTACAGCACTACTGGTATTGCAATTAATTAATACTTGTTTCTTACTTTTACACATAAGTTGGGCATCAACAGATACTCCGGCATAGCACCCGATCACAGGACACATCCGCATCCATCCACAACCAACAAGATCCCGAAATATCACATCGTATATGCTTGTTTCTTTTAGTAATTGCGTTTGTTTGATACCCTATATTTAAAAAAAGATACATTGATGTAGCATTTTACCGTTTTATTGTGATTCAGCCAATATTTACTGTAATTTAGTATTATGTTGTACATGTACTTTTAGGTTAAGGTGTTTTTCGTTCTAATAAATAGTTTTTGAAACATTCCTCACGGTTTACTATGTGCAAATATTCTAAGAACGCCAGCAACGTATGGTGTTCACTCCACCCGGTCTATAGTATTATACATTTCCACCTGGTCATCTGAAGGTTAAAGCGCAACAAAAAAAGGAAAAAAAGTCAAAATAAAAGTAGTATCAAACGATTTCATTTTTTATGAAATGTATATATCTACCGTATAGAACCAAAAGGACGAACAGACCAAGAACCAACTTCTGAGGAAATCGCCTTTTATCGTTTTAAAGAAATACTCATACAATTAAAGAAATACAATCAATGATAATTGAATCCAACAGAATTGGAAATAATTTAACAAACAATAATATACATAAATGCACGTAAAATATTTTGAAATAACTTTCAAAAACAAAATTTTGTGGATGTTCGTCCATTAGCAATATATAGAATTTAATGGTTTAATGTTCGTCAGGGCATTTGCTCGTATCCTGTATTAAAAGCAAGTTCGTCCGTTTGCTTAATGACTATGTGGAATGCTCGTCCAATAATGATCTTAGTAAAATATAAATATAGTGTTCTGGTTCATAAAACGAAGAACTGTCATATAATTTATGGTAAACAAGAACTGCATTGCATAATAGATTTGGCATTTATAATATAAACCTAGTGAGATAAGCCTATTCCGAAGATGAACAAGTACCTTCCTCACCGGATTCCATTAGTGTGTTTGAAATACTCGCTTTGAAGGAAAAGAAATGAATTCAGTGTGTTATTTTGGTGGTATAGCTTCTGTCATACAAAGTTTTCTCAGAGTATTTTACTTTTCCTGTAGGACGGGAGCTGTGAGAAGTTTGTAGTTCTATTGGACCTCGACGTTTTCTCGTGTTTCGTGATTTACCAGGCAACAATTCTATATTGACATTAAATTGTGATGTGGAGCACAAAAAAAATGTTGGTTGAGAACTTCTTAAAGATGACACAACGAATATCTCGAATATTTACTACCCTGACGCTCTCATTCTTTAGAACCTTTGGAAATGTTTGTTCATGTAGAGCTTTAAAGTTACAAATACCTCTAAAACTCAAAGTATCTATAATATAAGGTGGACGGTTATATCAAACATATCGTATGATTGTATTTCCAATAGGATTTTATCTGTTTGCTTATGGTCTTCACATACAAGACATTTGTCCTTCTTTGGTACATGAACCCGATATTAAATTCATTTCTGAATATATTTTTAAAAACAATATTTATATTGCTCCTTGCATTAGCATATATCCTATAAACACTGGTTTTGTTTTTCAGTTCCACAGGAAAATACTTCCGTGTGCTACTTTTTCTACAATAACGAGACAGTACAGCTGGTAACCATTTATAAAATCCATTACGTCGCCGTTCCTCCAGTGCTTTATTTATCGGAGGATGTCTTCCGCGACTATCGCTCTTTGAAGTAAATATGTCGGTCTTGTTGGTCTCTGTATAACGTACAAGTCTGTCACAAACGTCCAGTCTTCATCAAAAAGTTTTCTGCAAACGTTAACTTTATTTTCACCTAGTCGCAAAGTGTGAGTTCGTACTAACTGTGTTTTGTTGGACTCTGCGTTTGTTATTTTTCGCTTAGCTGTGTGTGCTTCTATACAATTTAATAAGAAACATATTTGCCTCTGATGGTCAAGGGCCCAATACTCACTGGAAATAAAATTCCTATCGTCTTCAGTAAATGCACTGCAACGTCGAGGTCCAGATCCTCTTCCATTGGAACAAGGGTTTTCTTGAACTTCCTTTTCTCGTTACACTGCAGCTTAGTGACCTGCACAGCTTGGTGCAAGACATCTTTTCCTTTTTCGTATTTGATTCTTTTTTCGTTTTTTGTCAAAGTATAAAATTTTGGGTCAGCGTTGTTTAAGCTTTCAAAATCTACCTGCTCATCTGCTTCTGTTGTATGTCATCATTTATTATCTACAATTAACAAAAAAGTGAGGCAGCTTCGTAATTTTAGTTGTTTAATACTTTGAGTGCCAAATTAGTAATGATTGTGCCTTGGTAAAATTTAAATGCAGTGTGATGACTAAAAATCGTTACACTATTCAATTAGAATCATAGTGATAATAGTACATTATATAACAAGCCAGTAAAGTATAAATTAATTAGAGAGTTGTGGCACTGAAAAACGATTTCTAGGCGTTGGGGATAAATTTTTCGTCCGGTAAAACGTTTTATTTCACGGTAAGATAAAGTGATTGTTTATTTCCTCAAATCGCTAAAGTAATGCATGTGTTTACTGACGGTTGGCGATAAATATTGTTTAAAAACAAGTTTTAATTACTTACCTGATCATCTACAAATGCTATGGGTAAGTTATTTATATCAAACAATTTACTATTAACCGATTTGTTATTATTACTTTGGTGATTGATAAAATCATTCTCACCCAACTATTTTAAGGCCATTTCCGTTAATTTTCTACCACGTGATTCCATCTACAAAATAAGCTAAACAAGTTAAAAAACATAACACCGCGCTCACGCTGTGTTCAGCTATAAATTGAGTTTTAACAATTAAAAAATTACTAAACATACAAAAAATAAATTAATAAACTTTAACGTGATACCTAACTGATCGAAAAGGTAAAGTTCGTCACCATCCGCCGCTATCTACCCGCAAACGGGTAGATAGCGGTGCATACCAAGACGATTTAGCTTTACTAAAATACAAATAAACCAGTGCAGCCCAATAAATAACTGTAAGTAAAAATATTTATGAAAAATTGTCACTCACGCGGCCAGCACAGAAAAAAATCCCTAACATTCACCTATCAAGGTGAAAATGCCATCACAATGGACACTGATAAGAATGACCCTAGGGAAAATAATCCTAAAGAACGGGGCCTTTCATCGCCAGATGACGATATTAACAAACGATAGATGTTTTCTAACGATACCCTGCTCACCGAAAGCCGATTTTATAAGCTACTCAGCTCCAAAATCGAAACAATAAAAGTCCCACCGATATTACTTCCTAACGGCACGCTTCACCACAATATAATTAAGGATATCAAAAAAGGGAGAAAAAAAGACGGCTTTTCAACACCTACAAAGGAGACAGAGCCCTTACCAAATTATGTGATCAAAACAAAGTAAGCTACTATACACATCAATCACCAGATAATGCTAATATTTCAGCAATAACAAGAAATGATACTATTTCACCGATGAATAAATTCATACAGAATTACTCCAGTTAAAATATCCAGTAATTAAGACAACCGAACTGCAAAACACAAAGAAAATCCCTATACCCCTTATTGCATTAGAACTTAAAAAAACTGAAATAGCCAAAGAAATATTCAACATAAACAGATTATTACATTACGTAGTCGCGGTAAACCACGACGCAAAAGTAGCGAAACACCACAATGTACCAATTGTCAAAACTACTGCCATCTCCCACCGCGCTGCGTGAAGTGTAGGGAACACCATCATTACAGCAATTGTCAAAAATCCAAAGAAGCCAAACCAGGATGAGTTAACTTTGGGGGCGAACGCATGTCAAATTATGGCGGATGCCCTTACATTAAATCTTCTAATAAAAACACGTCCCAACGTAACAAAGCAACACAGAACGTCCCCAAAATCAAATCAACCAACCCTAATGCATTCATAACGGGGAATGTTACCGCAAATCAAACATATGTTGAAACGGTGGCCAATAATACAAACGACTCTCAACAAACAACAAACCTGAACCCCACTATCACTAACATCATATACACTCTTCTTCAACTACTAGCACCCTATATGGATCAAATAAAACCGAAATAATGTCAACGCTCTTCAATGGCGGGAAATCATGAAAGATTTCTACGAAAGTTAACACTAGCCAAATGGAATGCAGATGGCCTAAAAAACCAAAGATCAACATTCATATCATTTATTGCAAGACATAACATTGACATTATCAGTGTCACGGAAGCATACTTTATCCCTAATAAAAAATTCACGATACCTGGATCCCGAATCTTTAGAAAAGACAGAGAAACCGGAATAGGCTGGGGCGGTACGGCACTAGTAGCTAAAAATAACCTCTTAGTTACATCACATGACGTGCATGATGTCAACAACATAGAAGCAATAGCAATTAAAATAAAAACAACAAATACCATAATAAATACAATAAATCAGAATATAAACCACCAAATAAACAACTGCAAAAATTGGACTGCCAAACATCTTTCTAGGTACAGATCGCACTGTTCTAATAGGTGACCTAAACTGCAAAAACAGGGGTTGCAGGAAAACAAACCCTAATGGTTCCAAACTAGAATCTTACATCAGAATTCTGGACATAATTCTACGCAAAAACCTAATCACACCCATCAACCAACGGGCCGTAACTGAACTTGATTCAGACCATATCCCAGTAATTATTATATTAGGCTGTTCAATCCAAAAATACCCTACAATTCTCAAACTAAAAATGGCCTAATTAACTAGAACGTATTCCAAGCATCAATTAAAACATCGCTGACATGTCCAGCTAATCTAACATCACCGGACGATATTGATAAGGACATTTAATTTAGTGAAAATGTAACACAAGCAGCCAGCAATGCCACCTTCAACAAATCACGTAGATACCCCCCCCCCAACTGAAATGTGGGTCACATTAAATAAGTACAACTTGACGCTAACACCAATGAAAACCATAGCATAGCACCAATAGATCCAGCCTCCGCAGGAGAAGCCAGAGAATATATCAGGAAGCTAAAAACTAAATAAGCCCCAGGAAAAGACAAGATACCTAACGTTGTACTAAAAAACCTTCCACCTAAAGCAATAGCGTATCTAACTGCAATTTTTAACGCTTGCTTACGAATAACATACTTTCCAAAAGCATGGAAACTAGCTCACCTCCTGATGTTTCCTAAACCCAAGAAGAACCACAACGATCCAGCAGCGTACAGGCTAATAAGTCTATTATCGACAGTATCTAAGCTTCTAGAGCGAACTATTCCACAGTTGCTTGATTAAATTTCTGGATCACAATGCCATACCTCCAATGCAATTTGGGTTCAGAAACTGGAATTCTACTAACCACCAAGTTCTACGACTTGTTGTAATTATCTAAGGAGTGTTCGAACATAAGATGCATACGCTAATCATATTTGTCGATGGTGCACAAGCCTTTGACCGAGTATGGACAGATGGGCTACATAAACTGAAAAAAATTACTTCCTGCAAACTATACAATCATTCCTTACCAACAGATGCTTCTAGCTAAGAATAGGATCATATTTGTCCACGCCACGGTAAATTAAATCAGGATTTCTACAAGGTTAAATTCTTGGTCCAATCCATCTTAACACTTGTCAAATATCCCAACTATCCCTAATAATGACCTTGCGATAGCGCAAAATACCGATATACATCAAGCAAATGAAACCCTCCAAGTAGGCATAAATGAACTAACAGAGTGGTTCAAACGCTGGTGCATTACTATAAACGCTAATAAATGCGAGTGCAAAATTTTCACACTCCTCAGACCCACGGATACACCTAATATAAAAATTAATTATCACCCCAATTCCATGGAACCCTAAGGATAACACTGTTAAATATTTTGACCTATTTCTGGATCGAAGATTAGCATGGAGCCTCCACATTAACAAGAAACTGACAGAGACATACGCAAGACTCAGCATGCTATATACGATCTTAAATAAGACATCTCCACTTAAGACTAAATGTGGAACACTTATATACACAGAAATCATCCGACCGATTTTCACATATGGTTGCTGCATTTGGAGTACAACTTAAATAACAAACCTACGAAAATTACAGGTTTTGATAAACAAAGTGCTCCGTGTTGTCATGAGTGTTGAATGGTTCGTTAGATACACGCAACTACACAGGGAGCTGAGCATTCCAAAGAAACAAGATTTCATAAACAGCAAATCCAGGAAATTCTACATCAACCAATGTAGGGGTGCAAGACACTATAGACTAGGTGTTAAATCACTACATACAAGACTGAAGCGGAAGTTACTAATTGATCTTCTAGTGAGTGACAGTGAATAAAATACTCTGGAAACAGTGCTCGACGGTCATGCCCAATAAATAATAAGTAACGTGCAATATATAAATGTAGTGACAACCTCAAATTAACAGTACCATGAGTAGCAACCCTTGCTGAGTTGGTAGAAAAGAACTAAAAAAACGCACACAAGACCAAATCGAAGAGGCCGTCTTAACTTAAACAAGGTATTAAACCGCATTGACCGTTCGCCCTTTTGATTCATTACGCATGTTCGTTCGTCTATCTGACGCAACACCGGCTGGAAGTTCATCCCATTGTATAGATAAAAATGCATTTTAAAGCAAAATAATACTAGAATCGTATATAGAGCTCAGTTTAGGGAAAACTGGTTGTTCATCCTTTTGGTTTTGTACAGTTGATATCCAAAACCATCATCTTCCGCATTCAAGAAAAAGGTATAGGCAAAATGCCATAAATCCCCACTCTACGAATTTACTCTGAGAACTTAATTTAAATTTGTATGAAAAATTTGCCATCATCAATAAATAAAGGTCAATACTTTGATTAACTATAATCTAATACTAGACGTCTATCAAATATAATAATTTATTATCCGTACTTTGCGAAAATACATCAAATGTATTTGTATATAATTGACAAAACTAATGTGTTCCACCCAACCACCAAGACAAACACAGAAAGAAAGTGCATTATTTAATGCTTTATTCTTACGTTTTTTTATACCGATGGTATCAAAGTTTCCTTCCGGGCATCAGGCGCATGCAATGCTAACGCTCAAGACTATATTCCGGGGACCGATCTTACTTATTTGGAGTATAATTCAGGTGACTACGGTTATCTTCGCCATACGCGCTTATACGGGGGATTTGAGGCACCGAGCGCTGCGTCTCCATCTACAGTTTTGCTTTCATAGAGCACATTGATTTCGGCGCATAACGCGCGTGTGTCTATGTATCAAAGCATAAAACATTTTAGCTTTAAATTTATAGTAATTAATTGAGATTCTTGTATTATATTTTACATTTTTGTAGGTTTTCAAATAATCTTAAAAAAATGGTATACTGCTTTTCGCTCGACCGAAGTTGAGAGATACCTCATCCTTTTCATAAAATAATTCTACTCGTAACATTTGCTGTGTTCCAATAAGGACAATTCTCCGTCAAATAGTTCTCTCTCGTCTCCGTATAAAAGTTTTTTTATTGCCTACTGTTTCGTTGGTTCAGCAGTAGATATAATATGTTTTCATTTTAAATGTGTTTTAAATAAATGTTGTGTATGTCGTAAAAATAATAAATCGTTTTGCCGAAGCACAAACAAACAAACAACTCGCAAACACTGCAAACCTACTGCTCTTCTATAGAATAGTATCAGGTATGTTATGACATTTCTTTCTTATTTATTTGTGTGTTTCCCCGAAATAAACCGAATTATAAATATTTACTTTGTATAGACGAATGATGAGTCAACAGTGTGCAATATTTATTGAGAGAATTTTTTTTAATATTATATTTCATTGAGGCAGTAATACCTAAAAGGAAAAGAAAAATTGTACAAGAGTAAATAATTTTTGTGCCCTCATCTGAAATCATCTAAAAAATAGAATTCCACTGACTCAGTACGGAAAAGATAATTATTTTTGATTCGTATTTCAATAAAAATGTAAAGTAATACTTTTTAATTTAAGAATACACATAAGTGAAAATATGATACATTTTGATCCGGTGAAGATAACAAAATCCAATAACTCTATTTAAATTCCCTGTAATAATGTCCTTGTGTTTTACTTATACAGAGTGGATACTCTAAGTGGAATAAATTCTGTAACTCAAAGGGATGGAGTCCGGGAGAAAAATCATTCTTTATGATTGTTTCCAATCCTCAACCTGGGGTTACAGTTCATTCATATCACCACCCCCGGGGGTGAAGCCACCCGTAACTTTCTTTTTCAAATGTAAGCGTAGCTCGAGTGATACACCGTGCGAAAGCTTGTACTAAGAGGAATACAACGCAGCACATATTTTCTCGGGCATTTGAAAAATAAAGTGAAAAAACCTAAATGAACAACTTTCTCTGGCTTAATGGTATTTAGTTTCGAAAATGATCAAAATGTCAGTAGGTAAAAATGTGCCGTAGTGATAGCATACATTTATTATCGCAACAAGCCTGATATCGTTGAAGGAAAAAATGTTTATCTTCTGTGTTTCTTACACTCACTAAATGCTTTTTAATTTCGACAATGTTTGAATGGTCGGTAGATCAAAATGTGCCGTATTGATAACGTGCATTTATTATCTCAGCAAGCCAGGTCTTATCGTTGATGTAAAACGCTCTTAATCGTCTGTGTTTTAGTCTCGATTTTAGTTTCCTACTTGATTTGTTAGCGTCCATATTAGTAAATTACAATATTGTCTGTTCATTGTATTTTTATTTGCTCGTTCATTTAAGTAAATAATTTCTCTAGTGTGGTAAATTATTTAGCATGGCTTATTTAACGGAATTCCTTCCCATTGAGATATTAATCGTGATCGTATATGGTGACCAAAGTCGCACTCAAGCTGAGGTAGCTGAATTATTTCAAGCAAATCATTCCGATTTACCGCGGCTTTCTCAAGACAGAATTAGCAAAATAGAAAGGCGCTATAGAAAATTGGATCATGTCAGGAATCTGCCAAGACAAAGAAGAGAGGTAGTTGACGAAAAGACAAAACCGAACGTTTTGTTGGCTATTCAAGAAAATCCCATCATTTCGGCACGGCAATTAGCGCGCGATAATGAGGTCAGTCATAGAACTGTTTTAAAGGTTTTTCAAACTACAAAGATGCAAATGCTACAGGAATTGACTGATGAAGATCCAGACCGGCGAATTGCGTTTTGTGAACGAATGTTGGACTTTATTGACCATGGTCACATACAGTTGGAATGGATTCTCTTTTCGGATGAATATAGTTTCTCTTTGTGAAGTGAATCATCACAATTGTCGTTATTGGTCTGCCCACAAACCCCCACTGGATGCGGAAGACTCACACGCAACATCCACAAAAATTAAACGTATGGGCTGTGATTATTGGAGATCGAGTGGTAGGGCCATTTTTTCTTAATGGTAATCTTGGTGGGCAGTTATATATTTCTATGCTCACGGATGATCTGCTCCCAAAGTTAAGGAGTCTATTTCCAAATAAAAACCCAAAGGACTTTGATGAGAGAATTTGGTTTTAGCAAGATGTAGCTCCACCGCAACTATGCATTGCCAGTACGGAACTATTTCAATCAAAATTTTCCAAATAGATGGATTGGTCGAAGAGGTGCACTTTAATGGCCACCATGATCTCCGGGTCTTAATCCCCTTGACTCTTTTTTATGGGGATATTTGAGGAGTAAGGTTTATGCTACATTACCGACCGACCTTCAGGATTTGAGGGACATAATTACTGCAGAAATCAGAAATATTCCACAAGACATGTTTCAAAACGTGAGAAATGGTATTTATCGCCGATTGGGTCTTTGTCAAGAAACAAATGGACACCACTTTGAACATCTTTAAAATTATGAGTATACCCTGGAAGAAAAGATTTTTTTGCACAGAAGTCGATAATCGTAGTTTAGTTTAAGAAAGTTCTCAAATGAAACTTCCTTTGCTAAGAGAGTGCGTTTATTTGTTTATTATTTTTGATTTTGATTTCTTTGTTCAACAGAATGTTTAAAGTTTTTAGAAAATAAATACTGCGTTGTATTCCTCTTAATACAAGCTTTCACACGGTGTATCATTTGACCTACCCTTATGTTTGAAAACAAAAGTTAGGGGTGGCTTCACCCTCGGGAGTGGATATATGGAGAAACTGTAAACTGTAATCGCCAGATTGAGGGCTGGAAACAATTATAAAGAATTCCTATCATGATTTTTCTCCCGGACTTCACCTCTTTGAGTCACAGAATTTATTCCACGTAGAATATCCGCCCTGTATATTATTATCATTATATAAAATGTATAAACAATGTTTATATACTGATCTCAACAGAGACGCGCGACGAACTTTCTTGAAAGTGGGGGGTGAGAGAGTGCACTATAGATTTAGATATTTTAAAATTGTCAAATTTTACGATTCCGTTTTATCATTAATCATTTGTGTTAGATTTAAATAAAAAATACTATATAGAAAAAAACAATCAGAAAAATATTCTCTTTCAATTGTAGAAAATATAAAGCGCATTTTAGAAAAATCATGAAAATGCTCAAAAAAGACACCCAGAAAGTCAAATTAGGTTAAAAACACGCGTTATTCCGGAATAAATAGAGATTAAATGAATTGTCATAAAACCTTTTGAAATTGCATCGAAATACCTTGCAGAAAAAAGTTATAAACTCAAATTTGTGCGGTAATTGGTTTTTAATTCTTCAAACAATAAACACCGTTTTTTCAAGATAAATCTGCAATATCTCAACGAGTTTTAAAGTAATTTTGCTCAAATTAATCATGTAGAGGTATTGGAGGAAGCTTAAACAAGAATATGATGTTAAAAAATAACAACTGAAAATTGCTAGTCCAATATGCCGACATTTGTAACCTATTTATGAAAAAACGATGATTTTAAAAGTAATTTTACTAAAATTTATATTATAGGAGTTTTTGAGGTCCATTTTTTACACTAAAATAACTATTACATCTTATTATTTAAATTTTATTCATTCAAACAAATATACGAAACGGTACCATAAAGGGTGTTCAGATCATTGGTAACTCTCTAACACACTCATTATTTAAAAGAATAACGTTATAGCACAGATGTATACACACTAATCTGTGGTTATAGCCTCTTTTTATAAAAAACTGCCTGTTCTTTCGAATCGCACAGTTAGTTTTTCAAAAAAAATTAAATTTTTCAGCTAATTTGTTTAATAAATAATTTAGCGTACACTCGATTATTTATAACTTTTTATATGTTATTCCTACTATATTCACAAATACAAAAGCGCAAAAGAGATTTTATGTACAAAAAATAGGTACATTTTTCTTGTCCACCCTCTAATAAACTGCTAAATCAAGCAATCCCGATATAAAAACAACTTTTTTTATGTAAATATTAACTAATGATTTACTTATACCCGTAATAAGTTTAAATTTTTAACAAGCAACAATCATTATAATCCTTCTTAGTTTAAAATAAACGTTGTATTCGGATATTTCATAATGTCCATGTAACTTCCGCTTCCAAACCCTTTCGGTAAGGTAGTCAGCCACAGTTTGTTACATGTTTTTGACAGTTTCCATTACAACTGTCTATAAATAGCAGCTGAATGACATCACAACTTAACAGATTTAAAAGTTCACAGTGGTATTATTATGCATGGCTTTGACATTGACTTTAATGTTCCCCACAATAGCAATAAATAAATAGGAATTTATTAGGTCATCCAATAGCAAATCTTTTCTAAACAATAAAAATTTAACAGAATGTTTTGATAGAAGCATAAGGCATAAGGGAATAAAGCGTGAGTTTTAGATTTATGGCGCAAGAAACGATTTTATGCTCTTACTCTTAGTGATAACAATAAGAGTATCGTTTATTCAAACATTGTTTTGAAAAGTCGGTTTTATATAACACTATGTATTATTCATGGCAGCGACAATAGAAGAAAATGCAGTACATTTCATGTATAAATCACAAAATCAATAGAGACTGTCCGGGATACCGCAGCAGATAAAATATTTGATATTGTGGGATTGTTAAATTTATTCCTGTATTGTAGATTAATATTACAAAAACATACTTTTATTACAATAGTAAAAAAATACGAGAGAACTGAAATTAAAGAATAAATCAGTATCTGTAATTGTCTCACACGACACACAGTGCAGCTATCTCAAAAGCGATATTTTACATTGAAACATTTTGCACAAAATACAGTAATTGCTAATTAAACTTTTCATTTAATAATTGTCTTATAAGTAAAAAGATTGCATAATTTGTATACTACTGGGAAACGTATTGCCATATTACCCTCGGCAGTGTGTTTACCGCTACGTCATGAATTTATGAATCTAGCCATCCAATTTGCTTATACTGTCTTCTCACATAAAACAGTGGATTCAATAAGGATGTTGAACATTCGTATTGCATTTGACGAAATCGACATACGGTATTGAATAAGAAAACGTAGTAGAAAGAGTAAATGTATAAACGCGAAATTCTCATTTGACTAATACTACATAACCTCCATCTGCTAATTAAAAATCATTGTTAATTTTATTAAATACATAAATAAAAAGGTTACCTCGAGTAGGATTTGAACCTACGACCTGTACTTTGATAGAGTACCGCGCTAACCAACTGCGCCATCAAGGTTCAAGCCCCAATCGATGT
Source organism: Vesta saturnalis (assembly GCA_036346205.1). Classification (NCBI taxonomy): domain Eukaryota; kingdom Metazoa; phylum Arthropoda; class Insecta; order Coleoptera; family Lampyridae; genus Vesta; species Vesta saturnalis. Next base: position 984,346 of record JARFJB010002010.1, read on the forward strand.
AAATTTTGTCTTTATGTATGTAGAACTGCTAGTTTATTTTTTGACTGTTTCCGACATTTACTTCTTTTAATCATCATTTATTACACACTTTGAAGAAAATGGGGGTCCCCTGATATCAGTATCTGCTGTCCAAGAAGTATGGCATTAACTGCTTAATCGTAAGTCATACAATTGTGAAATTACAGCGTGTGACAAGCGCCTTGCGTGTATCTGAGAAGATGGAGAGAAATATCAAGTCTCGAGCTGCATTTAACCCTGTTTTATAAATCCGGGTAAAAATCTACCATTCAAGAAAACAAAATCTGACGATCTACCTGAAGAATCCAAAATAGGCGTAAGGAATACGTTATACAAGTGTGTATTGTAAGGTTGCGTTGACGCATCCTGTATGTAGGATGTTTTAATGACGAGTATTACGTGTTTTCAGTACGGGTGTATTGAGTTTGAACGGAAAAAAAAAATTTTGTGTGTACGCATAATGTATGTGGGTGGGTGATACGCCACTGGAAATTTAGGAGAAATATCATTCAGTATGTAGATACGTGTATTTGAATGTTATAGAGACATTGGTGTTGGAAAAAATATATTCTGATGAAGGTAAATGTGAAGAGAAGTTTGTCGATGGGACGATAATGGTTGCTACTGTTGACTACCTAATAAAGAATGGAATGTCGGAAGATAAAGGAGTAATCTTTGCCGGAAAATGTGAGTGTATAAGTGTAGAATGTTTTAGAAAATATGTAGAGAAAGATTTGGGATGTTTATTTGTTGATTATAGAAAGTTTTCGTAAGGTTGTGCAATCGTTTTTGAGAATACGTGTATGTATATGGGATATGAGACATTAGACTGTACTTATTTTTGCAAATGTTGCGGAAGGAGATCGAGCGCATGTGAGAGATAAACGTTGAAAGTTGTGTAATGGTCCAGAGTGGCCACTGAATGAATGTGATGACGAGAAATGGCTTCTTCATAAAGTAATTGTAAAATTTGCAGGTAAAAACAAACATGGCGATGTATTGTAGTTATGAGCGTGGTTGTACAGAGGGTAGCATCAGTCGGGACTAAGAAAGTTTGAATGTATACCATTGGTGAATATAGCGCGGAAGTCAGACATGTTTAAAGAAGAATGGCTTAAGGTATAAATAGGAAAGTCAGGGATTGACGTGGGCTTTTGGCTTGTTAGCTTTAGGTTGTTGCTTTTGGTGAGAGCTCGGTGGGAGACGCGAGCGAGGTGAAGTGTGAAATTAGAATGGGTTGAGTTGGAGTTATATTTGTGAATAATATTGAAGGCAGTCATTGTTTAAACAACTGCGTAACCCGAAAGGGGATGAATCGTATAAGACATTCATAAATAAAACAATTAATTAAATTGAGATTGAAGATAAAATCAGTTTGTTTATTTTCAAGAAAGTAAAAAGTGCGTAAGCAGATTTATAAAGGATAACAGTTGCTATGTTACAGTGTTGAGTGCGGCGCGTGTTCTTGTACCGATCTTCAGTTAAAATTATTTAGTAGTATTAAGTAAATGAAATATTCATAATAAATTGAGCCAATGTTAAGGTAACTTTATATGACATTAAAGGTTTATTTGTGTTAAGGAAGGGCTAAATTGTCCTACAGGTTGCAAGAAACTTTATAGAGGCAACCAAACGTGTATAGATTATTACGTTATTGGAGTAATAACCTCGCATAGCTGGACTAATCGCGAGTGCAGAAAGGAATAAGTGTTGGTGAAATTGTGGAGTATTTGTTTTATGCCTTCAGGCAATTTAAGGATACAAATGGACTGCAAATAATTGATTTACGGGAAGAAAGAAGAAAGAAGAGCGTAGGATTAATGGACAATTTTAAGTAAGAATTACATTTAGGAACCTTGAAAATTCAGTTGAGCACGATTATCTTTTCTTTGGTTAGTTTATTTGTGTATTGTTGTGTAAAATTTTTATTTTATTAATTAGTGTTGAAGGAAAAAGGTAATCGGTCTCGAGTTATGTTGTATTGGTTGTTTTAGCAGTAAGAATTTTTGTAGAAACGCAAGTTTGTATCGACAGTAACGTGGTGCAGTGGTTTTTCAACCACGCGGTTGTGTATGTAAACATTTGTTTATTATTTTATGCAGGACAATATATATTTATCGTTAACTTTGATTTTGTTGTTTATTTAGCCAGTTATGAGATACATTTGTGACGTTTACTTAATTGGTGACCTAGTTTTTTTTGACAAGTTAAATGTAAACTTTGCGTATTTTGGATTTTAAGATTAATGAACAACCTGAAAGGTTATATTTGCCAGGTTGATTGCAAAAATTTTCATGTTAGTTTCTTTTAACGCAATACACTAATGACGGATCAGCTGTTAATTAAAATTTCATTAAGTATAACTAAGAGATGGAGTTTTGAGAACTTAATATTTGCGAATGTCCAATACGATTCAGAAGTATTATAAAAATTAAATTAAATTTAAATGATATCGTTCATGTTGGGAAAATTAAACCTTCAAGGATTATTCTCGTTTGACTGTTTTGCAGCACTTTATCACTATTATAAAAGGAACAATTATTAAGCCGATGTCATTGATTTTCTTTTGGTTAGGAATTTTAAAAATTAATTATCGATCATTGAATGAAGAACTATTTTATTCATTAATAAGTAGAGATTTAACTTTATATGTATACGAGGGATACGTAGAAAATATAACTGTTGGTTACGTAAATCCAGTTGAATTTGAGTGATAAATTTTGTTTTGGACATGTTGGTATACGAGGTGTATTCAAAATGTTTCTAATAACCTGGGTAGTACTACATATATTTGAGTTTGAGTTGAATTGTTTGGGACGAGTGTTTGTTTTAGAACCCTCGTGTAAGAGTTTACTGAGTAAGCACAATCCTACTTTCCACAATCAAGTAGGGTTAAATAACACCCAGCTTAAGACAATTATTCTAGCAAAGTTTCGATTGTGGTGGCGCCTGGAGACATATTTTCCCGGACTGATCTGTTTTAATATAGGTGTAAGGTGTTTGAGCATATTAATCATTCATTTTACTTATTATTTCGACCACGCCCATCTCCCTGTTAGCTGGCTTGGCAACCCGCTTACATTAGTAAGCATACACGACGCCTAGTGCGGTTTGGACGTGTAACAGTATGCAAAAGGTGAGTAATAGTACGCCACAAACTGTTACACATGTTTGACATGCTACTGTCACAGTTGCAAGTTTAAATGCATAAATTCGTAACAGTCACATATTAGTAAGCGACAGAAGTCTTCAAAGAGCAATCCAGTCGTTATGATTTAAATTCAAAAAGACTCCAACCGTAGAGCTTTATTGAAAAAGGTTGCATCATAGAAATTCAAATTAAATTTCTTAAATAATACATTAAAGAGGTCATTTGATCAAATCGTCGACAAGTAAAATCTTTTAATTAAAATCATTATGGGTTAACTGTGTGCGACACACTGAAGAAACAATAAAGCAATGATATAAATGGGAAGAAATGTAGAACATCACAGGTGACAAACTAATTATTAACATGGGAAACTATTCAGAAAGTTCGGATGAACCGGGTGGCCAACTAAGAACGGCCGTCGGCCATATTTCATGAATGGATTATAGCACAGGTTCGGGAAAAAAATTTTTATAACGAAAGTGGCATCGAGAAACGCCTCGGAAATTATTTTCAGAATTGTAGGTCCACCGCTAGAGGGCGTATTTGACAGTTAAAATTTTAAAAAGCAAAATTTTTCAAAATTTACTCAATTAAGGGGCATATTAAATATTATAATCAGATTTCTCGATAAATTCTGCATATTTTTTATTTGACAAGTTTTAGTCTACTTCTTTCAATAAGAGGTGGGGGAGAGTGGGAACCTTGTTACGAAAAAACGCCTTTAATTCAGGTTCTGCTTGACCGATTTTAATAAACTTGATGATGTTTGAAAGAGCTTTTGTTAAACAATAGAAAATTTGTAAATTTGAAGCAATCTGATTAATAACATAAATGCTAGAGGGCGCTTTTTAATATTTTTTTAATATTGTGTTTTCTCTTTACAATTTTAAATAGAAGCATAAAAATTTAAGTAGGTCTTTAAAAAGTAGACTAAATTAGTAATAAAACAGTGAAAACTGCAAGCCGATTTCTTTTTCCTATCCTGAGATATCGTAAGAAACAGGTAAATGGCGGGAATTGTTCTTCCAACGTCTAGTATGTTCTTGAGATATGGCCGACGGCCGTTCTTAGTTGGCCACCCGGTACATAGTGACTCCGTTTAGAAGTTCAACACTTTGACAACCATGTTTCTACAACTTATAATTGGTAATACAAGTGTGTTAGTTAATATTTAATACAATTTCTATTAGTAATGTATTTCAATTATGTAAATACAGCATATTTTGTGGTAAAATGCTTCTCAAGAAGTTAATTCACACATTTCCCATAGAACTTATGTTCCACATTAAATGTCATCTTCGTACGGATAATAGTTCCATTTTAATAATGGTACCATCTTAGTGTGAGCCATCATTGCTACTGAATTGTAACAAAAATAAGAAATTATGATTATGAAACGTAGTAGACTTCCGAATTGTAAACAGTGCAGCTCGATAGTTGTTCCATGCAAACTGTTTAACCTATAAATTGAATTTTCAAATTATCAATTGTATTATTGTTTATCAGCAACTTACAACACAACTATTCTCCTGTTTTATAATTGCGCTGCATTTATAAAATGTTTACATTTTTTTGAAAATTGGATTGTTTGTAATAGAGCAGCAATGTGTTATCACCTACATAACCTGCAGGCTGCAAAAATAAAGTACCAATCACCCGTTAGATTTCAAGGATATTGTTTTTCAACCGTTAGCATTACGATAATCAACGTACTCTAATTTTTACAAAATAAATTACAATAAATAAGTATGTGTATTTTAGAATTCTGCAGCTTTAAATGCTGCCATCTCAGGGTATATTTTCTAATCTCAATTTATTATAACGTAAATAATTTTGACTCATATTACACCTTATGATTGTATATGATGACGTAGCGGTAAACTGTCCTGGCGAGGATAATGCATTATCTGTAACGACTTACTTAATGTTCATTCGTTTGAATTAAATAAAGTTACGACTTATTCAGAAAGCTGGAAAATACGAGAGGCGTTCAACGGAAACGTCATATTTGTCTAAATTTCGCTGATATAACGAAAATATTGCCATATACTATAACCCTTAGAAACATAACCTTCAAATTTCAAGTCTATCTGTTAATAGTGTCCATTCGAAAGGTATAAAATAAAATTTCACGTTAATATGATAAACGCGAATATCGTGTGTTAACCCATAAGCTGTCAATGTGCATTACAGTACACATACATTTAATTTTTTTTTTAAATATCTAAAATATCAAAGTATTGCCTTAATTTATTACAGTGTACTTCAGTGCACATATGGTTTATGTACTTATAACCACATCAGTTGAATTTTTAAATCTGTCGCTTTTTGGCCCTGATAATGTGAGGTTGTGTTCGTAGAACTTGATCAGTTGTGGTGGTTGTGTGTGTCTCATGTAAGAAATCTTTGAACATCTTAGTTATTTCAAATATTACAATGACTGATTCATTACTGAAGGTTGATGTACAAAATTACGTAATTATTTTAGTCATAAGTTTTTTACATATAGAAGTTCCCAAAAAACGTGTGTACTGAGAATCACATTGCCAAGAAGTCGGTACTTATTAGACATTCACTACTATTCACACTGTCTACAATAGAACTTTCAATCTGTATATTTAAGTTCAGACTGCCAAACTCCGTTAATTTTATAATTTTGTAGACACAGAGCCAGCTCACGCACAAATTTTTCTAATTTAATTTAATTATTTTTTATGCAAATAATTTTGAAGTGTTTATAATTATGTTAATTTAATAATATGTGTTATAGTTTGTTTCAGAAATATCTAGCAGAACCACACATATTATTGAGCTTGCACTACAAAGTGATTGTAACGTTTTCATACCAAATAATTACATCGATTCGGATGCGGAGAGTGGCGATGAACACATAATGCTACCTTCACCGCCAAAGGCGCAACCAGTACTAGGCTGTGGTTATCATGATGGCAATAAAGAGAACCTCATATTTAGTATTTTAAGCAGTAGTGACCAAGACGCACTTGAATTGAACAGGAATAGAATTTTAAAATTTATATTTCGCCCCTGATCTTTTTATTACTGGATGTTTATCATATATCATATCAATGTATTGTACCTATGTACCTTTACGGACACATGAAATGTAGCGTCGTCGGAAACGATAAGCCTGTCTACGAAATCATCAACTTTAAGTCTGTCCTGCATTTCAGTGCAGAAGTTGGTATGGACTTGTTTGTCATCAACGCTGAGAGCCTTATGTAGCTGAAGCTTGTAGGGTGTAACCCATAGCGGACAATTCGCCATACTTTTGTTTATGAGAGGCCAAGTTGTAAACTCTCACGTTTAATGGACTTCTGGGGGTTACGCTCACATGCTTCTCTGACGCGATCCACTGTTTCTTGACTTAGTCCTCTACGTCCTGGCCGATGATTGATACATAGGCAGCCTTCATTACTAAATGTCTCATACTGTTATCAGACAATTATTATTTACTTCAATTTGTAAGAGAACGTTCAGTCTTCAAATCAATTTATAATAATCTAATAATTAATTTATCCTTTTGTTGAGATCATAATATTATAAGCATTTACTGAAGGAAAATACAATTAGCGTTATATAACGTTACCCGTGAATTCCATTTTATGATAAAAAAACATTCTTAACTCTCAAACATAAAAATCAACAACATCGCCAATTATTTTCAAAAAACATCTATCTAAGCACACCCTATTTCTACTATAAAATATACAACAGTCGCCCATATTAAGTAAGCATTCATATATATATATATATATATATATATATATATATATATATATATATATATAATAACCCTGCAGCTGAGATTTGACAGTTGTCAAACTGTTATTTTTCACAATCTGACAACATCGGCGTCCTCTGACAGTATTAATATTAGTGACGCTCTGACTCGTGAAAACTGCTACATAACGTAACGTAAATATAAGTAGATAAGATCGTTAAACCGATCAATGTTTTTTTGCATGTCATGGTTTTGCGGGTACTTGCAAGTGAATTCTCTGATTCACCTGGATTTGTGACAAAACGGTAAGCAATTTTTGTGTGTTTGAGATTATTGACATTCATACATATTTCATTGCGCTTTGATTGTTTTGTTGTGACGTATATTCATTTTAAATTAAATTATGAATTACCGTATTGACCAGTTTTATTTTTGACTATTTGAGCAAATAATTCTACGTTGAGGTGTACTGAAATGTATAATGGAGTTTGAGTTTAATTATCGCAATTTTCCCGGATTTTAAATGAATATTAGGATTTTATTTAAGCGAAGGTGAACCTTGCACAGATATTTTGAAGTAAAATTTTCAGATAGAGGTAAGTGTTTTCTCTTGGGGAGAACATTATGGTTTCCTGTTAGGCCATTATTTTAAGATCTAGTTCATGACTTTTCCCGCTATAAATTTGCTTAACAGGTGGCGTCCTTGTCGCATCTCTTCCATGATTTGTAACTTAACCTTGTGTCTCACGTACTATAAGCTATCTTAAACGCAAAATTAGTAACACATCCACGCCCTTTATTCCACTGAGCTACCTCAACTCTTTTCCTTTATCTGTCACATCTGTTCTACCACCATTTTCTCCGTAACAACAACAAATACATGTTGTATTGAATAGCGTAGAGATATAAGTAGTTATATAAAGAAATTGTGGAATTATATTGTATTTAAAGTATTAATGCTATTATAATCCATATTGGCTATTTGGAAAGGGAAAAAACAACTAGATAATAGTACTCCAATTTATTGACCTGGTTTGATGTAGACTTAAAAAAGAAGCGAGTACGTAAGAAAGTAGCTCTTCATCAAAGCAACGTCCCAACTCATTCCTCTACAATTGCGACAGCCAAATTAGAAAAATTAAGCTATGGAGTGCTTGCCCATTTGCCTTACTTTCCCGATCTGGAAAAAATTCACAACAAATAAATTTAATGCTGCAACAAAGGCCTATTTTGACGACCTACCAAAACAATATTTTTCAGGCAACTTGAGAAAATTAAAAGTTGTTGGACTAAATGTGTAGCGCTCGAATAGTATTATGTTGAAAAATAATTTAAAAAATCCGCTAAACCTGAGTTTTGTTAGAATTTCACGCTTCTATCCAAGACCCCTAGTGAGATGCATATATTTTACGCTTTATTAGACTATAACGTACAAGTAGATTGGCATTTTAAACGTTCAAATAACGTGGAATACGTTAAATGACAATTTAAGCACGAGGAACTTTATTTAACCGTAATTGAGAAATTACATCGTATGTTACGCCACTGACAATTTTTAATGTGCCATATAATACCATTAATGATAGTATTTAAAACTGGAATGAGAATGTTGGACTATTTGCAGTAAGAGGCCAAACTGTAACGCTTATAATTTGAAGCAAGTAAAAGGTTTAGTTATTTGTTAAATATCACGCTGAACGAATACGACGAATTAAGTTGGTGGTAGTCGAAAAATGTCTTAATTTTCCTTTAGTAAAGAATATGCCGGCTTTAGTGTTTTACACCGTCACAACTTGTATACATTTAAAGTATTTAAGCGATAGTATTGTATTTTATATTATTACAAAATAAGCCCTTGAGTTTGAGGAAAACGAGAGCAACTTATTTCTTTCTGACAGAAACTGGTTCTTTGTTAAATTTTTGAAGTAAAAGTTAAAAGAAAGCCGGATATTGTCATTTTCTATTAGCAATGCAGGTAGGTTACATTTTAAAACTGATGACGGGTATTGCAAAATTATATTATAGGCGAAATCTAAATTTGGAGGGAATGCGCTACTGTTTTTGATGACCACGAAATTTGGATATAAACAAAAGTTGGCTAATGGGAGTTTTCAATCTCCAGACTATCTTTGGATAATTATGACGTGAATCTATGCGCAAAATTGAGTACAGTCAAACAAAAGGTCTGTAAAGTAACTCTCGATCTAACTGTAAAGTTTAGTGTATGGTCCAAACATGTATGTAAATTAATTTAAATGGTAAACCTATATTACAATACTAAACAGAAAAAAACATAAATTATAAATTTTGAAAATTAACATTTAAGATGAGTCCCTTGAAAAGAAATTCCTTTGCTTTGGAAGCCACTTCAATAGAGAAGGTAACAGTAATAAACATAATACGTGTACAATACGTCTTGTGCTTCCCATAAACCGCAGAAAATTTCGGTCCGAGAGTGTCTAAAGCAGCTGAAACCAGATGACAGTTTGTTATTACACAACACCCATTTTACTGATGCTGTTACTTGTACAATCCATAACAGTACAACATTTCAAACTTGTTGTTATACATGTAATCAATAACACTACGGTATTATAAAAGGTTAGAGTTCAATTTCCCTTGGATTTCTTATTTAGGAGATCGTGAACCTGTACACACGTTAAATATTTTTACGTTATAATTTAGTTATAGCGCCGTGACAGTCTCTTCTAGCAAAAATGTCGTAAACACCTTTAAAAATTGGAATTCTTTAAAGTAATTTTAAAAAAATACCCTTCGTCAATTAACGTTTGAAAAGTTCTGCATTTGTTTATTTATTTCGTTACCCACAGGTTATGTAGCCTTGAAATCAAGCTACAGCACGATAGTATGGAAGTTCGCGTCAGTGCATAATGGACCTTATGTTAATATCGCACATACATTTACGTCGTAATTGTCTAAAGATGGTCTAGAGTCTGAAAGTTCCCACAATCCATCTGTTGTTTATAAAATGTATCGTACCTACATTGTTGACATGAAATGACAGTATCCGGCATTGTTTTAACTTTTACTCTAAAAATTTAACAAAAAAACTATAATTTTTTTCAGAAAGCAAAGAACTTTTTCCCCTACCACCAACTTAGGCAGTCCTATTAATTCAGCGTTGTATTGAAAAAATATTTAAACCTTTTGTGTTACTCCTACAAACAGCCCATAGCTTACCCGCGAAAGTTTTGAAATTTAAATTATCTGTAAAAATTTCCATTACAAAAAGAATTTAATTTTTATGAAAGGGAACTCATTTAACAAATTACTATACTACAAATTGTAAGCGCTACAGTTTGACCTGTTTTGTACAAAAACGGAAGCACGCTCCCGTATCCCTACAATTTTTATCTTTTACAAATTTTACACTGAAAATAGCCCAATATTCTCATTCCAGGTTTAAATAATATCGTTAATGATATTATATAACACATTACAAATTGTTAGTGACGTAATATACGCACAAACACACAAACACACAAACACACAAACACACAAACACACAAACACACAAACACAAACACACAAACACACAAACACACAAACACAACAAACACAAACACACAAACACACAAACACACAAACACACAAACACACAAACACACAAACACAACACAAACACACAAACACAAACACACAGACACACAGACACACAGACACACAGACACACAGACACACAGACACACAGACACACAGACACACAGACACACAGACACACAGACACACAGACACACAGACACACAGACACACAGACACACAGACACACAGACACACAGACACACAGACACACAGACACACAGACACACAACACACAGACACACAACACGACAAGACACAGACACACAGACACACAGACACACAGACACAACGACACAGACACAGACACACAGACACACAGCACACACACAGACACACAGACACACAGACACAGACACACAGACACACAGACACACAGACACCAGACACACAGACACACAGACACACAGACACAGAACAACACAGAACACACAGACACACAGACACACACAGACACACAGACACACAGAACGACACAGACACACACAGACACACAGACACACACACAGACACACAGACACACAGAACACAGACACAGACACAGACACACAGACACACAGACACACGACACACAGACACACAGACACACGAACACACGACACACGACACACACAGACACACAACACAGAACACACGACACACAACACACAGACACACGACACACAGACAACACAGACACACAAACACACAACACACACACAACACACAACACACAACACACAACACAACGAACACACGACACACAAACACAACACACGAACACACAACACACGAACACACAACACAGAACACACGAACACACAACACACACAACAACACACGAACACACACGAACACACGAACACACAACACACAACACACGAACACAACACGACACACAACACAACACACACAACAACACAAACACACAACACAACAACACAAACACAAAACACAAACACAAACACAAACACAAACACAACACACACAACAAACAAACACAAACACACAACAACACAAACACAAACACAACACACACACACACAACAAACACAACACAACACAACACAACACAAACACAACACAACACAACAACAACACAACACAACACAACGCACACAAGCACAAGCACAGCACACACAAGCACAAGCACAGCACAACGCACAAGCACAAGCACAAGCACAACACAGCACAGCACAGCACAAGCACAGCACACAGCACACAGCACAACGACACAGACACCACAGCACAGCACACCACACGCACACGCACACAGCACACGCACGCACACAGCACACGCACACGCACACGCACACGCACACGCACACGCACACGCACAGCACACGCACACGCACACGCACACGCACACGCACACGCACACCACACGCACACGCACACGCACACGCACACGCACACGCACACGCACACGACACGCACGCACACGCACCACACACACACACACACACACACACACACACACACACACACACACACACACACACACACACACACACACACACACACACACACACACACACACGACCGATATTAACGAAACTTTGCCAAACATTGTAAAATGTGATAATAACTCCATTTGGCGCTAGTGGCAACAAAATCGATTGCATAATCCTCTGTACCTAAATATGCATGTGTAGGTTGGAAGGCAAAAGTTCGAAAGCATAATCGGTGAATTATTCGGAACAGTGCAAAGAATGGTTAGGCATGTAGTGCAGTTTGGGGACAAAAATACTATATTCAACCTAACCAAATATTTACAAGTGACAATTATTTTTTTTTAAATCTCACCACCAAACAGAAATTGAGAGTGCTGTAACATCTTCCTTGATATCATGGGAATATGTTATTGTGATTGCATTTTATTGTGGGAAAAGACCTATTAGTAGCAGATTTCCGAGCATGCTTATGTGCACAAACTGCTTTGGTTATTAACACTACTCTTGCTAAAAATTTTTCATAATTTAGTTCCAGCCTTATCGAGGGACCTTGAACATGCCAAACATCACATATACTACTTTAGCAGATGTGAAGATTAGTTTTTTCGTCAACAGAGTAGCCAGTAATTAACATAAAATTGCTATCATTAATTATACGTAACTCCCAATATTTATGATTAACTATAAATACCCCACGGGAACAGTTCTAAGCGTTTGTACTATTACAACCAAAATATGAAACAAAAATTATCGACTTAAAAATAATTCATGCGAAATCAAACCCTTAAATTAATTAATATTAACCGTTAAGTATTGGTAAGCCATTCCATAAGGAATGCAAATAATAAGCCCGTAAAACTATGTTAAGAATAGCGAAAGAAATGTAATTTCAAATATCGTTTCTGTTTGACATAAAGCTGTTTTCATGATAAACAAACTTAACGATTTAAAAGGTTACACCGTGTAAGGTATATACCGATTTACTTTTCTTATCTCCCAATTAGAAATATGACAATTGTCAGCAAACGTAACGCATTTTGTATTATAATGTACATCCTGAATGGAAAAGTTACAAACAAGCCAACTGTATTCATTCAATTCAGAAATAAGTAAATACCAACATTCAAATAAATAAAATTTGGAACCCGACATATATAACTAGTCAATCCTCAACTAGCAAAATCATTAAAACTGGCACCGTCCGTGTAAATTAATTAATTTGTGTTGTATTCTAAATAAAAGAGGTTTTAGAGTGAAACACGCATTTGTGAATGGATTTTATTTAAAAGAAAGCACATGTCAATATCAAATATAATACCAACATGTGTTTACCATAAATGTGTTAATAGTGTAATCGGCGTATATTGTCAACACAAACAAGTCTTCCTCCAATGACTTTCAATATTAACAATCTAATTAGAATTCTGATTAACTACTGTGAAGTATAGCAAAACAACTCTAAAATATTACGAGTAAAATTTGTTTGTTAATCTACTTGCTATTGTGTAAACAATTATTTTTTTGTGTGGATTGGTAATTTTTTTTACACCAATCCCTCCGTTGTGAGATGAAAAATAATTTTATCGTATTAATATAATCAGAAAATTAATAATCTATTTTATTTTAACTAAAACTAACTCCGGCACTACCTCCTGAACACAAGACAAAGTGGAGTTACCAAGATGCCACACCCCATTTGGCCGAGGTTATAAAAGTAGACTGCTCAAGTATTTCGCCATCCTAATTGCGTTTATACTTGCGTGAAAACGTCCAGCCAAAAATTATAATTTATGAGTTAAAGTAGTAGTTTTAATTACTTAATTAGTTTATACTTGCTCAAAAAATAATTATGAAAGTAATTTACTTTAATATTTGTAGTGAAAGTTGATCGCTATGGAAAAACCGTTCGTTTAGATTTTTATCGCATAACCTTAATTGAACTAAAAAGAACTTGTGTTTATTAGATATCATTCATCAGTCATCACCAACTATTGATAAAGGGTCCGTCCCTGTAGAAAGGGAAACTGTGACCTTTATCTAACTCCCTAACTGCCCTTTGATCAAAATAATAATTTTCAGCCACCGTTCAGACAATAAAATTATCCTCTACTGAAGCACATGTAGCATTCCGTTTGGAAACCGTGTAAGGCTTCAGTATTGGCTCAAAGACAATCTAGACTATGGTATATCTTTGGGTGGCGCATGAGACACTTTTAACCTATATCAACTCATGAAACCGATAACCCGGCCCAAGACTGTAAGCCCCACTTCCTACCGCAAAACACCCTTTACAAGTTTGATTCCATGTTTCTATCAAGAAAGGCTCACGTTTATCTTTACACCGTGGCAACTGTTACTATTTGTGTATTGTATTATTGTATTATAACTCCACATATTTTTAGTGTTTAGATAGTTAGATAGTTGGGGTATGCGAATACATTTCATTTTAGTTATAATGACTGTACACATTATTATACAAATTGACTTAATTGTAACATCTTCAACCGCCGTTAAAACACTGAAATTATCCTCTACTGAGGGCATGTAGCATTTCGTTTGGAAACCGTGTAAGAGTTCAGTATTGGCCCAAAGACAATCTAGACTGTGGTATATCTTTGGGTGGCACCTGAGGCACTTTTAACCCGTATCAACTCATGAAACCGATAACCCGGTATCCATATTCTGCCCAGGACTGCAAGCCTCACTTGCAACCGTAAAACACCCTTTACAAGTTTGATCCCACGTTTCTATCAAAAAAGGCTAACACGCTTATCTTTACACCGACGCAACTGTTACTCTTTATGCATTGTATTAAACTCCACAAATTGTTAGTGTTCAGACAGTTTGGATATGCGAATACATTTCATTTTAATTATAATAATTGTACACATTACTAGATAAATTGACTTAATTGTATGACACGTTATTGTGATATTGTTATAAACTCACCATATGCGATCCAAGAAAGTTTATAGAAGAAACCCTGTTCTTTGAGCGAAAAAATTTCCTTTGGAGTGATAACTGGAAAAAAAAGTAATGTATTATTAAATTGCATAGGTATAGCATCGAAAATAAGGTGTAAAATTTAAATATGTACACAAGTGTTCCTGATCCTTGAGATGATGGTTTTCTAGCCATGACCTTTTTTGCATTTCCCGTACAAAGTTGACAGTGTTTCTGCACTAGGTACAGATGTTTAAGTCTCCTTACTGCTATTCACCTTCTAAACAAATATATCTGACTTCAGTGTTTGCGGATAATTTTGTGCATGAATCGTTTACCCTTTACTCAGATCACGTTAGAGTACTTCGGATTACTTAGTACGTATTATTTCGCGTCCAGTGCAAATAACACAATCTGTGAACGCGAGCTAGAATGTTTGTACAAGGGAGTATTATTTATAGTATATTTTACCGAGTGGAATGAATGCTATGCTACTGACGGATGTAACGTACCGTGCCATTAGTTATGATATTAGGGCAAAAAATTTAAAATCCTGACTATGTAAGCAAATATACTTAAACGTTAAATAAATTGAAATATTTGAATGTAAAAGACAGATTTATACTGGTCAGAATTTAGAGATATCCGGTGTGTAAAAACACGTATCCTTCCAACCCACAAAGTGAAAACTAAAATGAATGGAATAGAACATAATTAATTTATAATTCATGATTTATATGCCGGTATTTTTATCTATTTGAAATATATATTTCAAAAATATCTGTTAAACACCAAAAACTCCGGCTACCCCACTCCTCCACTCGATTTCTCCCAAACGAATCAGTTCCAGGAAAAATTAAATCATGCTTAAACACAAAATCACAAGTACATAGGTTTTATCCTTCTAGGCTTATCGTGGATACTACCATTCATCCACACATACATACACACCCATAAACCACACGCACATACACACAAACCCGCACACACACAAGCACACGCACACGTACACGTATACGTACACGTACACGTACACGTACACGTACACGTACACGTACACGTACACGTACACGTACACGTACGCGCATAACACGCATACGCACACACGCACATGCACACGCACAGGCACACACACGCACACGCGCACGCGCGCACACGCACACGCACACCCGCACGCGCACCCGCACACGCACACGTGTTCGCACTTGCACACACACGCATGGATGCATACATCAAAACCAATCTCGGCCAAACCTTGTCAAACGTCGTAAAATAAGTTAACATTTCTGTTTAGCGATAAGGAAGAAAATGTCGATTGCATAGCCTATATATACGTATGTATATGTAGGTTGGAAGGTAAAAATTAGATATAAACATTATTGTACAGAGGAATTTTTAAAGGCTTAAAGAACAAGTGTTGAAATAAGAGACATTTCAAATTATATTTATCCCAACTGTAAGAGTAATATAAAATGTTAGCTTATTGTTTAAAGATCACGTTAGATGAGTTTTATTTAATCCAAACGACCTTTTAATACCAATTCAGGAGTTTTTTGTGTCAATAGAGATGGCTGGTTTTGTCAGTATTTTCGAACACATTGGTTAAAGATTTTACATATTTCGGACCTTTAAATAATTAATATCGACATTTGAAAGTATATGAAGCTAATTGCTAATGCACAGAGACTGTAAATCAAATTAAAAGAATACGAATTAAAGTTTCTATTATGGTTTAAATTAAAATTGATAAAGTAAAAGGTTGAAGTTTAAGTTTACTTGACATTCAATTACTTACTTTTTTGAAGTACAAAAAAGATCGCCTATCTTTGGGTTCACATCATCTTGAATCTAATTTTTTAATAAACTAGTTTAAATTTCGTATTCAAAATATTAAAATAGGGACGAAGATGTGTGGGTACGCGTAAATATACAAGACGTTATAAACTAAATAGACATTTACCGAAATGAAGGCTGTTTAAGTATAAAATAACTTCACAGAATAAATTTACGTGATTTAAGCTGATTTTTTTAAAGAGACAAGTAAAGCGAGCTGTACCCAAATTACAAATGTGTCCGTTTTTGAAAATTCGATTTTGAGTAATATATGAAAGTATTTTGTATTGATTTAAAACAACACCATACTTGCAGATTTTGTTAAAGTATTACAAAGACAAAAATTAAAAAGCAATATAACAGTAATGTTTATATATGGAGAACGTTTTTTGGTATTATGGAATTGGATGAATGCAATGAAATAAAATAATTTGCTAGATTGGACACCTTAGAAGTACGATTTATCGTATTTAATAAAAATGATGATCCACTCATGTTTGAACATCAAAATGATTTAGTTTTTCTTTTGGTTGGTTTGGTTTAGGTAGTAATTCAGTCGAAAATGTTTGATGTTTATTCATTTAGATATAACTAGACGGGGTTAAAATTAAGAGATTAATTTTGTTTGTATAAAAGTGGAAAATTATTACAAAGCGATGGTTTTGAATAGATTTTGTTAAATTTAATAACGTTGTATGTTGAAGAGCACCCTATCTATTATTATGTTCTACCAAATTAAAGCTTCAGCTAATAACCTTGTCGTTACTTTTCTGGTATATTTAATTAATATAAATGGAAGATATTTATACAAGTATTAGTGTATTTATTTAAAAAAACCATAAGGTAAAATAGGGTGATGTGACAAGAACTAATTGTTTATAATTTACATGTGATAACTTGATGTAATCTTCGAGATAAAGCAATTATTTGAAAATTGAAAGATGTTTACTAACGTAGTATAGTTTAGTACATTTATTGGTGGACGAATAAAAATAGCTATATATATATATATATATATATATATATATATATATATATATATATATATATATGTATATATATATATATATAATCGGGAAAGGCATCATGTTCTATGCGAGTCGAGCGTAACGAAATCCCAGAATATAGCACGATATGTACAAATTAAATTGTACATTTCCTAACAATATTTTGTTCAAATTTTGATCGAAATTATTTTAAAATTATGCAACTATTTGTTGTAGAATTTTCTACTCCATGGCTGGTTCTGAAATGTATAACGTATAGCAACCACCTTCACCTTTAAAAAGTATGACTTTATATGTCAAAATCGGGAAAAATTATTTACTTAATCAGTTGGGAAAAATATTTTTTTGTATACGCTCCCAAAAATGACTTTTTTACGGACTTATTTCAGTCCGTAAAATACCTCATTTTCGGCCTAGTCCCTGAAAGTCGTCATAGCAACCATTTTATATTATTTTACAAATTCAGCGGATAATATTTTAAAAATTATTTTATGTATCATTTCTATAATTCAAATTTGTTAAAAAAACTAGGTACTTTCAAAAAAATAAAGAATAAGATTTACAAATTAGGTATTCTAGGAAAACTTTAGAGCTTAAATAAAAATATATTGTTTGTAACACGTACCTAAAATATGTATTTTATAAAACCTCTTTTAGGTACTTGATACAAAAATAGCTATTTCCATATTAAAGAGAATTATTGTTTTAGAGTTATTTACCACTTATGTATTTCATCACCACCACCGTTATTCAATACTACAAATTGAGCATATTCCTTAATAATAGTGGGTGTATATAGGGTAGGTATTAAAAACTATACATTTTTATCAGTTTCAATTAATACCAAACTCAATTTGTAAAGAGCCAGCGTCCTTTACCACATTTTCCTGTTATTATTAACTATTTGCTAATTGCCTGGTTTAATTAATTATTAATATGCACAGATTTTAATCAAATAATGAATTTATATCCACTCTGACGTTAATTTCAAAAACATCGAAAGTCTCTACGTCAGAGTCCCCTCCTGACTTTCCGCCAATCCTGACCGGCATACCCCTACACAGAAGCCGTCTTCCACTCCGCGTATTCTCTATAAAACCGCGAGATGGAGAGAGATTACTGCAGTGAAACCTCTATTAACGGACACCTCTCCACAACGCACACCTCTCAACAACGGACACCTCTCAACAACGGACAATTTCTTATTCTGCAAACTTACTACATACAAAACTAAATAGCAAACACCTCTCAGCAAACAACCCTCTATAGAATGAACGCGGACACTAAAATTAACACTTTTTTGTCATATTGCCTTATGAATTGCCTCTTCATTACGGAACCGTAAAAAAATATTTTAATAAAATTGAAAAATGTGGTTTTAAATGATTCAGATGAGTTTATAATTTCAATAGTTACAGGTATAAGCTTATCTTAATCACCTGTCAATCACTAAAAGCCGGATTGGAATTTTCTTAATTGTTCGAGGTTTATCGCTTTCAATAGATGTTTACTTGATTTGTATTTTTCTTTCATTTGTTTGTTCTTTGTACTCAAGTAAAGTGCATTTTAAGTTGTAGTTAAGTGCGGTATTCGGTTAAGATGTACCGAAATAAACGAAAGTTTATAACGCTAGAAGAAAAAATCGCAGTAATAGAGGGTTCTGAAAATAAACAAATCTAATCTACGAGAGGTATCCGAAAAACTTCACGTGGGAAAAACGTAAGTTAGTTCCATATTACAGTTTTGTGCTATATAGAGTGCCAAATTACAAAACAGATACTTCAAAATAAAAAGCGAACAACTCTTGATCAATATTTTACAAAACGAATGTAAATACTAAGTAATATATTATGTAATAAATGTAATAAATAATTGTCATCCAAAATATAAAATTTTTAAGCAATTAAATTCAACCCTCTCTTTAGTGGACACCTCTCTACAACGGACAATGTTTTCTGCCCCGTAGCTGTCCGTGATCAAGAGGTTTTACTGTACTTGCTCGCACCGACGACCTATCTACTTGCCGATCCGTTCGTATACGCGTCGACCTGTCGAACTTTGTACGTGACGAACCGTCTGTCGTAGTTATCCTGCGTCCCCGCTATAGATATTAAACGCCACACCGCCACTTGAACATTATTTAAATACAACGGGGCCTAGAGCTGCTAAATTCTGAAGCTGAAGGTACGTAAATCAATATACAAAACCTTACACATACGCCGATTGAACGATGGTACGCCGGGATGAAGGCCCATCGTCATTTTTCATTTACTCCGTTAAATAGAAAGGTACTCGCCTAAATTTTGTCAACCACCGGGTTATTTTTTCACATCGCAACGGGTTAGTCCCAGATTCCTGTAAAAGAAATTCCATCTACACATATCACACAGACTCACACAAATGCGCCTACCCTAGGCCAGACGAGTAAAGTGCAGGAAGCAGCAGATTGACTGCAACCCAACATCCGTAGGTAGATCCGTTTGATCACCTAACTCATTAAAAGAAACTCCGCAAGTCGTGTAAACGCGAAAGTCATACGTATTAATTAGGACACGTAAATAACCGCTGTCCTCACTACTCACCCATCGGGAGAGATCCAGGAATAACATTAATTTGTTCCGTTATAAACAATTATGATAATTGTTTAAGTCCGTTACCGTAGTTATAGATCTCGTGTAAGTAACAAAATTAGTGTATTCCGTTTTAAACAATTAGGATAATTGTTTAAGTCCGTCACCGCAGTTACATTTTTCGTGGGAATAAGAAGATTTGTACGTGTTAAATTATACACGAAATCGACGTGATATAGTAGAAGCGTTTTCCTTTCGTAAAACGTAAATCTTTAATTTGGTTAAAATATAAATTCTGTATTGAATATAATTTCCTCAAATTAATAGACATAATTATAGTAAAGCTTAAGGTCCTTAGTTAATAACCTGGCGTAAACAATTCAATGAGAATACGTGATCTCTAAACATATTTATTTAGTCGCGAAAATAATACATTTAATTATGGAATCCAACTTTCATTTTATCAAAGTAACCTAGAACACGTATTTTTCGTTTATGTACAAATATGTAATCGAAACTTTTACAAATGGTAATCGCATTTAGAAACCCTATTTTGATAATGAACGAAGATTTTTGGTTTGTTTACTTAGAAATAGATTAGTTTTAAGGTTTACATAGCAACATCGGTAGACCGCTTCAACCGTTTTTCGTGTATTGTTGAGAAGTAATTAGTTTCGTAAATAGTAGCTGTTTGTAGTTTCCCTAAACGTCGTTAATTACATCAGTGAAAAATTACGGGTCGTATCTAAAGTTGTTATTGTTTACTGAAATATAGTGTAGAAAAGTATATATCGCAGTTTTTAATAGGTTTTCGGCGACGGGCTGGCGGAAGTTTCTCGATAAAAATTTTCATCTTAAACAGAGTTTCGCTTTTAGATAAGAGGCGTTAAGGACTAGCGTCGTAATGAAATCATCAACTTGCAGGATATCAAACAACCCCCATGTTGCGATATATTTTTTAGGCGATGCAATTTTCACGTCGGCTTTCGAGTTTAGCTTGTTTTTGGCGCGCATTAAACATTTAAGTAAGCCTTTTTATGATAGAATTCAACTTGGCGGAAATTGAATTAGTCACGAGGGTTAATCTTAGTGCAGACGCAGAGGCGTTAACAAGCTTAAGTTATCGCAGCCGTAGATTATCGAGGAACGACGTTACTCAGATCGGAGTTGAAAGAACCTCCGTTAAAGGGGGCAGTTTCCTCCGCCAACCCTGTGTAAGGGATTTTCGTATAGTTGCAACCAACACGCGATTAACTTTTCGTTAAATGTGGTTTATCCAGGTAGACATCGTTCAGAATCCTAGAAACCGGGGGTAGTGCTAAAATGTATTGCTTCCCCGTGCTATTTGTTGACTAAAATCTCTGTAGTGCGGAAGAAACAAGCGTCCATTCCTAAAATTCAGACAATCCGTTCACGGCTCGTTGGTAATTAAAAATACTCGCGGTAAATAATTATGCTTCTTAAGATAACAATCGACGTTCCGAACTTGTACCTAATTACAATAAATTAGTGTGTATTACGACCAATTGGCATTCAAATCTAACGCAATTTGGGAATGAAGATTCGGGCGTAGTTAGAACGTCGACCAAATTGTGGAAGCCGCTTTAGGGGTTCGCCCCCAGGTACACACCGGCCCCTGCATAGACGAAGGGGCACTTTCGAGAGGCCTACTGTTGGAAAAGCTGGAATAAAATTGAAGGTAATAACATTCGCATACGTATTTTTGCTGAGTTAGTGATAATTTGTAATAAAGAGCTGTGTGTGTTTTTGTTTTGTACGTTTTAGCGGTTGAATATGCTTTTATTGAGTATCGAATTTTTCTATTAAAATTTGTTCGTGTATTTATCCGTGTATTAATCAATTTTTATGGGAGTTTCGTTTTAACATGATAACTATTTTGCGTCGAAATTTTATATTACGATTGCGTAGAGTGGTGAAATGCAGATTATTTTTTTATAAACATTTTATCTTGGCAGTAGAGTAAAATTTACTGTGATTTAGGAATTGCAGACGATTGAAACTAGCTAGTATCACTGCTATTCAAACAAACAAGGTAATTTAATTATTGTTGGAAATTTATGTAGCCTCACCAAGTGTATCGATATTTTTGTGTTGGTTTATTTATAATATACATATGTAGGTTAATGACGTGGTTGTGGTTTCTTTGGAATGTGCAGACAGATGTGAACCCCAGTTCTTAGTATGGCGTATTAATTACTTACATTTTTAGTGGTTTGTTCTTTTCTTTTTGTTTAAAACAAGATATTTTATTTAACGTCAATATTCTTTTGTTTGGTTTTGAGTAAAGTAATTACGGTCGAAAGATTAGCGCTTATTTATTTTAACTGTAACGTAATATTTAAAGAAAGATGCGTAATGCATAATTTTCATGTAATTTCAATTGGTTATTATTTAGATTAAAGTGTTTCCTGTGCTGCAATTATGATTGCAATTGAAGTCTGATCAATTAAGTGAAGTAACGTAACGACATAATCATTGGATTTTATTATTAGCTCAGTGACTGATTTTGCAGCATGGATTTAATCAGTAAAAACGTTCGAAATAATTTGTAGCCTTACAGGTATAGTGGAACGTTTGCCGGTCACAGGACCCACCCGCAATTACGTTCTAGGTAAGCGAGTTATTTGGGTATTTAGACCCATTGTATAATTTCAAATACTCTGGCGCCCTTACCGGATTTATATCAACCTAAACCCCTATCAGGACTTATCTTTGGCAAGCTATCTTACTGTGCGCAAAATTAAGTAGCACTATACCCACCCATAACCACTGAGAGGTCGAGCAAAACCCCCACTTCATCTATTACCCCGTTCTATTGCCAGTTTAGACTGTTACACTATTATAATCAAATTGCCATTGAATATTACTTTCCTGATAGCGACTGAATTCACTTCAGCAACTAAAATCTATGTTATTATAGCCCAACGTCGTTTGAACGTAACGAATTATATAACATTTAAATGATTGATTAACTTTCATTACCGGAAATACACTGTGTTATGGTACACTTCTAATAACAAAGCTTATTGCCACAAACAAACTGTCATATGCGAGCAATCAAAGCCAGTAAGTACTGTAAATGCCCGATAAAACTAAAATTACACGACAAAAAATAATAATGTGATTGCCAAAGCTTGGGAGAATATTACGATTAATGGTAACCAAAAATTTATTAAAATTGCAATAAATGACTGACAAATGATAATACCGCACGGTAAGAAAACGGTAAGTGCTAAGTGGAAATGGATATTGTAAAATGTTAAAAATGAGAATTATTACACGTACAGCGATATACCTGAAAATTTATAATAAACTTAAATAATATTTCTTTACTGTAGGCTGCAAAATAAGTTTCATGGTTAACTACAATATCGAAATATGGATTTCCAAATTTGTTAGTTGTAAAAGCATTATCTTCTGTTTGTATTACCGTCAACAGTAGATAATGCGAACAATATTATAGTTCAAAATCATTTTGTACCTTAAAGAACCATTAAATGCTGTCCTTGTGGCCATCGAACTTGTAGTTATATTTGTAATCCTTGGCCGAGTCGTTCGTTAAGTAAGAGAATTTGAAATTCACCCCATCAAAGTTGCTGACTATGTTCTTGGAAACAAAATAGAAAACAAATGGTGGCTTTTTTCATTAATACATACCTAATACCCACCAATAACTTAAAGTCCAAATAATTACACAGTAAGTTAAGAAGTTATGAAAGTCCTTACTCACTACTAACGTAATTTCATCAATTTAAAGGTCACTGCAATAATAAAAGTATTAAACTTCAAAAACCTTTCTTGGTGTACTTGCATTCTACTAACAATCATAAAATCAACCTTTTTGTTTAAATGTAGATACCGTGAGGTGACCAATAATACAAAAAAGAAATGAATTGCTCCTTTCATTAATAGCTCAATAACCTTTGTTTATCCACATCAATCAATTTTTATTAGTGTTTATATTAGAAACCCTAAAAATTCAATTGGTGTGTTTTTGTAAGGACAGTATTCAATTTTATTGAATATTTCCCTCATGTATAATTTACTTCTATACAGCAATGCAACTTCGTTCAGATTACAACGAGAATCCCATTGAACGTAATGCATTACAGCGGTAATTCAACTGCAATGCCAACAGGGCTATTTTTGTCATGAACAAGAAGCACTTGTCAAACACTGACAGCCAAGTTAAAAAATTTAAGTTAAGTTTATTGTAAAAATGAAACGATTACGTAAAATTTCGTGAGAAACCATTGATAGCAATATTGAGAAGAGTATTCCGAAGAATACAGTGAAAAATCAGGTATTGATTTGGACGCAAGTATTGTTTGTTTTCTAAATTTTGTTACATGCTTAGTAATTAAAAAGTTTTTTAAATATCAATTTTTAATTAATTAAATAAAGGTTTTGTTTATTTGTTAAATTTTGTAACCTTTTTACATAATTAACAGAGTTTTGTTCGTTTGCTTATATATACAGGGTGGATACTCTAAGTGGAATAAATTCTGTAACCCAAAGAGGTGAAGTCCGGGAGAAAAATCATGATAGATATTCTTTATAATTGTTTCCAGCACACCAAGATTATCATTCAGAAAAAATGGCCCTACCACTCGATCTCCAATCATCCCAGCCCATACGTTTAATTTTTGTAGATGTTGCGTGTAAGTTTCCCGCATCCAATGGGAGTTGTAGTCAGACCAGTACCGACAATTGTGATGATTCACTTCACCATGCAAAGAGAAACTACATTCATCCGAAAAGAAAATCCATTCCAACTGTATGTGACCATGTCAATGAAGTCCATCATTCGTTCACAAAACTCAATTCGTCGGTCTGGATTTTCGTCAGTCAATTCTTGTAGCATTTGAATCTTGTAAGGGTGCATCTTTTCAGTTTTTAAAACCTTTAAACAGTTCTATAACTGACCTTATTATTGCGCGCTAATTGCCGTGCGTAAATGATGGGGTTTTCTTGAATAGCCACAAAACGTTCAGCGTTGTATTTTGGTCAACTACCTCTCTTCTTTTTCTTGGCAGATTCCTGACATGGCCCAATTCTCCATAGTGCCTTTCTATTTTGCTAATTCTGCCTTGAGAAAGCCGCGGTAGATCGAGATGATTTATTTGAAATAATTCAGCTACCTCAGTTTGAGCACGATTTCAATGCGAAAGGCTTCCGTTAAATAAGCCATGCTAGATAATTTACTACGACGTGAAGATGTGAAAACTACACTATAAGAATTATTTACTTAAATAAACGAGCAGGGAAAAATTGTAACGGTATAAACGGGTGGTAGAACGGGATTACAGATAAATTGGCCTTTTTGCCCCGAGTAGTCAGCGTTTTGGGTGTGGGTATGATGTTGCTAAATTTTGTACATCCAGAATAGTAAATCGTACGTAAGTCAAAATAGAGGATGAAGACGTAATCAGAATGTTTGGTAGTCAAAATAAGGGTCGTCGTGCCAAAATTACGAGTACATAGCGTGTCTAAACATACAAAAAACATACGCTTACCTATCCGCAATCAATTCCAGGTGTGCTGGACAGCAACTCAGCAAACCACCTGAAATAGGGCTTTAAAATAGCACTACACGCTTGTCAAATAAAAGCGTGATAAACACTCAATAAAGTTACGTTACTTTACTACACCTCAGTGTAATAATAATCAAAACAAAACAAAAAAAAATTACCTTTGTTGAAGGCACTCTAAATGAATTAATAATCAACTAAAAATCAAATAAAACACTAAATATCATTAACGCTATTACTCAATAATAAAAAAACTAACTTCGTTACGTTAAAATTTTACGCTTCTAAATTACTGGAAAACTTGCAATTTGCAAAAAAACTTTTATGTAACACAAAAGGGTTTACACAGAATTAAAACACATTTATAAAACCTAACAAATCTATAATAAAATAAAAAAAATAAGATAAATATAAACATACGATAATGCGTATAAACAAAAAAATACAAAGGCTTAAAAGGCGACAGAATGTCTGGCCATGGTTCTGCGTAACGCCGTTCTAAATTGTTTAATCTATAGATATATATATATATATATATATATATATATATATATATATATATATATATATATATATATATATTTCGTGGATTATTTACCCACACTACTATAGGGTCAATTGCCCTTTACTACTAAAATAAAAAATAAAAAAGTGTGAAGGCGGGGCGTCAGAATTATGATTAATTTCAATAACTAAATTAAAACAACAACTTAAATTAAAAGATACACGACTCCGCTTTCAAACCTTCATCAACAAATAAAATAATTCGAGATACACACACAGGAAATCTTGAAAACATTCAATAAAAAAAACAATATTATATTACCTTAATGTCTAAATTAACACCTCCTCTGTGTTACAATTCAAAACGATGACCAATGACTGCTATGACGGATACGGAATCTTCATGGTCTGGCAAAATGATGAATGAAAATGTTGACTAATGTTCTTTGTACACAAACAATTCCTTAATTGAATTTCGGTAAAACGTTACTGCGTTAATTAAAAACTTCTTTTTAAATAATAATTTGTGCGCTCAACTTGCTTGTTAACTTTTATCTTTCAAATAGTTTTATTCACATTAACAATCCAAAATGTTATTAACTTGATTTAAATAACGATAATTTTAATATACAGCGAAAGTTTCTTTATATTTCACACCACAAGAACGCTAATTTTAAAATCCGCAAAAGCGATATAAACCAATGAGTTCACCGAAGCACTAATATAACACGACGATGATCTCTAGGTGACTTGATGACGTTAAATCGAAATCGGCACTAGGTATAATCCTTTGGTGACTGAACAATTTTAATAAAATCCCTTCACAGGTCTTCTTCAGAAGTAGATTAACTACCCTTACTACACAAAAAAGTACGTTCGTTAAACACCAAAAGGTCCAATACATCAACGTTCTAAACCACCCCTTAAAGCGTAACAATAACCTTCACCGTACTACTGCTCGAAGCGCGATCAGTTTCAGAATCCATCTTTGATTTTTGAATCCCACTACTCACAAAAAATCTTATCTAATTTAATTCCAGCATGACATCACATACACATAAATCTACGTTCTTTCTTTAAATTACGTAATTTTTACAAAACTTTCCATTAAATCTTAGGGAAATCAAACGAAATAAACGTTATTTAAACTTATATACAACTATTTACAAATAAACATTACTCAAACTTCTATAAACGGGGAATAATAAGAAAAAACAACCTAAATTACGGAATAATAATTCACAAACAAAACAAACTAAAGCTCGCCACACACACACCATCCCTAAAGGTCGCAACACACGTAACACAAATTTATCTATAAAACTCAACTTGACAACAAAAAAAAATGTATGTACGGAATCTAACTAAGTGCATAGAATTACAAACAAAATTACCCACTACGTATACAGGGTGTTCAAAATACCCTGACAAAATACAAGGAACAGACAATACTGTAATTTATTAATGTGGACACTAACAAATCAAGCAGGTAACTAAAATCGAGATTAAACCACAGAAGATTAAGATCGTTTTTCATCAACAATAAAACCTGGTTTGCTAAGATATTAAATGCACGTTATCAATACGGCACATTTTTATCTATCGACTAAAAAGCATTTAGTGAGTGAAAGAAACACAGAAGATAAAGATTTTTTCCTTCAGCGATAAGATCAGGCTTGTTGCGATAATAAATGCATGTTATCACTACGGTATATTTTTGATAAATACTGCGTTGTATTTCTCTTAATACAAGCTTTCACACGGTGTATCACTTGATATACAATTACATTTGAAAAAAAAGTTAGGGGTGGCTTCACCCCTGGGGATGGATATATGGACAAACTGTAAACCCCAGATTGAGGGCTGGAAACAGTTATAAAGAATGCCTATCATATTTTTTCTCCCGGACTTCACTCCTTTGAGTTACAGAATTTATTCCGCTTAAAATATTCGAATACCACGCTTCCATCAAAATTAGTCAAAGAATCCCGGAAAAAGCGTTGTTTCCTTAAGGAAAGCCGGAGTCGGGCTCTTTTAACTTTTAACCAACAGAGAAAACCATCTCATGCAGTTTCCGGGAAACACCGCTTTTCATTAACGATTAACGATAGTTTTGGACGCAATAGTGGCATTATATATGAACATTGATCAAACCAGCTTTAGCAAAGCTTTTCTAAAACAATTGTATCTAATTGTACACTTAATAAAATTTCCTAAAAGGGGATATTTACGTACGATTTTCACTCACAACCAAATGTACCATACTGGGTTGACTTTTTGCTATAAAATACGATGAAACGTAAACGTAAAATGCAATATTTCTTCATCATAACGTTACAAAAAACGTGAACAGAAAGTTACAATCTTCTTCAGCAACGTAATATATTACCAACCTATAGTACAAAAACAAAAGGTACCGTTCCATCTAAAATGTTCAAATGTAACAAATTAATGCACGAATGCAAAGAAGATAATTACATACCTTTATAGAGAGTAACTAAGTGAACTGCAGGTGATGCATCTGCAAAAAGGTGCAACGGAAATAACGCTTTCCAAATTACATGGGCACAAATTACAAACGGGTGTGTTCACCAACAACGTGGAACAAAAATGTATCGTAGGATCAGAAAGACGAATTATACTAAATTTATATACAATGAAAAAACTGCTAAAATAGCTATGCTTAAACATATCCGAAATTATGCATCTTTCACATATAATTTTAAATTAGAAATAAAAGTCTTGAGAATTACATATTTTATCTTAACTTTTTACCTTTTAAAATGCACTAATCTGCATTCTAACATTCCCATACAAATAAAGTAACAAAACAAGTTTAATGATGCTAACGCACCTTTGAACTTGATAATTAAGACACAAATCTAATTTTAGCCTGCACAAGCCGGGAAGCACACAAGGAAGTGCGACTCAGGAATTACCTACAAACAAAACGTTTTCTTGTACTATTGAAAAATTGATATAATAAGAAAATTATCACTTATTAAAGGTTAAAAGCCATTTTTTTAAACGATCTCAATAAAACTGTTACCTACCCCGAAAATATGCAAAAATTCGAATTAATATTTATGTCAAATTTGTGAAACACAAGTAATCCATTAAACATGTACACGTGGGAAAACGTTTGTATCATAAAAAGGTAATAAGTATTACATTTGCCACATTTAGCGAAATTTATTCATTTGTTAAGCATTTGTCCCCTTATATGTATAATATAATGCACATAATCCTTGATTTATATACAATTCAGTATAAAGTACACAAATTCATTAAAATTTATATTAATAAAATACAGACATTTCATCTTCATCTGCTAAACGTGATAACCAAGGCTATTAAGAAATATTCTTTGATTTCGCTTCCATCAAAACTAAAACATTTTTTTGGGCTATCTAATATGTAATTACCTTTAATAAAGGTCTTTTCGCTTTTTTTAAATAAAATTAGCAGATTGAGGTAGAGATATTTACAAAGCGTAAGTTTGTCGCCTTCTATGAAGTACGTTGATAGAGACCAGATATGTTAAAACTCTAAATAAAACAGACACAGACACGGACACGGACACGGACACGGACACGGACACGGACACGGACACGGACACGGACACGGACACGGACACGGACACGGACACGGACACGGACACGGACACGGACACGGACACGGACACGGACACGGACACGGACACGGACACAGACACAGACACAGACACAATTAGCCACGGTGTTATACCATATCCTTCATCTCCTAAAAATAATGCATTCAAACCCTGAAAATCATTCTTTGTAATGTCTTAAATTTCTGAGTTACTCTGAATCCCTGAATTCCAGTTTGTCAACCCAGGTCCCCTACATATCTCAAAAATATTTTCATCTTATCAAAGTTATATACAGCACTTTCTCTTTTTTCTTCGGATTCTGCACCCAAAAACTGATTTGGCATCCACTTGACATTTTCTTAGTAAACCGATACAACTCGTTAAAGTCACAATCACACGTACTTATGCTAGGTTTGTCATATTTTTTGGAACCCAAATTAAGCATGAACTCAGCCATAGTTTCGCCTTGTTCGTCAAACTGAAGTCTGCTGCATATCAGGTTGCAACATTATGGAGTAGATTCTCACCCCAAAGATCTTGAACAAATTTTGATTCATAGCAAAAGTGGGAATTTACTAACCACAAATTGTACATAAGAGTACTTACTCAAGTGGAGCATCTGATTGTCGTTTTTGTTCATGCCGAAATTATTGAGTATAAACTAAATGCTCATGCTTGTTCATGTTACCATTTGTCATCACCACGATAATTCCCTTACCGTTATTGAAGGCCAATATAATAGGTATACGGCAAGAACAAAATATGGAAAATCGTTAACAATTTGTGTCAGATAAGGCACTTAGGCGCGCAACATTAATTACGTGAAACATGTAAATTCAATAAATATTTTTTCGATGTCTTGATAAAATGTGATCTCGAAAACACAAAGAATTCGATTAACTACTTTTTCATGAAAACTGTACAATACGTTTAATGTATTTTTTTGCACACTGACAATGATTGTCACGTAGAAATAAATACACAGTAAAAGAATTAATTACGAATTCTCACAGTTAAGAAGTATAGGTGCCTTGTTTATTTTAAACGATGGAACTACGCAGACTTCAAGTAGCTCAAATTTAATCAAACGTCCAAAAGCGCAGAAACCTTTTCTACAAATAAAACATTGTTTTGCATTTAATAAAACTTTTTTCCTTTTGAGAAATTAACAGGAAAAGATAACATTAAATAGAAAAGAATGAAAATTAAATAACTATAAATAAATCTTGTGAGAGTGCGCATTTTCTAAAAGCACACACAATTTTAATTTAACGCTTCAAATCTGTTTAAGTATACATCTGTCTCTGATTTCATCCAGTATCCTAACTAATCTAATTCCAAATAAAAACATACATTTGAATCGTTCAGAAAGATTCTTGGGGCACGAAACCTATATAACATATATAGGTTTTCAATTTTTCTGGTAGAGATGTTCCATTTCAATACAGGATATCGATAAAATCTAAATCTTGTGCATAAAACATATCGATATAAATGGAAATAGATTTGTCACTTGCACATACTTTATATTTATATAATTACAACAAAACCAAAGAGATAAACAAATCAAATACATGTAAGAAGTTAAATGGTCTGCTCACATTCAAAGCTTTTTTTAAAGCTTAATGACGATTTACTGAAGTTTGCAGAAAATGAAGCTTTTAGAATTTAACGACAAGAAAATACAGCTTTTATGTTAAAGTTTTAAATGAACGCTATCAAAGAAAGGGATCATCGAGAAAACTCTTAGGTAGAAATCGTGATACGTAGCACTTCAAATGTCTACATCCAAGACCTCCATTACCATCTAGGTATATTTCATTCCATGAATAGAGGTTTATTAGTGATTTCTGATTTTCTTACTCTTCCACGCTTTCACTTTAAAATAATTTTTCAGTCAGACAATTTGGATATTCTCATTATTCATGAATATGAATAATTCCCAAAGTTGCAATTTTAAGTAGCCAAACAAACTATCAGGCAGTGGCGTTTTGTTTTTAATTTATTACATATTGCTTTGTTGTTTGATTTATGGCAAACATAATTTAATTAATTTTATTAAACCGAAATCCCTAAATATGTTTAAACATCAGATTGCTATTTAATTAGATGTTCACAATTTTTCTAAGTATTTCCTGTTAGTTAATTATTATTCATCGTTTTATTTATTTATTATCCTTTTTCAAGCAAATATATCTCCCATTATATAAATTCGGTTAACATCAAGGTACACTTTTCTTTATTCCTCAACAACAAAATTTTCTTCTAAGCTTTAGTTAACTGTTTATTTATTTTTATAAGATTATTTTTCGGAGAGGAAGGAGAGAGAGAGAGGGAGAGGGAAGGAGAGGAGAGGGAGAGGGAGAGGAGAGGGAGAGGAGAGGAGAGGGAGGGAGAGGGAGAGGGAGAGGAGAGGAGAGGAGAGGAGGAGGGAGAGGAGGAGAGAGGAGAGGGAGAGGAGAGGGAGAGGAGAGAGGGAGAGGAGAGGGAGAGGAGGAGAGGAGAGGAGAGGGAGAGAGAGGAGAGGGAGAGGGAGAGGGAGAGGGAGAGGAGAGGAGAGGAGAGAGGAGAGGGAGAGGGAGAGGAGAGGGAGAGGGAGGAGAGAGGAGAGGAGAGGGAGAGGGAGAGGGAGAGGAGAGGGAGAGGGAGAGAGGGAGGGAGAGGAGAGGAGAGGGAGAGGGAGAGGGAGAGGGAGAGGAGAGGGAGGGAGAGGGAGAGGGAGAGGGAGAGGGAGAGGGAGAGGAGAGGAGGGAGAGGGAGAGGAGAGGAGAGGGAGAGGAGAGGGAGAGGGAGAGGAGAGGGAGAGGGAGAGGGAGAGGAGAGGGAGAGGAGGGAGAGGAGAGAGGGAGAGGAGAGAGGGAGAGGGAGAGAGAGAGGGAGAGGGAGAGCAGAGGGAGAGAGTTAGAGGAGTAGTCCATTCTGTCAGAGATTGCTAGAAGGAGATTAGAGTCAGAGAGTAGACAGAGAATGAGAGTAGAGGAAGTAGAGGTAGATGTCAGTTAGATGGCAAAGACGAGATAGAGGGTATGAGGAAGGGAGAGAGTATTGTCGGTAATGAGTGAGATGGCAACAATGATAGAATGGTATAGGAACAATATGGTAGCGAATCTAATGTGGTCGATGGTCATTACAAGTTTTTGGATTTTACACCAGATTACGATGCCTTTCCAAATAGCCGCGTTCCTTTTGGGAAAACTTTTAAAAGTATTGATCGTAGGTTACCGGAAACAGGTAAATTAATTAAACAATATTATCAGGGTAAACAATGAATTGAAGTCTAAGAGCAAGTATTGTCAGGTAACTGTCAGTTTAGTATGAGCAACTAATAATTTCAATAAGGGTATAGCAAAAACAATTACTTTTCGGTTAATGACGAATCATACGAATGAAGATATGGTCGATAGGTACACTAAATATGGTCGATCCTTTGGGAATGCTCTTAAAGCATGGAGACCAGCATGCCTTTCCAAATAGCCGCGTTCCTTTTGGGAAAACTTTTAAAAGTATTGATCGTAGGTTACGGGAAACAGGTATTTATTAAATTACACTATGTATTTTATTTCCTTCTCTTTAATTATTTTGATAGGTTCGTTTAACGTATCCGTTAGTCCAATATGAAAAAGCTGTCATACGCGCAGTAGAAGAAAATCTAGGCTCCAATAAGCGAGAAAATGCAAATCATTTGGGCTCGCAAATTCAACAGTATGGCGAGTATTTCACTAACAGTTATTGAAACAGTACCACGTTCAATGGGTACAAACATTGTCACCGCTTATGGATTATCTACCCCAGCTAGAATTTTCCCAATAGTTTATTCAAAAATGACGTGGAAATTGTCAGTTTAATAATTTAGCGTTGTTCACCGATAAAAAAACTTTTAGTAGAGACCGTATTGTAAATTTTCACAACACGCAATGGGCTGTGAACAAATTAGAAACACATAAGACAACTGGTCTCTTCCTGCAGATAAGACATTTGATAATGGAACGAGTCAGAAGATGTATTAAAATGGGCGGTGGTCATTTGGTACATTTCTTATAAATAATAACAACTTTAGTGATTAGTGTTTGCTTGTTACAAAAAAAACAACTTTTAGTAAACTTAATTTATTATTGTAATAAAACCTTTGATCATAGGATTTCTTTCTTGTTTTTAGTAAGAGGTGCATTGTACCATTTTTTCTTAGACTTGAACTCATTGTTTACCTTGCCGTAATTTGTTTCTTGCCTGATTCTGAAGAAATAGTGATATTTAGCGACTCTTACTAATAGTATATTTTTTTATGTAATAGGTATGGGTGAATCATAATTTGATGTCAAAATAGCAAAAAATTGAAGTGTTAGAAAAAGGGGGCCAAACTTACCCAATAACCCCCCTGGTATGCACCCCCCTGGCTTAACTTTTCTCGGTGGTCTCAAATAATTGGCTCACCGTGTATTTTAGATACTGAAAGAAGGCAGCCCAGTGCTCGTACGTACAGAAATTTGGTAATTAATTTAAAAGAATATGGTTCATTTTCAAAACCTACTAGAAATCCGAAATTACGGAATGTAGATGCAGAACTAAATGTATTACAATCAGTTATTGAAAATCCTTCAACATCTGTTAGAGAAATTGAACAGAACACTGGTATTTCGAAAACTACATCACAAAAAACTTTAAAGCGTCACAGGTATAAGTACACCATTCTGCAGGGACTTACAGATGGAGATCAGGGGAGAAGATTACAATTTTGCCAATGGTATGTTAATTAATGTGAGAATAACGATAATTTTCCAGCTACGATTTTGTGGTCTGACGAAAGCAGATTTACAAATAATGGCCTTTTCAATCGACACAATGTTCACTTTTGAAACCGTGAAAATCCTCACGTTGTTAAGAATAGCCGGCATCAAGTGAGATTTGGTTTTAACGTCTGGTGTGGCATTTTAGGCGCTAAACTTATTGGGCCCATATATTTTAACGAAACATTAAATAGTGAAAGGAATTTGAATTTACTACAAACTGATTTAGAAAATAAACTTGATGATTTACCACTGATTGAGAATATTAATATCTGCTTCCAACAAGATGGCGCCCCACCCCACAATTCAAACATCGTCAGCGAATATCTTAATAATCGATTTCCAAATTCATGGATTGGTAATCAAGGGTCGATTTTATGGCCACCCAGATCTCCAGACTTAACGCCCTTGGACTTTTTCCTTTGGGGCTACGTAAAAAATCGAGTGTACGTGCAAACATTTGAGAATGCTGAAGATCTTCGTGAAGCTGTTCTTGCAGCATTTGGTAGCATTAAACGCCAAAAACTACGCAGAGCAATTACGTCGACACTACGCAGGGCACAATTATGTTTAGAACGGAATGGTCAATTGTTTGAACATCTTTTATAATTGAATAATTATCGCTAATACTATTACCTGCTTAACTCTTGTTGTTATCTATTATTTGTCGTTTTCTCATGTTTCACGGCCTACTTATTGTTAGAGTTTTTAATAAAATACATTTTTTTAAATTTTCTTTGTTGTTTTTAAAAATAGATAGTACATGTGCTATATCATTGTAAAGAGGATAAAAAAACACGATCAATTATTTCAAAGCCGACTTGTCGTTTCATAAGAAAAATTTAATTTAGGGGTTGAAACTAAAAAATAGAAAGTGCAAATAAAAATCCAAATTGATATTTAAATTCTGCATAAAAAATATCTTAATAAAGTGCAAACAAAATTTATATGTCTAATATAACAAAAAAGATATTACAAGAAAAAGAAATTTGACATTTTTCTGTTTCTTGCCATAAGTCTTAAAATACATGGAAATTCGGAAATTGGAGAGTGTGCTATAATTTCACTAATCCTTAGGAGTAATTCATCTAATTTAACCAAATCTGTATTTTTTATAATAAGCGAGATCCCCATGCTGGAAATGTTATCTGGGACACGTGTATATATATAAATATATATAAATATATGTATATATATATATATATATATATATATATATATATATATATATATACGCAATTGCTACAATTTCAAAATCCTATCACAAATATTCAGCTGATGTACAAAAAAATTTGGTACTAGAATTGTGGCCGTAATGTCGGTTAAACACTTGTACTGAGTTTGGAATTTTTGCCAGTCGCACTAACAGCGAGCGGTTCTAGGTTCTAACCTAGACAGCGATATTACTTTCACGGAAGCAGAATTTCACATCTTGGTCGGACCACATCTGCATTTGTCCATATTTTGCGCATACAGTCTCTTTATTTGACCTGTTGTAACTCTAACAAAACAATTGTTTTTTTTAAATGCTGTCAAAGCGTTCTGTGGCTCTCTACTTTTCATACCCATTGCAACCTCCATGATGCTGTCAGTTTGGCGATACATTGTAATTTTTCTAGACATCTAAAAATTCTGCTGTAATACATTTGCATATAGTATCATAACGTTTAGGTATATTTTTTAACAAAATTAGTGCAAATAAATTTCTTCTAAATAACTAAATTTAATGTTGCTGTAACTAATAAGGGTCCATAAACTACTGTTTATCGTCACGGTATTTATGGTAAAAACACAACATTGGTGTTACTGATATTCAGTACTAGCCTCACCATTACGAATGTAGATAAACCACAAAAATTTATTTTACTATTGCAAATAATCCTCAGTTACTAGTAATTTTAGAGATATGTTTATGATGAAAAATTTTTCACAGTAGCTCGTATAATTTACTTTGTATCACTTTTCGCAAAATGCTAGCTACATTTTAGGTCAATCTAATTTTTTATAGCATTTTAGAACGTGTAATAAAATGTTTATAACCATACAACGACGTAATAGGTATTCATATTCTTACATTCCTGTTTACGAAATCGCATATGCGCACTTAAAACGTCATTTGTCAGATATTATTTTACTGAATCACCACTAGACCATTAAATCATTTACATATTAAGAAAAATTCCTTATTGAAATACATTTAAATTTGGTTTTGGTGACAATGAATATGATAACAATACTTGATTTAATAACGTATCGAGTTCGCCAGTTTGGGTGTAATTGAGTTTAAGAAAAATCTATTTTCCTATTTTAAACCGAAGTCATCTTCGGATTACGAGAGATATTTTCTAGTTGTATTTCTACATGTTTTTGAGGTACTAAATAACGCCATTGGGCATATATATATATATATATATATATATATATATATATATATATATATATATATATATATATATATATGTATAAGAATCTTGATTTCACAAAGGGTAAGCCACATGTTCTCTTCCAATCCAATTATAATGTTTAAAGAATGTTAAAGAAAAAAAAACTTTTTGGAGCTCGACTTACGAATAGAGGTAAAACCTATTGTCAAAGTATTACTTTCTACTTATTCGGAGTATATTTTTTTTGCTTTTTGATTCTTCTGGTCCTTCTTGCTTGCTTCTCGTTACACGTTTCAACTAGATGTTCGAGGTAACATCGTTCTAACCTGTACTCGCCTATACACACGGTAATGATCGGTGGATCTTTCGGATAGCCAAAGATACATGTTATTTACTCATCGGACAAGGTCAGACTATTCTAATTACACTATGCTTCTTTTATAACAATGCAAAAGTTGGTACGATAGACGTTTATAATCAACAACACTGCCTTTTCCGTATACAACGTACCGCTGCAACCTAAACCTGTATTGTAATCAAAGATACCTCCATAGTCAGCAGGAAATAGTTACCTTATTAAAAGTTTCGTTGTTCACACTTGTTTTGAACTGAGATAAAGGTTATAGTGTGTATTGCACTCAAGTATCCCTCCGTTAATTCTTTTTGGAATTGGTTAAAATAGCCTAGTTTCTGTTTACTTTTCTATGATTTCTAGAACCACACCCAATCACGTATATTAACGTTACCACCCGTTTTACTTTGTCAGTTACGAGTTTTATCTGTGATTTGCGAGGGAAGCTGTCAATTTAGTTATTAGCATATAGCGGTTGTCCTTGTATTCTTGTCATTTTACTGCAGTATTTATTTAACAATTACATAATTATTTTAACTTACTGTTTTAGATTTAAGTATGTGTGTTGAAATATTTTACATAACTACATTACTATTGATTAATTATAAGGGTGTGTGTGTAAATAAAATTTTTTTTCGTTTGTGAAACAACGGCAAGTCAGTTAATCCAAAAATTTTTAAGTCAAAGTATAACCAGGTAGGCTGAATTTCTCCTTTTCAGGTTAACCCTTGACAATACTTCCAGATAAACCAGGGAAGGCATTTTTTTTGTTGTAAAGGTTTTTAACATTTCAAATTTTTGGTTGCTCAAGGAGAATTATATATATATATATATATATATATATATATATATATATATATATATATATATATATATATATATATATATATATATATATATTATTCAAAGGATTTAGTTGTTGAATTCATGTGTTTCAGATATTTTAATTTATATATTTATATAATTTTTTATGTTTCAATTGGTTTAACAGTTGGATATTCATTACGTTTATGTTATTACTCAATATTTGGTAGATTTAATTTTTTAAGATTTTTATTTGTTTACCTTTTTATATAAAAATTATAACTAATTATAATTTTAATTGGTGTAGTATTTTATTATAGAAATGTTGACCATGGATGATTTGAATATTATGGTGGAAAGGGAAGATATAATCAGTTATTTAATCATTCAAGTTTATTTCAAATTTTTGTAAATAATTCATTAAAAATTTATTTAATATTATTTATGATATGAATTATTTTGTTATTTGTTTATTTATACTTTAATAGCGTATTATTGAAGATATTAAGGAGAATTAATTCTTAGAGTGTTTATAAAAATTGAATTTTAGTTTTACAATGAAAATGTAATGTTTTACTTAAACTATATAAATTAGAAATATTAACATATTAAAATGCTATATCTGAAGTTAGTTTAAATGGTAAAATTTTACAATTATATTATCAACACTAATATAACCTCTATTTGGTTTCATTTAATAATAAGGACGGATTTTATCATCAATGGTTAGGTCGAAGTTAACTGCAGTGTTGCTTCTTATTAAAGATAAATTGATTATTTTAATATTTGTTAAATGCAAATTAAATGTTAATTTTAACTATTACCCTTAATGCCTTAATAAACTCATTTTAATGCTCCTTGTTTTCACTCATGGTATAATCCTACTAATAAAATTGTAATGAATAAAATTGTGATTATAATAAATGAAAATAGATTAGAGGTTTTTAATGTTACAATAATAGGTTATAAGAGAGATTTCAATGTCAAAAATTAAGAATATAATTGCAATTAAAAAAAATTGTAATGAAAAAGGCAATCGAGGGGAGAATTTTGGATCACATCCATATTCAAATGGGGATCTTTTTTCTCGATCATTAATTATTTTATAAGAAATTATATTATTAATTATAATTAGTAGTAAAGAGATAATTATGGTTAAAATTGATAAAATTATAATTATTATAATTGTTTATAGATCTTTCAATTGGAGGTTAAAAATAATGTTTATACTGTATAAATTTATCTACCTCATCAGTAAATTTAAATATAAAGAAATAATCAAACTACATCAACAAAATGTCATTATCATGTTGCTGCTTCAAATTCAAAGTGATGAGATGAAGATAAATAACTATTTAAGTGCCGTAATAAACATATTAATAATGTTCCAATAATAACATGCCATGAAAACCTGTTGCTAAAAAGAATGTTGATCCGAATACTGAATCTGCTATAGAAAAAGGAGATTCTAAATATTCATATCCTTGAAGAATTGTAAAATATAAACCTAAAATAATAGTAATTGATAACCCTTGAATAGTTTGAATATAATTATTTTCTATAAGCCTGTGATGGGCTCAAGTAACCGAAAATCCTGATGCAATTAAAATTAATGTATTTAATAATTTAATTTGAATTGAATTAAATGGAATGATTCCATTTGGAGGTCAAATTATACCAATTTCAATTGTTGATGATAACCTGGAGTGAAACTTCAGAAGAATGAAACAAAAAATAAATAAAATTATTCCTCATGGTAATCCTTTTTTTTTTAATATATGCGCTTCGACTGCAGGGTCATTTGCGGGTTACTTTTTTTGTTTCTGAGTTTTTTCTCATGGTTGAGTCCAGGTTGTTTTCCATAGATTTTTTGTTATTGGATTTTATATTTTGTCATACAAGTTTAGTGCCTTTAGGTACTGTATAGTGTTTTTTATTGCAGTTAATTTATAGAGATTTGCGCTCAATCTGTTTGATATTGAAAATGTGTATCTTAGTGTAGCATACTCAGGACAACTGCAGATTATATGTTCTACTGTGATGAGCGCGTTGCAGGTTGTGCATATGTTTCGGGGTTTATTTTGAAGTATCGTTTGATGTGTAATTGATGTGTGCCCTAATCTAAGACGATGTACAATGCTAGAGTCTTTTCTATCTGTTATCATTAGTCTCCATTTAGTGATGCTAGTTTTTACATTTTTTAGAAGAGCGTTGCTTCTGTCCCAATTCTGTTGCCATAAACTATTTATTTTGCTTTTCATAAATTTTGCCAGGTTTGGGTATGTTGCTAAAGCGGTTTTAGGCTGTGTTACGTCATTGGCTGCTAAATGGGCAGCTGTATCTGCTCTCTCGTTACCAATGATTTTAACATGTCCCGGTATCCATACGAATTTAATTACAAATTTTTGATCTGCGAGATGTTTGATAGTGCTTATAATCATTTGTATTATAGGGTTTTCATTGAACGGGTTTAGTATGCTGACTAGAGAACTTTGCGAATCGCTAGCTATCAGTAACCGTTTATTATTTGTGGCAAATTCACAGAAGCGTAGAGCTTGCCATATGGCATACAGTTCGGCTTCGTATATAGAAGTATAAATCGGCAAAGACCAGCTATGTTCTACGTTATTTGCTGAGAAAGCAGCCCCTACACCTGTACTGGTTTTGGATCCGTCTGTATAGACTATCAAGTAGTCTCGATGCTCATTCAAAATTTTATTAAATTTAATTTGGTGTACTGATGGGGGTGTATTTTCTTTTGAAAAACTCGACAGCTCGTTGATTATATTAGGGGATGACACTAGCCACGGCGGGATCTCTAGTGGTCCTACCTTAATTATAGAGGAAATTTTGGCATTTATCTTTTCAAGTATACGTGTGATATTTACAGCTAATGGCTTGTGCGATCTTTGCCAGTTGGTAATGATCGGATTAGTTGAAAACAAAACATCATAGTTTGGGTGGTTTTCTTGGGCTCTAATTTTGCACGCATATCTTAACATTTTTGTTTGCCGATGCAGCTCTACTGGTAAAAACCCAGATTCGCAGCAGAGACTTTCGCTAGGACTTGTATAAAAGGCACCTAGTGCATATCTTATTCCCGCATTTTGAACTGTTTGCAGTGGTTTGAGAACACTTGGAGCGGCTGATGAGTACGCCTCACAACCGTAATCGATTTTACTTAGTATTAGTGCTCTGTATATTTGCAACAGGATCTCTGAATCTGCTCCCCAACGTAAATGAGATAAAGCCTTCATTACGTTTAGACTTTTCTTACAACGCGTTATTAAATTAGTTATGTGTTGTTTCCATGAAAGGGTGGAATCTAGTATTACCCCCAGGAAAACCCCAGAATTCTTACATATGATAGGATTGTTATTCAATGTTAGCCGTGGTCCGTAATGGGACTTTCGGAGTTTGCAGAAATGTATTGAGTAAGTTTTGACTAGTGAGAGAGTGAAACCCATATCTTGGGCATTTAGTGATATTTGATCAATAGCGTGCTGCAATTTTCTATCTATTTGTCCTAGGGTAGGCGCGGAATATAGAATCGTCAAGTCGTCAACGTATAGGTATTTATTGACGTCTTCAGGTACAGAGGATACTAACTAACTAAGAGTTGATTGCTATTGAAAACAGGGTAACGCTTAGCGTGGACCCTTGAGGGATGCCATTTTCTAAAAATCTGACGGATGAAAAAGAGTTGCCTACACGCACTCGAAATACTCGCTCTTTGAGGAAAGAAGATATAAATATTGGTAGGTTTCCCCTTAGTCCGCAGTCGTAGAGCTTTTTTATTACCCCATACCTCCACGTCATGTCATATGCCTTTTCAATATCGAATAATACGGCAACGGCATGATGTCATTCAGCAAAGGCCTTTAATACAACATCTTGCAAGTGAACTAATAGATCTGTTGTACATCTATGTTTTCTAAAACCTGTCTGGCAGTTTGTTAGATATTCCTTTTTTCCAGTGTCCACATTAATCTAGTGCTAACCATCCGCTCGAATAATTTTGCTATGCATGATGTTAAGCTTATCGGTCTGTAACTGGAAGCGAGGTATGGGTTTTTCCCATTTTTAAGGATAGGTATAATAGTCGCTTCTTTCCATTTTGGCGGATACGGTCCTTTAGTCCAGATTCCATTAAATACATTTAGGAGTTGTTTTTTATACTCTGTTGTCAGATTGCGTAGCATTTCAACGCGATGTTAAGTTCTTTAGTAGAGAATGGGGCATTATACTCGTATTCATTACTATCCGAGAAATCTAGTGGAATCTCTCGATTTGTTTTAGTCCCTAAGAAAGAATGATTATAGTTTTTGGAACTACTGGAATATTCGAATTGGTCCGCCAAAAAGTCTGTGACTTGATTTGGATCACTGGTGATATCATTTCCATTTATCTCCAACTGAATGGAATGTGCGTTACGTTTGCCTGATACTGCTTTTATTCTCCTCCAAACCTCAGTGTTTGGAGTATTACGATTAATGCTGCTGACATAATTATTCCAGGAGTCCCTTTTACTCTGAAGAGTAACTCTTCGTGAAAAACCTCTAGCCTTTGTGAATGAGATAAGGTTTTCATGTGTCGGATATTTTCGAAAGTTGTTTAATGCACGCTTTTTGGCTTTTATGGACTCTTGGACCACGTGATTCCACCACGGTACTTTGCGGTTGGTTAGTTTTCCACCAACTTTCGGAATTGCAGCGCTAGCTGCACTAATTATGTCATTTGTGACT
This sequence comes from Vesta saturnalis, assembly GCA_036346205.1. Classification (NCBI taxonomy): domain Eukaryota; kingdom Metazoa; phylum Arthropoda; class Insecta; order Coleoptera; family Lampyridae; genus Vesta; species Vesta saturnalis. The sequence goes on from JARFJB010002010.1 coordinate 1,027,381, forward strand.
TTGTCTATATTCGGAGTTGTGGAGCTTTTATCAATAAGTGCATCTAGCTGATCTTGGAACACATCCCATTTAGCCTTACCAAAATTCCATTTGATGGGGCTTATCATAGGTGCATCTTCATGTTCCGCCTTTATCACAATTGGGAAATGGTCACTGAAGTTTAAATCATCTAACACTGTCCAAGAAAATAATGTGGCTATACATGGAGATACTATTGTTAGGTCTACTGCGGAAAAAGACCCGGATCTGGCGCATAGATGAGTATTTTCTCCCGTGTTCATTAGATATAGTTGATGTATATCTTATGCTCTCGAGATTTTTTCCACCAGTATCTGAGCGTGAGGAATCCCATAGGGGACTGTGGGCATTAAAGTCCGCTGACTAACGACATCTTCAATGTCTTGCTGTTGTCAGTTTGTGTTTGGTAGATATATATTACACAGTGTAATTTTTAGTGGTGCAGATAGTCTTACGGCTACAATTTGTAGCTCCGTTTTGATAGGTAGTACAGTAAATTGGACATCCTCTCTGATTACAATTGCCACTCCACCTTTTGCTCTTTGTGTACATAAGGAATCTTTTCTGACTATATTGTGTCTGCGAAGCAGGAAGTTTTTCTCCGGTTTGAAATGGGTTTCCTGTAGACACAATATTATAGGGTTGAAATCGTTAATAATTTTTTTCAATTCACAGTAGTGATGAGCAAAACCATTACAGTTCCACTGGACAATAGTTCCCATGACTAAATTGATATAAAGGGATATAGAAACATTAAATTTTATGGACGATTAACGATGTTGTCGAATTTCACAATGTATAAATAAAATTCTGTTCGTAAGAACGTAAATAAAAAGTATGTAAATAAATTTTAACTATAATATAAACAAAAACAGTAATAAATTAACGATAAACAAACAATAGCCAAACAAACAACAAAAATACTTTTGTTACTTTTAATGTATGAAGTCCTTGAAATGATCTTTCACGTGAGATATCATGCCATCATTGATATATAACTATTAATGTTCTTATTCCTCCAATTAAAATAAAATATATATATATATATATATATATATATATATATATATATATATATTATATATATATATATATATATATATATATATATATATATATATATATATATATATATATATATATATATATATATATATATATATATATATATATATGAAATCATTTAATTAATCCAATCATTATTGTCTATTCTCTTGAATATAAGGTTACTAAAATTGTGAAAACATATGATTGGATAACAGCAACAGCTGATTCTAGGATAATTAATGTAAACTGAACAATAATTAGAAAATTGATTATAAAAATTGAAAGTTTATTTCCTGTTCTTGCTAACAGAGTAAAAAGTAAATGGCCAGCAATTATATTTGCTGTTAATCGAATTGCTCAAGTTCCAGGTCTGATTAAATTTGTAATTGTTTCAATACAAACTATAAATGGTATAAGAATTATAGGTGTTCCTTGTGGAACTAAATGAGAAAATATATTAATTGTATTATTAATTGATCCATAAATTATAAATGTTAATCATAATAGTAATGATAGTGAAAGAATTAATATTAAATGACTTGTTCTGGAAAAAATATATGGAAATAAACTTAAAAAATACTAACTAAAATGAACATAAATAATGAAATAAATATTGTAGTATTTCCTTTACTTAAATTTATATTAATTAAAATTATGATTTTCTTATTCAAAAATTGAAGTAATTTTAATTCATATTATATTAATTCGCGATGGGATAATTCAAATTGAAATTGATAAAATAATTAAACCAATTATTATTACAGTTCAATTTAATCATCATTTTCATTTAAATTGAAGATTTTTTTGTGTTTCTGTATATTTGTAAGCCACTTTGTCTCGGTCTATCTCAAATCGGGTCGTGTCTTAACAAGGCGGGGGTGGTTCGAATTTTGGTGCTTAACACTGTACACTTTGAATAATTTACAATAAAATGTTTTAAACGTATATTACCTATTTCTTCCATAAAACTAAATAATCAGATACTAAACTAGGTGAATTAAATTAACAACAAGAGAAATTTTATATCAGGTTAACCGGAGTGTTCTTCCTGGTAGCGCCCGTTTTGGTTGGTCCCCCGTGGACGGTAGTGGCGGAATTATTGGCTCCTGAGACGTTTCTGTGGAAACATAAATTATTGTGGTTCAATTGCTAGTGTGTTATGACAAAAAATATCCTGATAATGACGATTTTTTTTTATTTATTACGAACGCTTAGGCCGGCCCTGTAGACGGTGGCGTGGTATTTATCAGTTAGCGTTGTGTAATATTCTCCGTATTACATAAGCAGGGGACAACGATCGCGCTGGTGTTTGCAAGCAGGTCCAAGAGAAAAATTAATAATTTAAAGTAACCTTGATGCCCATGACTACTCTTACATGTGATTTGGCTTTCAGACTGAATAGATGTGAATTCAGTACTTGGAATTCTTCACAAAGGACAGGTTAGTATTTATACGTTTCTGAATGCAAATTGTTCGTACGCGTCTGATTATTTACTCTAACTGATCAGGATGATCTCAGGATTTCTTAATTGAGAACGTATTTAGATTGATTAATACATAACATTTAATTATGCCCGGCAATAGGACGCATTAATTCTTTATTATTAGAAAATGTCTGTTATCATTAAACGCGTATAACTTTCTTATAAGCGAAATTTATTCTATTTATTAAATACAGGGAAGACAGAGTTTATCACGAACTAATCTACGTTAGTTATTATTAGACATTGCTTCTATTATTAATTATTGTAAACGAATTAATCTAAGGCGGGTTTACACGATCTTTTAGGACTGCGTGAACTAAATTAAACAATTCTGAGAATTGTTTCAGATGGAATGCAGGTGTCTTAAGTACACGATTATTCTCGGGGTTAAAATGAGAGAATTTACACGTATAATTTTCGTAATTTATTCTGATGCTGATAAATTAGTCAGGCCTTCGGGATTGTTTTTCGTTACGTGAAAATATACTCGCGATACAGGAATGTTTATCTTACCGGATTTCCGTAATTAAGAAATATTATTAGAAGAATATCTAACAAATTGGAGTCGGTCCGCGACACGCTGGAACACGTTTGATGCAATTTATTACGTAAACGCACCACGGGTTCGTCTTTATTTAACTGGAGGATCATGCGGGTGATCTCTAAGAATACGGCTTCTGGTATTGAGACTATCTTCAGGTCTTGGCGTCGCTTGTTTATATTGCTAATTTTTTTTCCAGGATCTGGTAGGTATATTGTATGTTTAATGGAGAACCCTTTATAAGATTCTGGGTCCAGCTCGTCGACTGCTGTATAAAGGGATCTCCCGGGAAGCGATAGAATTAGAGTGAAAACCCTTCTTGCCGCTGGAGTAAATGGAAGTTGACTTCATGGCGTTAGCCCACAGTAGCAACGTCCTGGTTTGTGTGTATGGTTACAGAAGGTGACTTGAGGCTTTACAGCCTCTCGTGACTTCTAGTGTGTGTATGTTTGCAGAAGGTGACTTCAGGCTTTACAACCTGTCGTGTACTTCTGGTGTGTGTACTGGAGCCCGCCGTTTCTCTGGGTGTCTGGTGTAATGTTTAAGAAAGGTGGTGCAATAAAACTTACGTGCGGTTAACCTTAGCGTATCACAACCAGCAGCTTGAGTGTATGACGCTGATTTACCGGTAACGGCGGATAAGTAACGCGATTAAAGATACACGACGGTTCAGGATGAACGGATGCGGCAATCGATAGGTCGGCGGAGTATACAACGAAATTAAGTACTCCAGGTGCGCGCGGTCTGGATATGGATTCTAGATTCTAGATGCTAGAGACTCGAGAGTAGCGACTGGAGAGAGGAGAGCGGAGTAGAGTTTCTTCCGTAAAAAGGAAAAGGCCACGTATTTCATTCCTAAGAGCGGGCTGCTCGAGCTTTTCGAGCTCCTTCAGCCACAATCACGGATTCCCAGCATACATACATACATTACGTATATATGCATGGTGGGATTAAGGATGGGTGTGGTCAGGCTAGGAACGGAAGGAACGGAGTTAGGGTTCTGAGGGGGAAAATAGTACCCCAGCATTCGCCTAAGTAGCCGCATATGGTGTGCATATACGCAGTGACCATGCCACTACATGTGTATGAGGAAAACCCCTGAAAAAACCTCATACAATGTAGACGGTAACGGGAATCGAACCCTTTACCTGCCGAATGCTAAGCAGGTTGTCACCACTACACCACTAGCTCGGTAAGAGTTTCTTCGGGTAGCGCCGCTGTCTTTATAGATAATTCGCGGTGAGTGGGTCCGGCTTCCATGCAGGGGTCCTCTGGCTGTGATTGGCTGAGGGTTCTCTGACGTAAGAACATTTGATGGTTTTTGATATCTACGTCGGAAGGGATTAAAATTAATTATTTGTGATGGAATATCGCGCAATCTTTTGCAATTGGTTTTACTATTATGCACCTTTATCTAACTTGATTACTGTAGGGCAATTAAAAAAATAATTAATTACAAAAATTTTAGTAAAGTGAAGCTGGATCTTTACATATTTTCATAAATTTTATTAAAATAAATTATTATATTAATTATTAATGCAATGGAAATAAATAGTAAAAATAAATAAAATCAATTTATAGGGGCTATTTGTGGGATTAAAAATTATTAAATTTAATTATTTTAACTTGTCAAGTTAATGTTATAAGAATTAACTAAATTTTTCATTAGAAGTAAATGCTAATTTACTATAAAATGGTTTAAGAGACCAGTACTTTCTTTCAGTCATCTAATGAAAAATATTGTACTCATTGAATAAAATATTTAGGTGAAATTCTTTCAATTACAATTGGTATAAAACTATGATTTGTTCCACAAATTTCTGAGCGTTGTCCAAAATTAATTCCTGATCGATTTATATAACATGTAGTTTGATTTAATCGTTCTGGAGTTGCGTCAATTTTTACTCCTGCTGATGGGATAGTTCATGAATGAATAACATCAGTTGATGAACATTCGTGTAATTGAATTATACGGAATAGATAGATGATTATCAACATCTAGAAGTCAAAAAGAATTTAATGTTTGTTCTAATTCAGGAATTATATAAGAATCAAATTCAACATTTTTAAAAACTGATATTTCATGTGATCAAAATCGTTGATAACCCATGGATTTAATTGTAATTTCTGGAGAGTTGTAATGAAGGTATGACAATAAACATTAATGTCATAGCAGGAGAAATAGTTCAAATTAATTCAATAGTTTGACCTAATAAATATCGATTTAGAAATTTATTTGTTAAAATTGAAATTATAATATAGGATATAATTGTAACAATAATTGCTAAAATTATTAATGTGTGGTCATGAAAAAAAATTAATTGTTCTATTACAGGTGATATTCTATCTTGTGAATTAAAATTTAATCAAGTAGCTATTTATAAAGGAATAGAAATTTATATATAGATCTTAAATCTATTGCACTAATCTGCCACATTAGAAATTAGCTAATAAAGGTAATTCTGAATAAGTGTGCTCAGTTGGGGGTAATTGAATTCATTCAATTGAACTAGACTATTGAGTAGATATTAAGACCTTTTTATTTGATGAAAATCTTTCTCATAAGATAACAATAAATACAAAAATTCCCATAGTTCTAATTAATGACCCAATTGATGAAATTATATTTCATAGAAGATAAGCATCTGGATAATCAGAATATCGTCGATGTATACCAGCTAATCCTAAAAAATGTTGAGGAAAAAAAGCTAAATTAACTCCAATAAATATAATTAGAAATTGAATCTTTAGTAATTTTTTATTTATAGTTAATTCTGTTAATAAAGGAAATCAATGAACAAATCCTGCTATAATTGCAAATACTGCTCCTATTGATAAAACATAACGAAAATGTGCTACTACGTAATATGTATCATGTAAAATAATATCAATAGAATAATTAGCTAAAACTGCTCCGGTTAATCCCCCAACAGTAAATAAGGAAATAAATCCAATTTCATATTATTTGAGGGGAATAATTTAATCGTGTTCCATGAATAATTGCTAATCAACTAAAAATTTTAACTCTAGTTGGAACTGCAATAATTATTCTAGCTGATGTAAAATAAGCTCGTGTATCTACATCTATTCCAATAGTAAATGTATGATGAGCTCAAACTACAAATCCTAGTAATCCAATTGTTAGTACAGCATAAGTTATTCTAATAGTTCCAAAGGTTTCTTTTTTTCCTGATTCTTGGGCAACAATGTGCGAAATTATTCCAAACTCTGGTAAAATTAAAATATATACTTCTGGATGACCAAAAAATCAAAATAAATGTTGGTATAAAACAGGGTCACCTCCTCCCGTAGGATCAAAAAATGATGAATTTAAATTTCGATCAGTTAAAAGTACAGTAATCTCCAGCTAAAACTGGTAATGAAAATAAAAGTAGAATAGCAGTAGTTAAAACTACTCATACAAATAATGATATTTGATCAAGATTTATTTTAATTGGTCGTATATTAGCAATAGTGGAAATGAAATTTGCAGCTCCTATAATTGATGAAATTCCGGCTAAATGTAATCTCAAAATGGTTAAATCAACTGAAGCTCCACTATGAGCTAAATTTGCTGAAAGTGGGGGGCAAACACTTCACCCAGTTCCTGCTCCTCTTTCAATTGCTCTTCTCATTAAAAGAAGTATAATTGAAGGCTGAAGAAGTCAAAAACATATTATTTATTCGAGGAAATGCTATATCTAGAGCTCCTAATATTAATGGATCTAATCAATTTCCAAATCCCCCAATTATAACAGGTATAACTATAAAGAAAATTATAATAAATGCATGTACTGTAATAATAACATTAAACATTTATCATTACCAATTAATGATCCAGGATTTCCTAATTCTGCACGAATTAGAAATCTTAAAGATGTTCCAACTATTCCAGATCATGCTCCAAAGATAAAGCATAATGTTCCAATATTTTTATGATTTGTAGAAAATAATCGTTTATTTAGTAAAATGACCGAGAATAGGTGATAAGTTGTAAATTTATTTACGGATTAAATCCTTTTACTAAAGTTTTATAGTCAATCATGATTTTAAATTGCAAATTTAAAGGTAGTAAAATTTACTTAATTTACGTAATTACAATTATTAAATTTGTTTCAAGTAAATTTTATTTACATTAAATTAATTTACTGAGTTTTTTTATTGTCCATTAATAATATGAATTAAATTGAAAATTTTTTTTTTTTGAAAAGTAGTCTAAGGCAAGGCTTAAAGAGATTTTCTGTATTTGTAACTTTGAAGGTTACTAGTTTCACTTAACTTAAATCCTTAATAAGGATTAAAAGTTAATGTTACAGTGATTAATTAGCCTTGTTAATAAAATTGAATCAATTATTATAATTTTATAACTTATTTTTGGTTTAAGATTAATAATTCAATTTGTTAAATTAGATATGTTGATAAAAAGAAATATTAATATACACATAAATTATTATTATTGTAAAAATAATTATTATTACTGGTAAGATTTTTGAATTAAAATTTGAATAGTTAGTCATTTGGGAAAAAATCCTAAAAATTGCGGAATTCCAGCTAAGGATAAAAAATTAATAATAAATATTATTTTAATAATAGGATAAAAATGTAATTTTTGAATTAATTGATTAATAAAATAAATTTTGTTTTCATTTATAGTTAAAATTACGTTTATTGTAAGAATTAAATATATTAAAAAGTAAATTATTCATGTTGATTAATTGATGACTGATGAGCAAGCTAAGATCTTTCGTATTCTAATTTGATTGAATGCTATTAATCCTCTTACAATTATTCCTATTAATATAATAGTTATTATAAATGATTTGAATTTAATATTTAATATTAACAGGACTATAGAGGCAATTTTCTGTCATGTTAGTATTAATATACAATTTATTCAAGCTAATCCTTCAAGAACTCCTGGGAATCAAAAATGGAACGGGGTTATTCCTCTTTTTATAAGAAGTCTTGAATTTATAATAATAACGGTAAATGATTCTTGATTTATTTTTGATGAAAAGTAGAATTACTGATGATGCGATGGTTTGTGCAATAAAATATTTAATTGAAGATTCAGATGAAAGTTTATTTTTTATTGAGTTTTGGAATAGGAATAATGGATAGGACTTAATTTCAAGGCCTATTCATATTGCTATTCACGAATATGAAGAAATTGATATTAAGGTTCTAATAATTACTATTGATAAAAATAAAACTTTATAGAATTTTTTTATTAAAAAGAAACGAAATCTTTATATTTGGGGTATGAACCCAAAAGCTTTATTTAACTTTTCTTTTTTTATAAATTAGTATAAGATGTACATGGATTTTTGATATCCAGAGGAATAGTTAAATTCTATTATTTGTAATGAAGGTAAAAGTTTACATTCTTTATTAATAATCCTTACCCTGTATAACCTCTAAGATGGAACATTTCACTTTCTTTGAAATGTGTTTCCTGTATACACATGCAAAATGGTTTGTACTCTGCTATTAGCATTTTCAGTTCACAGTAATGATGTTTCAAACGGTTACAGTTCCACTGCAGTATGTTTTCATGTGAAGTATCGAATGCTAAAATTGTTTTGTTTTTTGAAGCCGAGTACAGTAACAAGAGTGAATAAACATATAAATAAATATATAGATATATAAATAGATATAAATAAATATATAAATAAAACTATATAACAATAAATAAATATAAATAACTCTATAAATAAATCTATAAATAAAAAACTATATACACATATTTCGTGACATAAACAAGACAAATAATTTAACATAAAATTTGTAGATTTTGACTAGATATAGACTAGGAACTTTATCACAGATTTTGACTAGATTATTTGTTTAATAAAATTGAGAAAATTTTAATTAAACTTAAAATTTCTTTTTCTAGTTAATTTTTTCAATTAAGGAAAATAGTTTTAATTTTACATGTAGTATATAGAATTAAAAGAAATAATAATTTGAATCTTTAATTATGAGAGTTTTTGAATTATATGCTTTAATATGGGGAGGAGTTTGCGGTTTTTTTTTGACTACTATGTATACTTCTTTAGGAAATTTTACATTTTTTATTACGTCATAATACAATTTTATATTTAGAAAGTTTAAATTTAATGATAATTAATAAATTTGTTTATTTTTTGAATTAATGATTTATTTTTATAAAATAGTCAACAATAATTTTAAAATTGAATATTTATTTTATTTGGAATTAAATTGTTTTGATTTTAAAAATTAAGGTTTAATTTTGGCTTTTACATCTAAAATTTTATTTAAAAAGTTTTTTTCAGTATTTAACATTGAAAATTTATTAATATATGTTTCAGTAAATTTTTATAAATCTAATAAAATTTGTGCCAGCAATTGCGGTTATACAAATAGATTGATTAATTATTTTTGGTTCTAAATTTTAGTTTAATTAAATTTTATGCTCAAATTTTTAGGTGAAATTTAAATTTGAATATTAATTAGGATAATAATTTTAAATTTATTAAAATTAAAATATAAACTAGAATTAGATATCCTATTATATTAATTGTAAATTGTTAAATCAGATTAGTATTTGTTGTTCATGAAAATTAAAAAATTTGGCGGTATTTTAGTCAATTCAGAGGAACCTGTTCTATAATTGATATTCTACAATAAATTTTACTTTTATTAAATTAAGTGTGTATATCGTTGTTTACAATTTTTTTTAAGAATTTGAGTTTTCAAGGTTTATAATGATAAATTATTTCAAATCAAGGTGCAGTTTATATAAAAGTAGAAGTGGATTACAATAATTTTATTTTTAGAACATAATTTTAAATTTTTAATTGAAATTGGATTTGATAGTAATATAAAAAATTTATTTTATAGGATAATTGCTCTAAAATATTCACATATTACCCGTCACTCTCATTTAAATTGAGATAAGTCGTAACATAGTATATGTACTGGAAAGTGTATCTAGAATTATCAAATTAAAGCTTAATATAAGTTTTTTATTTGCATTAAAAAGATTGCTGTTTAATACAGTTAATTTGAGTTAACTAAATTATTTTATTATTTAATAAAAATAGTTTTGTTTTATTAATTTATTAAGAATTTTTTTTTTATTATAGTTTATTATTAATGTGAATGAAATTTTAAAAATTTTTAGAAGAATTAATTTTTTGTACCTTTTGTATCAAGGTTGATAAAATTAAAATTATTTAAATAATTTTCTCGAATTTAAAAGGGCTAATTAATTATTTATTTATTTGTGATTTTAAAATAATTAATTTGAAATGAAATTTTATTCGTTTTTAAATACATATAGTTTTTTAAGAAAAGAATTTAATTCTATTTTTTTTTTGTTTAACGCGCTTCGACTGCCGAGGTCATGAGCGCTTTTCTGTTTTTTAACTCATCTGTTTAGTTCACTTTTTTTTTATCACTTAGTCCATTTATATTCTATCATATAAGTTTATTGTCTTTAGGTATTGTATTGTGTTCTTTATAGTATCTGGTGTAGTTAGGTTTTCATTCAGTATGGTTGATATTGAAAAGGTATTTCTTAATATATCGTACTCAGGACAAATGCATATTAAATGATCTACTGTAATGGACTCATTGCACGTTGTGCATATATTTCGCGGTTTATTTTGAAGAACGGTTTCATGAGTTATTGATGTATGTCCTAATCTGAGGCGATGGATGATGCTAGAATCGTTTTGGTCTGCCAGTGTTAGTTTCCATTTCTTGATGTTAGGTTTTATGGTCCCTAGGTGGGTGTCGCTTCTGTCCCATTTTGTCTTTCATAAATTTCGCCACGTTGGGGTACGTTGTGATATTCGTTTTTGGTTGTGTTATGTCGTTGGCTACTGAACCGGCAGCTGAATCTGCTCTTTCATTACCAACAATTTTTACATGCCCTGGGTATCCATACAAATTTGATTATATATTGTTGATCTGTAAGATGTTTGATCGTACATATGATCATTTGTACTAATGCGTTTTCGTTAAATGAGTTTGTAATGCTGGCTAGAGCGCTTTGTGAATCGCTAGCTATTAAAATCCTTTTATTATTTGTGGCTAATTCACAAAAGCGAAGAGCTTGCCATAAGGCATATAGTTCGGCTTCGTAGGTTGAAGAATGTGTCGGCATCGACCAGCTATACTGTACTCCATTTACGGAAAAAGCCGTCCCCACACCTGTACCTGTTTTAGATCCGTCTGTATAAATTGTTGGGTAGTCTCGGTGTTCGTTCAATATTTTATTAAATTCGACTTGATATACAGATAGAGGTGTATTTTCGTTTGGGAATCGAGATATAATGTTAATTATAATTGTTGGTGGTACTAGCCACGGCGGGATTTATAGTGGTCCTACATTAATTATTTGAGTGATTTCGTAGTTGATCGTACTGGGTATTTGTGAGATACTTATAGTTAACGGTTTATGCAGTCTTTGCCAGTTTCTAATGACCAAATTATTCGAAAACAAGATATCATGGTTTCGGTGGTTTTTCTGAGCATTAATTTTGCACGCATATCTTAAGATTTTAGTTTGTAGATGTAATTCAATAGGTTCTAGACCAGATTCGCAACAAAGGCTTCCACATAAAGAGCTCCTAGTACATATCTAATTGCCGCATTTTGGATTGCTTGCAGTGGTTTTAGTTTCACAACCGTAGTCGATCTTACTTCGTATTAAGGCTTTATATATCTGTAACAGGGTCTCTGTATCTGCTCCCCAATGTAGATGAGATAGAATCTTTATTACATTTAAGCTTTTTTTACAACGCGTAACTAAATCTGTAATGTGCTCTCTCCCGGAAAGTTTGGAGGCCAGTATTAACCCAAAGAAGATACCAGTATTTTTGCATAGAATAGGACGATTGTTTAACGTTAATCGTGGTCCATAATGTGGTTTTCTAAGTTTTCAGAAATGCATCGCATATGTTTTTTCAAGTGATAATGTGAAACCCATATCTCTGGAGTTTAGCGTTATTTGATCTATGGCCTGTTGCATCTTTTTATTTATTTCTCCGACCGTAGGCGCAGAGTATAGGATCGTCAGGTCGTCCACATACAGGTATTTATGGATGTCCCTAGGTATAGAGGATACTAGGGAATTTATTAATTTATTGCTATTGCAGACAGCGTGACACTTAGTGTAGATCCTTGAGGGATACCGTTTTCTAGAACTCTGACAGTTGAAAAGCAGTTGCTTACACGCATTCGAGATATCCGTTCCTCGAGGAAAGATGCTAAAAATTTTGGTAAATTTCCCCTTAGTCATAGAGACTTATTATTACCCCATACCTCCACGTCATGTCGAATGCCTTCTCGACATCGAAGAAGACTGCAACAGCATGATGTTTCTGAGCAAAGGCCTTTAGTACAACATCCTGCAGGTGAACTAGTCGATCTGTTGTGGATCTATGCTTCCTGAAGCCCGCCTGGCAGTTTCTTAGGTATTTCTTTTTTTCAAGAATCCACATTAGCATATTACTTATCCGCTCGAGTAGCTTTGCCATACAGGATGTCAGGCTTATAGGTCGATAACTGGTAGCTAAGTACGGGTTTTTACCATTTTTAAGGATGGGTACAATAGTCGCTTCCTTCCAGTTTCGTGGATAAACTCCTTCCGCCCAGATTTTATTAAATGTCTTTAGGATGAGTTCTTTGTATTCAGTTGTTAGGTTACCTAGCATTTCATATGAGACTAGGTCGGGCCCGTAAGCGGATGATTTCTTACATTTCAGGGCGCACTTAAGTTATTTAATCGAAAATGGCGAATTACACTCATATTCGTTGCTGTCTAAGAAATTCAGCGTTACCTCCTGATTTCCTTTGGTTCTCAGGAAGAAAGGATTATAATTTATTGAACTACTAGAATATTTAAATCGGTCTGCCAAAAGTTCTGTTATATGATTTGCATTGCTGGTGACGCTATTTCTGCTGGTTTCTAACTGTATGGAGGGTGTGGTGTGTTTGCCTGTTATTGTTTTTATTTTCCTCCATACTTCTATGTTTGCGAAAATGCTCTAGCCTTTTTAAACAAGATCAGATTTTCACATGTCGGATGTTTTCGAAAGCTATTTAATGCACGTGTTTGGCTTTTATAGATTCTTGAACTGTTTGGTTCCACCATGGCACTTTGCGATTAGTTAGTTTTCCACCAATTTTCGAAATTGACGCAGTAGCTGCATTAATTATGTCTTTTGTAACTTCTTCTATAGACTGAGTTGTAGAGTTTTTAGCAATGCATGTGCCTAAGTGTACTTGGAAGACATCCCATTTAGCCTTAGCAACATTCCACTTAATGGGACTTATTATAGGCGCGTATTAATGTTCTGTCTTAATAATAATTGGAAAATGGTCGTTAAAATTTAGATCATCTAATACTGCCCAAGAAAGTAATGTAGCTAAACAGGGGGATATAATTGTTAGATTTACTGCTGAAAAAGATCCAGATATGGCACATAGATGGGTGTTTTCTCCCGTGTTCATGAGAACTAATTGATATATATATATATATATATATCTAATATGTTTTCAAGCTTTTTTGCACCTTCATCTGAGCGAGAGGAGCCCCATAGAGGGATATGGGCATTAAAGTCCCTGGTTAGCATAAAAGGAACAGGTAGCTGATTAATGACGTCTTCAATGTCTTGCTGTTGCCAATTTGTACTTGGTAAATTTGTATTACATATTGTAATATTTAGTGGAGCAGATATTGTTACAGCAACAGCTTGCAGTTCCGTTTTGATGGGTAATACAATAAATTGAACATATTCTCTGATTACCATTGCAACTCCACCTTTCGCTCTAAGTGTAGGTAAGGCATCTCTTCTGATTATATGGTGTCTGCGTAGGAGAAATTGTTTCTCCGGTTTGAAGTGAGTTTCTTGCAGACACAAAATCAACGGATTGAAATCGTTAATGATATTTTTTAATTCACAGTAGTGGTGAGCAAATCCATTACAATTCCACTGGACAACAATTCCTATGATTAAATTAGTATATAAAAAATGAATAAATAAATAAAATACTTGTATAAGTAAAAACCATAATTTAAACGAGACAGTAATAAATTAACGTAAAATGTATAAATAAAGCAATCACACACAGAACAGTAATAAATTAACGATAAACAACAACAAAAAATTGTTTTATATCACAGTTCGAATATCACAAATATATCACAGTAATTCGTAAAATGTATCGTCGTCGACGGCAGCGGGTACCTTTCTTGATCTACCTCTTGTCCGACCCCCATCTTTCTTTTTTTTGGTTTGAGAGTATTGTTCAGTAATCTCAGAAGTTCCCGAGTCATCTTCAGATACAGATATGCTGTCAATAGACTCGCGCTTGCTCTTTTCCAACCTATGGGAAGAGGTACGAGAAGGAGGAAGGGGTTTTACAAAATTTTCACTAACTTCAGGTTGAATGTTGGTATTCAGTAGGGGCTTGAGTGTTCCAATTAAAAGTGGGAGCAATTCTTTTGTGAGAGATTTTACATCAGGTGCGGGTTCGATGACCATCGGTGATGAGGTAGCATTTGCGTAGCTGATTTTGGGGACAGGTGTAGAAATTACTATTTTTTTTTTTTGCTTCCAAATAGGTTATTTTTTCTTTTACTCGGACTTCCTGAATTGCTTGTTCCTGCTGAAGAGCAGGGCATTTGCTAAATTTATCAGAATGTGAGCCACCACAGTTAACACATGTTAGTGGTACCTCACAAGGGTTGCCGATATGTAGGACTTTTCCACAAAAACACAGTTGTTCTTCGACGGTACATTTAGACGAAATATGACCGAATTGGTGACATTTAAAACACTTCATAGGCGGAGGGACGTACAAACGAACACTTAAGGAGTAGAAAGCAACTTTTATGCTATTGAAAGTTAAAACATGTACGGGGGAATCTTGTAGCTCGCCATTTATTTTAGTTTTTAGTCTCCGTACATCAATAACACCTTGATTGCTCAATTCCGAACACATATCGTCGATAGTGCAATTTAATAGGTCACGACAAGAGATAACACCTTTACACGTGTTCATCGTCCTATGAGCAATTACTTCAATATCAGATATGTGAAACTTGGTTATTTTTGAGCTTTACCACTTTGGGAATTTAAAACCGTTTCAATGAGTAATCCTTCCTTAATCTTTCTAGTCATTTTCAAATTACCTAGAGTTCCATATAAAACCTTTTGAATAACAAAGGGCCTGATTTTGTCGAAATTCAAACCATCCTTCCTTTTAAGAATAAGGAACCGGGGTTGTACCTCCTTCTCAATATTCCTTGATTTCGAGGGAATATTAAGTGGGC
Organism: Vesta saturnalis; assembly: GCA_036346205.1. Classification (NCBI taxonomy): domain Eukaryota; kingdom Metazoa; phylum Arthropoda; class Insecta; order Coleoptera; family Lampyridae; genus Vesta; species Vesta saturnalis. The sequence continues at coordinate 1,042,781 of JARFJB010002010.1, forward strand.
CCTCATCCACCCCCATGTTTAAAGAGTTGGCACTCGAAGATTTATTTGACGCAACGTACATGTTGTTCCCACGAGAACGGGAAGACACAAGAAATGTCGACCACTGCAGTACTCCCATACTGTGGTATGGAGCGAAATACTGTGGAGAGGCTCCAATTTCCCCACAGGCGTTTCATCGCTAGGGACCAGGCTTCCTCCTGGCCACGCTCAGGCTTCCCCTCGCGCAGTCCCTTCGGCACCTAAAGCTGCAAACGACCTTGGGATTGGGGGATTTTTTATAGAGACCACCGATTGCTAGCTGTACGACGTTCCCTATCCACGCCCTGCTAGAGTCTCTGAAGTACAGTTTGCAATTGCGGCGTTAGGAGACGGCTAGCGCTCAACCGTCCCCAGCTAGGACATCCCGGGCTCCCCACACCCGTACACACTTTTTATGGTGTATGTCCTGGGAAGAGAAGAAAGAAGAGGAAAAGGTCTCTCAGCTTTTGCTGGGAGCCTGAAAAGACCAAAAGTTGAAGCGAGAGTGCTCCGACAGAAAAGAGTTGAAGTAAGGGAAGTCATTCATGACCAGTATAAGAAAACTGTACTTCCAGCTAGGGGGACGCAGGGTTGCCATCCCTGTCCTCATTAGATACGAGACCCCATGTGGACTGGTCCGCGACACCGTGTTCTCTACAGGTAACAGTGGCTTACCGCCACGAGCTCATACTTCGGTGTTGGCCTTGCATCACTTCCGATCATTTGCAAGGTCATTCCCCTATCCGCCACCTGGGGACGCGCCTAGTAGGTAGTATTATTGATTTAAAAATTAATTTCTAATTTTTAAGTTTTAATATTTAATATATAATGGGATGAGCTTTTATTTAAAAGTTTAAATATTTTTATATTTTGTATAATTTGAATTGTTAATCATAATAATAATTTAAGGGTTATTTATTATTTAATTATTGATTTGTATTTAATTTTACATTTTTTATTATTAGTTATTATGATTAAATTAGTAAATTTGTTTATAATGACAAAAAAAATGTTTAGTTTATAAAAAGAAATTCGGCAAATTAATTTTCTGCCTGTTTATTAAAAACATGTCCTTTTGAAAATAATTTAAGGTCTAATCTGCTCAGTGAAAATTAAATAGCCGCAGTATTTTAACTGTGCAAAGGTAGCATACATTTTCCCAATTTTCTCAAATCAATGTTTTTTAGTCCCTTTGCTCCTTGTGTGTGAGGTTACGTACCCTTTTATTGTTCTGTCTTTTACTCGCCGACAGTTTATCTTCTGAAGAGGATGAAAATTGCCCTTCTTTACTTTTATATTGCGTTACGGTCCAGTCTGGATCATTGTTATGTTTATCATTTTCGGAGACAATCTGTATTTCAGTGTTGGCTATATCGTCAACAGTTTGTACTACTTCAAGAAGTTCTTGATTGAGTCTTTGTGTATTACTGTTATTATCCGTCGCCTCTGTACTTATCAATAAAGCTTCACCAATTTCAAACAAATCAAATTGCAAATCGGCGGGTAAATCGTTATCAAATAAGATGTCATTATTTAGAGCGTTTGTTATAAAATTATTATCAGTTAAATTTTCTTGCCGCTCGCTTTATCGTTCCCATTTAAGTTTACGACTGCGTTTTCTACAGCTAAATAATACGTGTTATTACACAAGAAAATTTTAGAAGGAGAATCATGGCTTACCCATCACCGAAACAGTGTTTGTTATTCGTACATATGGAAACAATTCGTCGTGCTATGGTTTATTGGCTTAGACATTATGGATTGCATAAGAGCATTAGGATGCATCATTATACATTGAATAGCTTTGTTTATACAAACCATTAGATTTACTAATGAGATCATTATATATTGAACAGATTTGTTTATACAAACATTACAGGAAATCATTTAGTCACACAGACATGCTAAATAAGAGCATTTACATACATGAATAGACTTTATTCATATTTCTAAGTATAAAAAGGAAACCTCAAGAATACAGTTAACAGTTAATAGTCAATAGTATGTAGTTAACAGTCACACGTTAGCTCCTAGTTTAAGTTAGTAAATAAGTCTACTTGTTGTTATCAAAGTAATTACTTTGATTCAATGTAAGTATTAGTATTATTGATGTTGAAATAAAGAGTTTTTAACAACAACGTATTTCAACCAAGAAACTTAATTTGTCTATGAAGAAATGAAGTAATAATTAGGATTGAATAATCAATAATCCCTAAGATAAGTAATATAAACGCAAACATATTTGAGTTACCGAAATGCGGCTTGTATTATTATTCTAATTTTACACAATAATTAATGTAACATTGAAACAGCTAATACGTTCATATAAAGTAACTAACACTCAAGTTTACGACCCGGAAATTATTTATATTTAATATTGAAACGTTAAGAAAGTGTATTAATTTATTAAATTACAATTAAACATGTGTGCCGTTAATATAAGGTTAGGCTGCGTTAATGAGTTCGAAAAATGCCATAGAAGAGATATATTTATTATGTCATATTTAGGCTCTTTATTTATTTAGTACTTAAGAATTTTTCACACCACCATTAGAAGATAAAGTTAGCTGCATGTCTAGTAGTTATGGTTGTTAGGTTAGGAATTTTATTATTAGTAATAATTAAAAATATTCAAGAACAAGGTTAATTAAATACAGTACTTAGCACTATCTTAACTGCGGCTAGGCAAAGATTCAGTAAAACTAAGAGCATTATTGTCATGATGTACCAGTGGCGACTGGTATATAAATGCCAAGTACCAAAAAATTGGCATAAAAATTAAAATATTTTGTCAAATAAACAATATTACGCTGTTGCTAAGATTAAATTAAAATAAATCACAGCAACCTATACATAAAAGGTTTTAAATGTAAAGAAAGCGGCAGGGTTTCCACAAGAGCTACTATATGTAGTAGGCCAGTGTATTTTATCTCCGACATTGTGTTGATATATATATATATATATATATATATATATATATATATATATATATATATATATATATATACACAGGGTGAGTCAGTTTTTGTAGACAAACTTTAACAGGAGATAGAACACATGTTTCTAAAAAGAAAAGTTCCTATATACATATGTCGTAGAAGGCTTCGTTTCCGAGATACAGGGTGTTGAATATAATTTTTTTTTCTCAAATTTTCATTATAACTCATAAACGAATGCTTAGATTTTTTTCATGTTGAGGGGATAATGTCTATTAATTAAGGGGTATAAAGCAAGCGATAAGAATGTTCACAAACTTTCACAGTGGCGGAGTGGAGGGGGTGTTCAACCCCTTTCATAAACAGAACTTCTACGCCAATGACTATTTTTTAAAAAAACTGTTATTTTCATTATCTACATACAGTTTAACAAAAATAAAGTACCTTCTTCTGTTTCGAAATTCCTGTGCGTTTCCGAGTTATTTTGATTGTTAGTGTTTGGTACTAAGTTAAGTTATGTGTTTTATGTGAATAATTGAATATAAAGTTTTTAATAAAAAAGATATAATAAAATATTTAGAGCCATTTTAGTACCTAACGATCGTTTCTTTAAAATTTCAAATACATTTTTATTTATAAATAGGTAGGTTATCGGTTTTTTTTAGTATCCATGGTTATTATCCTCGTATAAAAAGAAATGCATAATTATTATTGTTATGCGGTCAATACTTTCTGTATAACTATGTATGTATCAATTTCGCCATAAACGTGTATGTAGTTTTTAAGTGAGATTCTAATAAGTTATAGACCGCTGCTCACTTGCTCCCATTAAAAAGCCGCCACTGTATCAAGCCATACTCAAATACAAGACTTTTGTAAATTGAAATTTGTTTAGTACACCAATTTTAACAATCCTTATTTATTATTGTAACAATACTTAATTAATAATTGTGAAATTAATAAGAATTCTTAGCAGTAACGATTTATAAATAAATAACAATAACGCTAGTATAATAAAATTAGACACTTTGTTCAAAATGTAAACCGTTCTTTTCAATACACATTTCACAGCGACGTACAATAGAACGTCTTAAGTTAACTAAATGATGCACCCTTGTTTCATTGCAACAAAATATGATACTCCTTGAAAACAATTAAGTATTAAATTTTATATTTTGAAACGACAGTTTGACTTTTTACAAACACTTGCTTCATCTTGAATAATTTCACTGTTATTAATTATTGTTTTTAAGTTCAAAAAGTTATTTCATTTGATTTGCCAGCTTTAATTACTGTAACATGCCGTTTACATTTACAAATAGCGAACAAGCCGACATTCATTTTATTTATGGGTTCGCAAATGGGAATTCAAGGTACGCAGCTAGGGAGTATCAGAGAAGATTTCCAAATAGACGACAACCTCATCATTCCGTTTTTGTGAGTATCCATCGTCGATTTGTTAACCAGGGTTTGGAAAATGTACATGGGGGCCGACAGAACAACCGTGGACGAGATAGAATTGGAGAGGGTATATTGCGTGAATTTAATAGGAACCCCACGACAAGTACTCGACGTACTGCTGTTGCTCTTGGTATTACCCAAAGTAAAGTTTCCCGGGTTTTAAAACGGGATCACAGACGCCCATATCATGTTCAACCTGTTCATGGTTTATGTCCAGGTGACGCCGAACGAAGACTTAATTATTGTAGGTGGGTTCTTAACTCCATTCAAAATAATAGAGATTTCTTATCCAACATACTGTGGACTGATGAATCCTGTTTTACTCATCGTGGTATCGTAAACTTTCACAATCTGCATATATGGGCACATGAAAACCCACATGCCATTCGACCAAGAAGTTTTCAGGAATTCAGTACAAATGTCTGGATTGGAATTTATGGCAACCACGTGTTTGGACCTTATTTCTTGCCACAATGTGTAAATTCAGAAAATTTCCTACAATTTTTAGAAGAAGAACATGTTAATATGTGGGAAGACATTCCTTTGAATTTAAGAGGTCATTCTTGGCTTCAGCATGATGGATGTCCGGCCCATTATGGCAGAAATGTAAGAAATTGGCTAAACAATAACTACTCCGGTTAATAGACTTGTAGAATTTCACAATCGCATCAGAGATGCTTGCAATGAAATAAGGGTGCATCATTTAATTAACTTAAGACGTTCTATTGTACGTCGCTGTGAAATGTGTATTGAAAAGAACGGTTTACATTTTGAACAAAGTGTCTAATTTTACTATACTAGTGTTATTGTTATTTATTTATAAAACGTTATTGCTAAGAATTCTTATTAATTTCACAATTATTAATTAAGTATTGTTACAATAATAAATAAGGATTGTTAAAATTAGTGTACTAAACAGATTTCAATTTACAAAAGTCTTGTATTTGAGTATGGCTTGATACAGTGGCGGCTCTTTAATGAGAGCAAGTGAGCAGCGGTCTATAACTTATTAGAATCTCACTTAAAAACTACATACATGTTTATGGCGAAATTGATACATACATAATTATACAGAAAGTATGGACCGCATAACAATAATAATTATGCATTTCTTTTTATACGAGGATAATAACAATGGATACTAAAAAAAACCGATAACCTACCTATGTATAAATGAAAATGTATTTCAAATTTTAAAGAAACGATCGTTAGGTACTAAAATGGCTCTAAATGTTTTATTATATCTTTTTTATTAAAACTTTATATTCAATTATTCACATAAAGCAAATTACTTAACTTAGTACCACATCAAACACTAAAAATCAAAATAACTCGGAAACGCACGGGAATTTCGAAACAGAAGAAGGTACATTATTTTTGTTAAACTGTATGTAGATAATGAAAATAGTCATTGGCGTAGAAGTTCTCTTTATTAAAGGGGTTGAGCACCCCCTCCACTCCGCCACTGTGCGAGTTTGTGAACATTCTAATCGCTTGTTTTATGCCCCTTAATTAATAGACATTATCCCCCCAACATGAAAAAAATCTAAGCATTCGTTTATGAGTTATAATGAAAATTTGAGAAAAAAAAATTATACCCTGCATCTTGGAAACGAAGCCTTCTACGACATATGTTTATAGGAACTTTTCTCTTTAGAAACATATGTTCTATCTCCTGTTAAAATTTGTCTACAAAAACTGACTCACCCTGTATTATATATATATATATATATATATATATATATATATATATATATATATATATATATATATATATATATATATATATATATATATATATATATATATATATATATATATATATATATGCAGCAGTGCACAGATCTGCCAGGCCACGTTCTTAATTTGACTCGACATACATTCTTGTCACTTTTCGCACACGTTAAGATGCATCAAAATACGTAATGACAAAATCGGACACATTGTTTATTCAAAATGGATGTTATTTTTAATTTAATTAATATAAAGAGGTTTTTTAAATACAGTTATGAAGAAAAAATTAATTTAAAAGGAAAAGGTCGACCGCTACCAGATTGTGATAGAAATAGCTGGAGTTAGACTGTGGAAAACAGTATAAACATCAATTTTCCAGGGATATTTATAATAGAAACGAGTGGATTTGTGGGTTTAATAAGAAAAACGCTTTATTTTGTTTTCCCTGTGTGTTGTTTAGTGGAGATAAAGCATGGGAGGGGGTGGGTGTGACTGACAGTGCACGTAAGTAAAAAAATTAAAAAAACATGAAAATTCCAAAGGCCATCTCCATAATACGATAGACTTAGCTTTGCTGGGCACTACGAATACTAGACCTCGATTAGATTCGGCTTATTGGAAAAATATACTGCAACATAATGACAATGTTACGAAAAACAGATATGTCCTATCTAAAATTATAAATTGTGCAAAGTTTTGCGGCGCTTTCGAATTAGCACATAGAGGGCATGATGAAACTGTCCGTTCAGAAAATCCAGGAATTGATAAATTTCCCTGCCGGACTTGATAAAGCTTTGAGTGAGCACCTGACAAACGCTTCGGTATTGAAAGGTACTTCCAGAGAAATCAAAAACGGATTGAGGCTTGCCATGAAGAGATAATAAAAGAAATTCAACAAGCACCTTTTCTGGTAGTTATCGCTGATGAATCAACCGATGCATCTGCAAATCTCAACTTTTGGTAATTTTTGGAAATATACGTGGTAATGAAGTAATTGAACGTTTTTGGATATACTTGAACCCAAAAAAATGTGCCTTTTCTTTCATCTTGCAGAGTAAATACTCTACTCTCCTTTCCACCTTCCCGATTGAATACCACAATCTTAGTTTTGTTCACGTTTACTTTTAGGTCCATGCTCTCATAGACTGTATCAAACTTCCTCAGAGCGATTTGCAGCTCATCCGCACTGTCATTTAATAAGACTGTGTCATCTGCATACACCAGAAGTCGTACATTTACGTCTCCAACCATTACACCATTTGTATCGCTACATGTTTGTCTAACACATTTATCCATGTATACACTGAACAACCACGGTGACATCACACAGCCTTGTCGCACTCCTTCTTCAATATTAAAGTATTCACTCACACCTCCTCTCACCTTAACACATACCCGACTACCATTGTATACTGCTCTTATTCCATTTACTAGAGCTTTATTTACGCGATATTCGTTTAATATTTCCCACAACTTCTCGCTATTCACTCTGTTGTATACTTTCTCTAGCTCTACAAACGCACAGTACAGCTTCCTTTTTATCCTTAAACACTTTTCGACCACCTGCTGGAGAGTAACCATTTAAGAAGCTAAAAAGATTGGGTAAATTTGTGATAAATCATAGCAACCTCTAGGGGAAAGTAGGGATATTTGATCTCCTTTTTAGTTTTTTGAATCTAGTTCTGACAATATAATATATATATATATATATATATATATATATATATATATATATATATATATATATAATTTCTTCAGAATGTATTGTATTCTAACAACTTTGGCACAAACGTTAACATTCAATTAGTGGTAAAAAACGCTTCTATAAAGTAAAAAACATGTATCAATTAACTGTTCGAATAGCTTTTAATCACTGTCAAGGTTTTCACGGTGAAGCTTGGTATAATCGTCATGTATAAACCCCCTAAATCAAATTTGAGCGGCCGCGCCGAATTAGTTGATTTAATTATGACATTTTGTGATACAATTTTTGTACTTGGCGATCTCAATATAGATCATTTTAAATCTAATAATAATCTTATGATTCGTTGTTTAACCGCTTATGGTTTAACGCAAATAATAACCGAAGCTACTCGTGTATCTATGTCTATTTGTTCACTTATTGACGTGATATCTTCAAATCAACCAGACTTAGTTGCACATTGCGGTACCGAAGATGATTATTTTATAAGTAACCATGGAGCGATCTGTTGCTCCTTGGCTATTAAAAAGCACAGTTTAAAATAAAGATTTTTCAACTGTAGAAACTTCACGCATATTAGTCTCATGTCCTTTGGGTGGTCGTAAATTTTGGTCATTAGCTAAAGCCATCAATAAAAACTTTAGTACATCTTCCTTTCCTCTCATGACGTCTCGCGACGGAGCTGTAGTAGCTGATCCTGCTGAAAAAGCCAACCTCTTTGACGATTTCCTTGCATCAAATTCATGTCTCAATGAGTCTGGTAAAATTGTGCCGTCGCCCAAATCTACCCCGTACGGTATTAAACCAATCCACTCTTCCTTTTCCTTTTCCTCAACAATTAACCCGATTCATTCCTTTGCAGACGACAGCACTCTACATTGTAGTTCTTTTCAGTTTTACCGCAACAATAAGTCTAGTCAGGACGTTAAGGTAAAAATGGCAGCCTCAATCAACAGTGACTTAGAGCGTGTCCTTAAATGGAGAAGGAATACTCTACTCACGTTCAACGCCGACAAAACGCAGTGTTCATTTCCTGCTGTAAATATGAATGGGTTAGAACTAAAGTTTTCAAACTCTATTTCTATGTTAGAGATTTCCGTATCATCGAACCTTTAATGGGTTGACCAACTTTTGTCAGCCAGAAAAACAGCTGCCCGTAATCTGGGTTTTCTATACAGATCTAAACAGTACTTCACATCGCAACAACTCCTTTTACCTTATAAGACTCAAATTCGACCCCATCTGGAATACAATTCCCACCTCTGGGTCAGTGCTCCCCAATACGCTCTTGATATGGTAAACCGCATCCAAAATAGAGCTATAAGGCTTATAAATGACCCTTCTCTGACTTCTGACCTACAGCCTCTTGAGCATAGAGGAATAGTTTCGGTTCCGCCCGTGTTCTATCGCTATTACCATGGCAAGTGTGCCCCCGAAATACACTCCTTAATACCTCCGCACGCTATCTTCGCTACAAACACTCGGTTTGCCTATTCACACCATAATTACGCACTGAAAATTCCGTCGTGTCACACTAAAGGGGATCAATCTACATTTTTCCACACGGCGACCAAATTGTAGAATGCACTACCCAGTTCCTGTTTTCCTCCAAACTTTGACTTAAGCCAATTTGAGGTATCCATTCATAAACATTTCTCGCCAGCCTAACAATATCAAGAGAAATTGATCAAGAGAAATTTAATCAGAATGTGATGAGTATTGCGTGGCATAAACTATTATATCAAAAACATAGGCGATAAAATCAATTTTTTAACCAAAAATCTGTTGCTTGTATCTGATAAACATGCCCCTCTCCGAAGAATACGTACGAGCACGGCTTACCGTGAATTTAAGGAAAATTATTAAAGAAAAAAATATTTCCGACTCCAAATATGAAGCAAATAGGTCTGATGTCAATTGGAAATACTATAAAGAGTTGCGAAATTTTTGTATTAGAGCTGAAAAAACTTCATTTCTTGAACATTCACATAAAACTAATAGTACAGTTTTTTTTGGAAATCTTTAAAATTGTTACATATTCAGCAACAAGAATATACAGATATTTTGTTTAATTTACAGAAGTGTGATAAAATTAATAAACATTTTGCATCAAATTTTAAATTGGATGACATTGATGAAGACATCTTTAACGCCTACACTCAAAATAGTTTCAGTACCAAATCTAAATTCAACTTAAATTTCGTTGATATGAACACTGCGCATGGTGTGTTTAAATCTATCAAATCGAATTCTTGTGGGAATGATGGAATTACTCTATCTATGCTAAAAATAGTTATGCCAGCTATTCTACCTTTAATAACCCATATTGTAAACTGTTGCATAGATGATGGGTTTTTCCCACTCGCTGGAAGTATGCTTGCATCAAACCGTTACCTAAATCAGCTATTCAGAACATTTTTCGTATTTACGCCCTATAAGTGTGTTACCAACTATCTGCAAGATTTTAGAAAAGATCATTCATATTCAATTAGTAGGTTATCTATCATCAAATAACATACTTCGTGTACTTCAATCAGGATTTAGACATTACCACAGCACAACTATAGCTCTCACCAATATAACTGATAATATAGTTCATTCAATCGATTGTGGGAATGCAGCAATTCTAATGTTGCTCGAATATTCGAAGGCGTTTGACATCGTAAATTATAAATTATTAATGCCAAGTTACGATATTATGGTTTATATGTCATAGCAGTAAAACTATTTTGTTCTCTTCTAAGCAACAGATCTCAAAATGTCTGTATCGGAAGAGACATATCTTCTACAATAATGGTTTCATCCAGAGTCCCACAGGGGTCAATTTTAGGACCTATATTATTTTTAGTGTAAATGTCTGATTTGCATAAATCGGTGAAATCAACTTCATGCGTATGCTGATGACTCCCTACATATTCATTATTAACTGAAAACATGACAATTATTATAAACGGTGTTTCCTTACTTTTTATAGAGAACATTAAAAATTTAAGTTTAATTCTAGATCGTAAACTAAATTTTAGTAACCATCCAAGGTATGTGATCAAAAGGGCCTATAAGGATCTTCAATTATTATTTACAAATAAGTCAATAATTAATTTTAAGTTTAGAAAAAGAAGTATTAATTTTTCCCATTTATGTATATTGTTTAACTGTTTATCACCCATTTTTAAACTCCATACACACAAACAGGCTTGAACATTTACAAAATACATGCTGCATATTTATCTATGGTCTACATAAATTTGACCACATCAGCGATTTTTTGCAAGATTGAAATTGGCTCTCTGTTAAAAATTGTTGGAAATTTCATTTCTTAAATTTTGTACATAGACTTGTTAAAACGAATAGTCCTGCATATTTACGCCGCAAATTAATTGGTAGAAATGAAATTCACGCTAAAAATATTAGATATGTAAATAATTTGACCATACCTGCACATCGTTGTTCGAATGTGAATTTACCTACAATGCGACAAAAATGTATAACGCCCTAGATATAGTTGTTAAAAATTATTCCCTTCTTTTCTTTCCTCTTATGTTTTTTCTTTTGATTACATGAGGTCATGTGGTGGAATAGCTTTAAGCTAAATTTCGCCTCATGTCTGTCATTTATATTATCTGTTATCGTAACAATTGGGTCTTTGCTTTATAATTTTATGTTACTTATTAAACTTAAACTCCTTGAATCTGAGAAACTCCTTAGTGACCACTAATATGGTTTTACGCAGAGTCGTTCAACAGGCGAATCTTTTTTCATATGTGACCAAAGTTTGGAATAGTACCTTAGAATGATCCGGTAGAACCGTAGCAGTGATATATTTAAGGTGCAAACTGATCTCCTATACGCGTGAATGTCATCCCATTCGGTTTAATTATGCTCTGGGTGCTGTGTAATTAACAAGAAGTGCTACGATCAAAGACTTAGACATTACTTTTGACGATAAATTATCTTTTTCGTGTCATGTTGAAAATATTTGTTCTGCCATCAAACTACTGGGTTCTATTATACGACAATGTCAACATCTCACTAACTTGCAATCCATAAAGATACTCTACTGCGCTTTAATTCGACCTAAATTAGAAAATGCTTCAATAGTCTGGAACCCTAACCATCAATAGCTAACAAAAAGGATTGAGAACGTACAAAGACGTTTTTTTTTGAACTCTTTTATTGTAAAGGTACCGGAACGTATCCCCAACGAAATGAAGCTCAACATTACTAGTTGTCTGTTGCTAATATGCTTTCTCAGAAGCAGAAGAATTGTATCTGGAACCAAATTTTTGTTTAAACTGGTATGCTATGAAATTGAATCTCCTTATGTGTTCTCATAACTGAATTTTAATGTTCCTAGTTTAAATACCGGGCATAATAAGAAGGGTACATATTTACTATACTTTTAGATATTTCTTAAACTTCAATTTACGTCTACACCATTATTAGTTTTATCTCGTTCGTAAAATATTGTAATTAATCTCTGATTGTTATGTCCTGTAAGATGTTACACGTCCAAACCGCACTAGGCGTCGCGTATGCTTACCGAAATAAGAGGGTTGCCAAGGCAGCTACAGTGGAAATGGGCGTGGTCGATATAAGGAGTAAAATGATTGAAAGTAGTTTCAAACACCTTACACTTACCATAAATCGACAACTTACAAAGCTCAGTCCGGGAAAATTGTCTCTAGGAGCCAGCACAATTTTAAATTTTGCTTTGGCGGGATGGTAAATTAATCCTATCTGACTTTGGAAAACATGATTGCAGCCTACTCAGTAAAACCGTTCACCATTCAAATTCAATCACACTTCAAAATAAATTGATCCAAAAGCTTAAGAAAATTCTGAAATAAACGAGTCGTCGTAAACTTATTAAACACAGCCTGTACAAATGAAAATTCCCAAATCGTGCGACGTTAACTTAGATACTTTTTAAGTGTCCCTCGTATACGTGTAAATTTATATTTATAACTGTTATAAAACTTTGAATTAAATAAATATTCCAAATTTATAAAATTCTAAATAAAATAAACGTAATCGGTTTAACAATGAATTGTTATCTCAAAAAATTCGTTAATTGCTGAGTAATTCAAACATAGAGCTTGTATCATCAATTACATTACTACTTTATCTTTAAAATCGTATTTAGACATTCATTAATAGGTTTACACTTTAATACTTCAGAACTGTAATGTATGCTGAATAAAAAAAAAATACTTTGTTAGTAGTGTTCTGTATTAATATTTCAAAGCTATAATGAAATTCTGTGATCGATCTGGCTCATTACGCAATTTCCAATCGATCCTTAAATTCGAAAATATGCAGACTAATTTCGCTTATCAGAAGGTGTAACCAGTTAGGCACACAATTGACACAAATAAACGACAAAATAAATTAAACAGTGGATATATATTGACAAATTCTGCAGGGAAATAGATATAGCGGCGTGGTTAAAAAAAACACCAAACATAAATACGTTCAGACTAAAATTACCCTTCTTAAAACTAAAAACAACAAATTATTATAAGATTTTGTTATGAACGAATAATTTCTAATTTTTAAAAACAACAAAGTTCGATTACCTTTTTTTTCCTCTGAATGAACCGTAATTAACGCAACAATAGCTATATGTATATATATATATATATATATATATATATATATATATATATATACTTAAAAGATAATCGTACTTGTTCTGGTTCAATAAAATTTAAATCTAATTTTTACGTATTACATCAATTAATCCTTTTTCGGTGCGGTAACACGTCACAATAAATTCGCGCTAAGATCAAAATTCACCTATCACAACTGAGTATTTCATGCGTTTCTTTACCTCGTCGAAGGTTCCAATATGGAACCAGATTATCTCTCAACTTTTTATGCAAATCTCACATGTGGGCGAATTCTATTTCTGCAAAATCTAACGAACTCCCTCTCATTATATCAAGTTCATTCTTGAACATGCATTAATAACAATATGCATACATATTCCTTACCTTACGTTAATAAAATGTCAATATATCATAACTCACTCACTCATACGTCTACAACCATTTCTTTAGTTAAAATTCCTTCATACACAGTAGCAAAAAGACCAGTAACTTTACCAGTGCCCATTAACAAAGATGTACTCAAAACATTATTTCTCAACCAAATTTAACGCTTTCAACACGAAAATCTTTCTATAGCATTCCAAATATTCCTTTACCCGATACCCAATGCCTCACTAAATTCCAGTGGCGTATCAATTACACCAACTTACAATACGCATTCACAAAAAAAAAATTATTTTCATGCAAACTCACTTCAGCTACATTCAAAACACGTTACATACGCTATCAAAATACTACACATACACGATGAATCAAAATAACCTCACAAAGAGGTGTTTAACTGTTGGGCAAATAAACATTATATTATTTTTTGTTTTTATGGCGTCAACTGCTACGGTCATTAGCCCTATTTCTGCGAGTGCTAGATTTCGCAGATTGTTCGTTTGAAACCAAAAAACCCACCTTAAACGTTACGTTTTGGGTGGGTAAGTACCATATTTATTTTACCCTTTTTTATATCCTCAGGAAATAATTTGACATTTTTAAGTACTTCAGCACTTTTTGTATTCCTTCCTAAGATATCAGGCAATTCTCAGTTCTTTGTGGTATATCGAACATTCCACGCTGAATGGCTTGAGCTGGACATTCATATATATGTTTCACAGATATAATATTGTTGCAGAAGTTACATGTTTTGAAAAGTAGGTATGCGTAATAGCCGTATGCCAAATTCTCCATCGGTGAAGACGGACGGCTTCTGGGCGTGCCAGTTGTAGAGCAGGTGACACACTAGGTTGAAAAGGCTAAGGTGAGAATTACCAGTCTGCCATTGCTCTTGCCATGTTTCCTTCATACGGTGTATTATACATAGCTTCTGGTCCCTCAATTTAATTTCATCTATTTCATTTGCTAACGCTGTGTTTTTCGCTGCTTCATCTGCCATTTCATTTCCTGAAATTCCTACGAGCCCCGGTATCCATCATTCACCAAAATTTAAAATAACGAGAACATTTACACGAAAACTAATCTACATCTCTTTCACTAAAATAAGAATATTCACGTGCGAAAACGAAACGTAATTCTACAAAAGGTTTTCATTGATTACAGGCAACAAATCAAAATAAAACAAGGTCTGCGCGATTTACAGGATTGGACTACAAACTTTAACTAGCAATAAGAATACTCTAAATATCGTCAAATAACAAAACAAAAGGTATTACCTTAAAGCTTTCAGGATCTTACACTTGAAAAGTTCAATTTTTTTTAAACCAACTGTACTACGTTTCTGAAGACGTGCAGTACTAAAAGATCTAAAGTTCGAAAAAATAGCAATGGTTCGTAACATTCTGAACACACGTGATAAAGCGTTGTTTCGAAAAACCTTTGAAGACGTTCAGCAGACAGCTTCTAATAGTTGAGTGCCTAATAACTGCTTAAAAGAAGATAATAGTTTTCTTTTCCCACAATGTTACACGAATTTATTATTTTATATTATATATTTATAATCTAATACAAATGATTATGTTATTGATTAATTATGACAGTTACTTTATTTCCGATTTCGCGTTATATTTCGTGTTAAATCCCTCCTTTAACTCCATCTGTTACTGTTGACATTGTGGTAAATATTTACCGATTGGTGTCGAAACGCGATAAATTAGTGCAATACTATTTGTACCGTGCTAAAGGATGTTACCGTATACAAGTGTGGTCTGCGATTCTTTGGCGCATATCTTGACCAAATTGTGACGTTTTACTAGAAGCGGATACTCCACAACAGTAAGCGGTTAGTATAGATATTGAATTATATTCAGTCCCCAGGACCTTTCTGCAAACCAAAATTACATTAGAAAAAGATATGGTTACTGTTTGGTGGTTTACGGCCAGTCTCATCCACCATCTTAAATACGGGTGAAACGATTGCGGGATGCATAAAAATTTCGACGTATGTGCCCAAAAGTAGCCAATATGAAGGGACCGATCCCACTATATGATAAAGCTAGATCGCACATCGCAAAACTGACACAGTGCGGAAGTAGAATTAGTCGGGTTACTCCACTCTGACTCACCCACCGAACACCACCCGATTCATTGGTTACCAGTTTTTTAAACGTCTTGATAATTTCCTATGCAAGAAATGCTTTAAGAACTAAGCCGACAGGGAAACAGCTTTTAACGATTTGTGGTACCCATAGGTGTCAACTTTTATTCTGACGAACTAAAGTTTTTGCTGGCAAAGCGGGATAGATTCTCACGTTTCTTTTTTCCATTGATTACATTTCAAAGTACGAGTAAAAATACTAGATTACTTTCTGAAGAACTTAATAATTCTTTCCTATATTTCCTATGAATTATATTTTGTAATACTTAACTACCCAACATAAATTATTGCACTATATATTATTCGCGCAGGAAAAAATTAAATATGTAGTTAGAAACTCGTCAAAATTCACATACACGCCGCAAGAAGCCTATTAAATGTTGTTAACGTATCCACTTAATTATGCCTTTCATTAAGATTTCATAATACTTTATCTTATTTTGTCCAGGTTACTTACCAATTTCCTTAAACATTTATTTAAATCGTGGCAAAGAACATTCTAATTAAAACAATACCTGTCTTAAGCATTTATTTATTTTAACAAACGCCACCATATTCATTCCATTAAATTACAGTTATTAAAAATTACAAATTAGTTGTTAGTGTAAGTTCTATTGAGCTTGGACGTCTTTTCTAAAAACAGGGATAAGCCTAACTCGACAAAGCACATAAAAACATATTTGTAAATACCCAAACCACAAAAAAAAAACAGAAAAGAACTAAAACACGAAAAAAAATTAGTAAGAAACAAGCACAGACAAACAACGCCACCAAAACATGCAGACATGTAAGCGCACAAACACAAACACAAGTCAGTCAGCACGCAAACATGCAAACACGCAACTTATGAAATCAAAAAGATAGTGAGTATGCACCGTAAAGTAAACAAGAAAATATAAGAACCGAGACAAAACACGCAAAAAAAGTTGTAGCCATCAAATATATAAGCAAACAAGTAAACACCCAAAAAAAGAAACTAACAAAAAGGTAAATACTAAAACAAGTAAACTCAATACGAAAGTGTGAAAATACGTAAGGGACTAACAATCAGGTATGCTTCCAAGCCAAAGAATACCCAAACATAAAAAAGCTGTAAATCGAGTATGTATCCAAACTCAGCACAAGAACCAGTAAATATACAAACATGCAACCCCCAAGTAAAGAAACTAGTCAACAAACACACCAAAAAACGCAAAAAACGTACCAAAGTAGTAAACATCCAAGAATCAAGTAAACGTCTAATGTCACGTGTGGTTAAAGTCTGCCACAATCTTTTTTTTTCTCTTCTCTCTCGAATTTTATGTAGAAATTATAAACTGTTTTGTCGTGTTGGGTAATTGAAGTTTCAAGTATAAATTTTGGAAGGATTCATTTTGTTACCATTTTTAGCGTGTTGGCGATATTCGGAGTTATTACAAATTGGAGTAGGATATAACATCCAGTTGGTATGAATGGCATACATTTTTTGGATTGTTTGTTATTAATAGGTTGAAATTTTTTTAAATAAAGATTGGTTTGTGTGTTGGCGACATAAATTATAAAAGGAATTTGAGATGGGAGTTGGAGATTGATATTTGTAAATAGTGGATACTCGTATTTTAATTTAATCGTTAATTATAGTTTAGTCTGAGTTAAAATTACGTTGTTGAAACTCGTTACCTTGTCTTTCAAAATATTGTCTCAGTTTCGAAAGGAATTTAATGACATGCAGGATGAAAAGAGTTTTAAGTAACGTAGTATGTTGAGGTATAAAGTTTTTTTTTGTAGTACAACTGATAACGAAAGGCTCAGACACGTATAAATATTTCTGCAATATTTTAAGTTTACCAGTTCATTTCATGTATTGAGTTGTTTGTTGGAGAACATAGAAAAAGTATTCGAATGACAGGGTCTTGGTTTGAATAACATGATGTGTGCGTACATTAAAGTCGTATTGTTTCATGGGAAGGGTAAAATATACAATTTAGATATGGGCAGTTTATGAGACGATTTAAACGAATGACGTGATTTTTTATGGAGAAAGGTTTTTTTTTGCTTTTCGCTAGAGGTCAAGTTTAGCTTGAGGGAAGAGGACGAACGCGGGTGTTGAGCTTAGACGTGTGGAATTTGCGTATGCTGTACTGGGGTTATTGAGATATCATAGGGAAACTTTCAGATACAACCTGAGGGGGATTTTTGTATAATTTTCGGCCACCCCGGTGACAGTTTAGTGTGGTTCATTGATTGTTAGAAGTAACATTCTTTACGGGTCCATCGAAAAGGAACTTGTGTTAATATCACTGCTCTTCCTCATTGTGGACTAATATCGCAGATGGTTACGGATCTATAGCTTACAATTCTCTAATTATTGGTTATCTTGAAGTCTCAACACGTTCACGGTTTTCACAATAGATAAGCAAATTGCTGTAATTATAAAAGTATCTCTTTCGCAATATGTGTGTGTATAAAGGAGAATAACGTTTACAACTAAATTCATGTGTAGTTATGTTAATCCAAGTGATACAGTGATTTATTCAGCTGATCCTGATTTGAATATTTTCTGCACCAAATTAATGTTAACGTAATTAAGAATAGGAATACGATTGGATGAACATTGTTGACTTGAAAGCGGCATTGGGGATATTCCGAAGGATGGTTTTACCGAGCCGATATCCAGAGGGTCAATTGCGAGACCCACCTATACCGCAGTACAGAGAAAAGAGGAGATCTTTGAGTTAACATTTGTACAATCAAGCTAACTATTTCCGTACGTTTATTTTTTATGTTGCCGAAGATATTAATAAAGTGTTTTTATACATTTACAGGCGGATGAAAACGCTTTCTCCTGTTTATATTTTGAATAAAAGCCCTTTATGCGTTTGAGATGAAAGGGTATTCACCCGTGATAATTTCACTACAATCTGTGTGCTAATTTTATTATTTACGGACTACTGTATATTAAGATTTCATACTGCAAAAACTAGTCAAATTTATGTTTCCAACAATACTGTTTTTCCGTTGTGTTTATATAAAAATTAAGGAAATGGAACTTGCAATTAACTATTAAGGTTTACAAAATTGAATGGATGGTGACTTCTTTATCACGCTGTTTATTTATTCTAAGTATTGTCAAAATTCAATTATAATATATGAATAGTGCTTATAAATTGAGTTTTTCTTTATAGTTGTAATATTTTTGTGACTACATTCCTATAACTGCGTTCTTAATCACGTAAGAATAAATTTAAGAGATTAAATATCTTGTACGTGCAAGTTACCGAGTAGTTTATTTATTTTATGGAAATTTTGATTTATGCAACTAAACAGGGACAACGTTCATTTATTTGTCATTACTTCAGTAAAAGATTTATTTGTCATTACTTCAGTAAAAATTTCCGTATTTAGGTACTACGACCACTTTATTGACATTTACAAACATCCTGGAGCCCAAATGATTTGTGACAAACTCCTATTGTGATTTACGTATTTCGAACGCATCAATTAGTAACACGCCCACGCCCGTTATTAACACTGAGCTACTGTCACCATTTCCCTTATCTATTGCTTCCATTCTACTGTCATGCCCGTAACACTGAACAGTGAACACGCATAAATGCCCGCACGCGTAAATGCACACACACCTGCACACATAGACACACACACGCACGCACGCACGCACGCACGCACCGACCGACCGATATAGGAATAATTGGAGTATAGAAATATTGTACTCCTCACACTTGGGGCAAATCTAAAGATAAAAAATGTGAGGAATACTTGCGTTTCGATAACAATTACAGTAATGGTGGTTAGATTTATTAAACCTATATCAATATACCGTAATTCAAGAGTTTATGATCAAAACAAAAACAGATACAGAATATGAAAGCGCGTATGCCATAATTGAAAAAAGCAAACAAACAATATTTTTGACCGTTCCCAAATCAACAAGACGGCTTCGTGTAAGCAAATTCATTAAAGATTTGATTTTCTAGGGGCATTTACAAGATTTGGAAAAAAGTTTAAAGTCATCGGGTATCTCTCGTACTTAACGATCAAATATGATAAAAGTATTATTCATTGTTCATCCGATGAGTCGCATGTATCAAACAAAGTATAACCACGTACCACACAAAAATTAAAAACCACGGCACGTATTTCAATAGTTAAACTACCATCATCAGCGGTTGACTGGACGTTCATCAACTTACCATGCCCACGCTTAGTTTGCTAGCTTGACGTTACGCTTCATAATTGATTACTATGGTTGTTAAAAAAAATATAAAGGGTAAGTAAATTACCGTTTTAATAACGGTAAGTAATAAAAATAAGTAAAAAAAAAAAAATTTTTTTAACGCTTTTATTTTCAAATATACTAAAAATAATAAAATAATTTTTTTTATCTACCCAGTAACATAAAAAATTTCGAACTTACTTGGCCAATATACACATGTATGCCGAAATTCAGGTCAACCGGGGATCGTAAAATAGTTGATTTTTTTTTGACTGAATACAATACTTTGAGCCCCCCGGGTGCAGTCCGCTGATCTTCTCAACTTCTCTTATATTTTTGTGCATGGTCTTATGCTAAAAGCTTAAGTCCTGAATTTCAAGGCCCTAACTTGATCAACAAAAATTTCGACCATATTTGACCAAATTTGGGCGCAATGCAGCCCCTTGACCTTGAAACTCAACCTGTCGCATATTTTTGTACATGGTATTATGCGAAAATTTGAAGACCCTAGCTTTATAAACAAAAATGTCGTCCATATTTGGCCAAATTTGGCCGCAGAAGTCAAAGCAAAAAACACATATTCGTATATTGTCATCAAGAATACGCATTTTTGCCAAACAAGATTTGAACCGGACAGACAAAGTGAGTTGAATAAAAGCGTTAAAAAATAAATCTGTTTCATCTATGTATTTGTATCCATAATTTTGTTTTCTTAACTCAACCAAATAATTAAAAAAAAGGCATCCGGCGAAAAATACTGTAATATACTATAATCGTCTCGAACGTTAATGGTGTAACCGGTCTTAGAACACATTGGATAATAGTTAGCCACATTGTCCTCACTATCCTTCGCCAGTAAACAATTCTTACCGCTCTTAGTACTTAATATACGGTTAAGTTAGATGTTGTGTTACTGTTTACTGTAGTTCCACACAGACAATAGACCAAAAAATCTAAAAAAGATAAACTTGACTATCTACATGTAGTTGAAGTATGTTTGCAGACTTACAAAGAAGTGAGTGATGGAATACTGTATCAAATGTATAAAGAAAGGAAGGTCGGTATTACGCGAATACGGTGTTTTAATAAATACCTTAAAATGAACCAGGTACTTTTCCGTGATTATCTAGGTTTTTGTGGGTGTAATTAAAAAAACTATAAACGTAAGAAACACTAATGTGATATTGGTTGGTATTAAATATATGGAAACATAGTTGCGTTAGAGAACAAGTTATTGGGAGTACTGATGGGCGTATATTTTTGGGAAATATTCATTATTTGAAAAAGAAGAATAATGGATATCAACTGTCCGATACCTGGGTCAAGAGCTGCAAGTTATACAGTCTACAATACTGGTTTAATTTTAATTCACTAGTTACCTTATTAATATTTAATATTTCGTTTTGACGTTATCTTGTCAATATCGGTTATTTTGATATTACGCCTAACGAAGGACAAAGTTTCGGTCTGGAACCTTACGAATAAATAAATAAATAAACATTCACACCATTTTTCCCAAATAAACGTTATTTAATGTGTCACGTGGTGAAAGTTTCGATTCTTATAATAATAATTAAATTTTTTAATTGGCCAGCTTCTCTTATCGTTTGTAACGATGGCAACGCGCAAAAACAATATCAACAAACTGTCCTTCATGTGCGGATTAGCCCTAATAATTTTTGTTATATTTGGGATGAAATTACACTAAACCACCAAAAGGGCAAAATAACAAATATAATTACAAAAGGGTATGAAAAATATTTTGGATTTAATATGTGAGGTCTAGGCAGAAGGTGCTAATTGTTGTTACTACTACTAGGAGTTGGATAAAAGTTGAAAAAAGATCATTGCCATTTAGCCTTCGAATCATTGGGGTAGGGGCAATCCTTACGTTATCTAATCTATTGATATTTTTATTCTATACCAACACTAAAAAAATGGCATTATACAGAAAAAGAAGAAATTACACATATATCCTGACAATTCGTTTTCATCACTTCCAGTTTAATGTAATAAATATGTTCATGCTCCTGCACCTCCATTAGAATATGTTTTGAAAGCGCCCGAATAATAGGAAGAAGAAAAAGAACCAGAGGAAGAAGAAGTAGAAGAGCAAACACAAGTGGAGAGAAAGGTCTCCTCTGACAAAGGCTTCACAGATTGAGAATCATCGCAGGAAATTCATAACATTACCCAAAAAGAACTCAACGATTTTGTTAGGGATTTAGAATTACCAAACGGCAATGCAGAAATAGTAGGTTCCAGGTTAAGTAAAATGTCAAAATAACAACACTTAGAGATCGCTAAAGCAATTAGTGCTCTTTTCTGACCAGCAAGATACTTTAGTAACATGCAAAGATATTGATGGGTTTTTTGGTGCGTTTTAACATAAATCATATTCCAAACGAATGGAGATTGTTTATAGATATGCGTAAAACACGTTTAAAAGCTGTGCTTCTCCATAATGGTAACCGTCTGCCATCAGTTACCGTTGGATACTCGACAGATACGAAGTAGAGCTATCAACACATGATGTTGCTAGAAAACCTCAACTATGAATAGAATAAATGAAGAATACGTTCGGATCTAAAAGTTGTTGTTCTCTTTATTAGCGAGCAATTACTTTTTTCTTTGCGACTGGAATAGCAGGGATAAAGAAAACCGTTACGTAAAGACTACATGGCTGTCTCGACAAACATTTTGTCCTGGAAAGAAAAAATCCCAGTTTGCAAAATAAAAGCGGAGATTTTTACTGGACCTGACAATCGAACCTTACTCCGTAATGAAGTGTTCAACAGAATTCCCACTGCTCAAAAGAGGAGGGGATGGCAGGCATTCGAGAGGTAGTTACTGGCTTCTTAGGAAAAAATATGGCAGACAATTACAAAATACGTGCATAGAAGCTTTTAAAAGCATATGCCAAAATGGAAAGCAGTACGTGAATCTAAAAACTGCAAATTCTATCTTATAATAAGTGTAATGTTGTGTTTTAAGAGCACCCCGTATAATGATGTTTAAATGGTGCCAGGTGTAAATAATTTAATAATAAACAAATAGGTTTAAATAACCGGAGATCGAAACCACTCAATATAAGATAATGCCGTTGTCCCAGTCGGTAAATTAATGTAGGCCAGTTGAATCTTTTGATTTGCTTAATTACCACAAATTTATGGTTAGTTATTTCCACTTAACATCAATATAGTAACTACAATGTAACAATAATAAAATTATTTCGGGCGCCAAGTTATTTTTTGATTATGCTCAGAATAACTAAACCGAGTATACAATAAAAAATTCACCACAATGTCAAAATAAAAAATATACTATGATTATTAAATATTTAAATTTAGAATTACATAAAATATATCTTAAAACTAATTGTAATAGCCTTAAATTACTACTAAATTATGGATATAAATACCTGTTCGAAACTTTTGTACACAACTTTTTAATAACATCTGATATCTAAACAAATACGGAAATGTAAACCAAAGGTGACGTAATCTTTGCACCAATATTGCGCAATATCTCGTAATAACAATGCTGTACTTCTTATAAATTTATCATCACGAATTTTGAATAATCCAATGTTCATTGCATTCTCTCGAAAGTTCAAATCAAAAATGGGATCTAAATGTAGATCTGCCTTAAGTGCAAAATTGCAATCATAAGCATCGAAAATACCAAAAGTGGTAAAAATGTAAAAGTTCTAAAAGTTGTAAAAGTAGTAAAGAAAAGTGTAAAAGTAAATGCAAAGAGTAAATGTTTTAAATTTTAATATAATACGAATTAAATGTACCTTACCATTAAATCAATGGCACTTTTCACAAAATTTAGGCGGAAACCCAAAAATAGCTTCCTGTATACACAGAATACATCAAGAAAATGAAGAAAATGATGTCAGATGATATAGCGGTGCGCGAAAAAAGGTGCGAAAAAAATAAGTCAAATATATGGAATATAAACCCCTAAGAACATGTGCACTTAAGTTACACCAAAATGCAAATTAAGTTGCCTACCACATACTTATAATTCATTAATAATTAAAAACTTTCTTTCCTTATATTTGCAACTAAATGAACGAAGAACGTAAATTACGGTATATTTTAATACAACTCAAAATGGGTTGTTACAATCTTTAATAATGACAAAGGTATCTTTAAAAAACAAGTAAAGCAACGAAATCGGGACACACTTACAATATTTAACTTACAATATTTAAAAGAATAAATAGGACACATAGTTCCCATTATCCCAACCTGTTACGTATGAAAGGTTTTCAAGCAATACCACATGTTCTAAAATGCAATTCTTTAGTAACCACACCGAAATAAATAGGTGCGTAGGGTTGAATGGAAACATGTTTTTAAAGTAAATTAATAACAGCAATTGTTGAAGCTTAAATTAAGACAAACTGACTACAGCAGAATTTTTTAATTTATATATATAGTTAATTATTATTGATGACTTTAGGATAAATATTGTTTACAGTATAATTTGGTGTACTAAATCAAACTAATTATTCTATTTATTAATAATGTAAACTTGCCAAAGGTAATCTAAAATTCAACAGGTTACATGTATTCCAGAATTAATTGAATGTATAGAAAATCAATTTTGCCAGTCTCCTGCTTAATGTTAAAAGAATGTACCATATACTGAGAATATCTTGTACAATCAATTGTATAAAACAGGTTTATAAAAATTGCGAAGAATCAATCCGTACGACGTATAACATACATATCTAATGTGCGCAATGTAGTAAACATATTTCAGCTTCTGTGTGAAAGGATAGTTCGAATATATACATTTTTGGTACAATTCGTATATAGGAACGTTGGATTATCCATTTAGTTGTATGATTTGTCCAAAAGACGTAATGGAAGGAAGTGCTTCTACCTTTAGCTAGGATAATTATATGCTATCCCCGACTTGTTATGTATATTTTATACCAAATAAATGGTAAACATCCATTACGACTACTATAGATATTACAAAAATTGATTCTAAATGAAAGAAAAACGACGTTTGGATAAATCAAGCCAAGATAAAAAATCCATAATGGAAGACAATGCTTTTTACAAGTTACATAAAATTGCTTAACTAAAATTACAGATTGTATTTCACGTTCTGTAATCACTACCTACTTAAAATCCTACAGAGTAAACTAATAAAAATATCTGGCGCAGAAGAACACACTACCTTTCAAACTACAAAATGGAAATTAAAAGAAATGAAATTAATAACAATTTTTTTACGATAATTATGCAACCTCTTTTATAAGTTAATTCCGAAATAGGAAACATTGTAAAAACAAAAACAATAATCTACGTCAAACAGACGTTTAAAAGTTCATGTCATCTAGAGGTTAATGGACATCTAGATACTAGCTCAAAAAATTCGAAAACTTCTATAAAAAAATCGATAATTCAGTTTAATCATTTTCAATCATATTTGTTCAACGTTTACACTTATTTTGCTTATATTTATAATTATATCACTTTTAACCTTGGGAATTTACTATGACGTAATGTGACCTTGGGGGGTTGACCTTAGGCTAGCCAGATTCAGAACCAAATCTACTTTTTAGTCAAGTTCAGAACCTAAACTACTCGGCGAGAAATTTGAATTTGTATTCTAATAACGGGGCCCTAATGCTAACTTGTAATATATGTTTTGGAACTTGCTCTAGGGTCTGCATCCCCTTGGTGTAGGCCACTTAACAGTAAATAGTATTCTAATAAGGGGACCCTAAGGCTAACTAGTAAGGAGTTATATGAACGTGTTAGTGTCCACGCCCCCTTGTCGTGCCCTCCTTTACTGGAAATAGTATTCTAATAAGGGGGCCCTAGCACTATCTCATAAGTCAGGTGCAGAACTTGTGTTAGGGTCTTCGCCCTCTTGTCGTGGTCCTCGTGGCACGAAATTTGAATTTGTTTGTGTCGCCATCTACAGGTGTATTTCCAGGACTAATGAATGATTTCCTTAATAGAGGTGGATCCATCTAGTGATATATTTTTGCGCGAAATTTTCATTTGTTTGTATCGCCACCTAGTGGTGTGCTTCTAGGACTACTGAATGTTTTCTGTAATAGAGATTGATCGCGGCTCCACCTAGTGGTACATTTTTGAAAGTATGTTTAATTATTATGGCGGGAAATTTGAAATAGTATGGGGTCCGCATACTACTACCGTTAGGACTGCTACATAAGGTCTTAGCTCCACTGCAGCGGCTCTGCTTGTTTGTAACGCTACCTAGTAGTTTATTTTTAAAACGTAGATGTAGATTTCTGTAATTATTATTATTATGTGCGAAAACTTAAAGTTTAAAGTAGCGTTCTAATACTGGGGCCTCCATACCAACTCAGAAGAAAGCCTTAGGTCTTTGAAAGTTGTCCTGGCATCATACTTACATTGCACCTTTCCCCCAATTGATATAGCGGAAATAAAAACATAATAGGTTTTAATGATTCATTAATTTAGTTATCCGAGAAGTCCAGGCTTAAACCTCCTGGACTTCTCAGTATAGTCAAACTTGAAGAATGTGGTGTCTCCTAATTCTATGGAGGAGTTTCAGCAGAAAATACAAGTAGCCGCGAATGCATTTAAATGTAATATGGACATTTTGTTTGATCTTCAGAGACATTTAAGGGAATGTATAGTAAAATGTATTGGGGTGGGTGATGGACACTTCCAGCATTTGATTTAAGGTTTGTTCTTACTACTATTGTCAATAATTGTTATTGTTATTTTCGTCTTTCGAGAATAAAAATTGACCACAAAATACATTGAAACTTTTAAATGGAAATAACCCAGAAACCGATAAAGTTAGGCGACCTAAGCAGTACATTTTTATGTGGAATTGAATTCTTTTGAATGTTTAACTTTTTTCAAGCATAGCTCAACAGATAAAATAATAATAATAAAATAATGTTTTAATTTACCTAAATAATACGTTGAAACTAGAACTCTCTAGGAGCAACGTCAAGATAAGCTTTAAGTTCGTAATTCTCACATCAAAAAATCCAACGCTAACAATTTTTAGATACATGTTATCCAAACTTTTTCAGTTATTGAGAAATTTCAGAATAAAATTTAACCCTTCAATAAATACCCTGTATCTCTTAAACCAGCTACATTGGTGTAAAGTCATGATGAGCTCAAACATAATATTTTGGTGTCTAATATCATCTACACCTAGATGAATATAAACTACATTATTAAATGAGTCTGCTGTATTCATCTAGAGAACGTGTCTCGAAAGACGCCGTCCCATGGATAAGATCTAACTAACCTCCATATAGGAGATAATGTAGTACTGTGTGTAGGTTACCTATAAACGAAACTGATGGGGTGTACATGCTGCTTATATTTATGTACTTATTCATTGTTATTGTTATTTTAACAACGTCACATTATAATGATATCACTAATTCCAGTACAGATGTTTCGTACTTTCGCTTTCTACTGTCATGTTTAGATGTTTTCTATAAAAGAATTGAAGAAAAGGAAAATTCGTAAAAAAGGATGTTGATACGTAAATTCGCATGTTATTTCTCTCAATGCATACACAAATATTCCCAATTTTTTAAGTATACCCTACAATATGTGCATTCAACGCGTTTATAACAATTTTGGCTATAACCTAGTTGTAAAATAATAAATACAAATTAATTGTATTATAAACTTCTTCCATTAAAAGTGCATATTTACTTTGAGATGTTTCTACCGCACTTTACACTCGGTAGGTTTCTGATTAATTTACTTCATCAAAGGAGAGGTAATGTTATTTTAGAACTAATTTAATTTGGGCCATAACTATCAAAATGTAAGAGTTTGAGAGAAGTGCTACTTGTAAAAACCATACTAATATTTAACCTTTAACTTCAAAAGTTATTTAAATAATTGATTTAACTTAATCCTTAATACCCTTCATGAAATTTAACTTTTAAACGTTTTAATTAATAATTTCTCCTTTCCCGTTTATTGTCAAAATGAAATGATTTTTTTTTTATAAATGAGGTCGATTAAATTATAATTTTAAATAACAACGACCAAACAAATTGTAGGGTAGTTTACAGCCTTTTTGTAAAGTTTTATTCACTCGTATGCTTTTTTAAAGGACACGGAATAGATTTTAGTTTTTCTTGTGTAAGAATATAGCCCACAGTAGTTAAATTCGATATACCGGGTGGTGAATGGTCGGACGCACCATAGGAAATCCAATAAGAAATCCAAGACTCACGAATTTCTGCTTTCTTAATTATTTTAAGTAAAAACTTTACAGGAAGTTTTCTTTAAAGAATTGAATTCTCTATCGGATGAAACTACTAAAAATATTTTACATCTTATGCTAATTTCAAAAATTGCAAAAATTGTGCACCATTCCTGCACACACCAGGACAAGGCCAAAATCACTCAATCTTTCAGACGTCATACCATCTAATTAACCAAGGACAAAAACAGGTTAATAAACAAAGTAGATCTAATTGCCTAAAAAATTAATTAAAACTGTTTATTGGAAGAATTACTATCAAATTAGAAAATAGTGGAACGTTGCTTGCTTTGTGTAATTGTAACAAACGTATTTAAAAATGAATATACTGCAAATAACATATTAACTGCAGTTGTTAAAAATCCTAGTATAAATATTAATAGTAGAAGGGGGTACCTTCACCAACATTTTGTTTTTGTGACACCACAAGGCCGCTCACGTGGCTGACCTCGGATTTGAGTATGGGAATTTCCGATGACGTAATTTGACCTTGGGGATGACCTCGTGGCTTGGCAGTGGAGTTAGCCTTGGCACTGCCCTTGGAGTTGACCTTGGACTAGCCAAGGTCAGAACTAAATCTGTTCAGCGGGAAATTTGAATTTGAATAAGGGGACCTAATTTTAACTTGCAAGACAGGTACAGGAACTCGTGTTGGTGTCTAGTCTGCTCTGGCCCTGAATGCTAACTTGTAAGACAGGTATGAACTTGTCTGTCGGTCCTTGTCTTGGGCGAAATTTGAATTTGAATTTGAATTTGAATTTGAATTTGAATTTGATGTTGAATTTAATTTGAATATTTTTTGAATTAATTTGAATTTTTAATTGAAAATGAATTACGTGATTTGGATATGGATTTGTCGATGTGTCGTGTCTTGTTTGTCTTGTCTGTTTCTTGTCTGTGTCTGTCTGTGTCGTGTTAGTTGTGTACTGCGTCTTATCTGTATCTGTGTCTCGTGTTCTGTGTCTATCTCAGTCTCTGTCTTCTACTTCGTGTCCTGTCGTGTCGTGTCCGTCCGTGTCCGTGTCCGTGTCCTGTAACCGTGTCCTGTCCGTCTGTGTCCGTGTCGTGTCCGTGTCGTGTCCGTGTCCGTGTCCGTGTCCGTGTCGTGTCCGTGTACGTGCCTGTGCCGTGCCTGTGTCCGTGTCCGTGTCCGTGTCCGTGTCCGTTTCGTGTCCGTATCCGTGTCCGTATCCGTGTCCGTGTCCGTGTCCATGTACGTGTCCGTGCCCGTGTGCGTGTGTGTGTGTGCGTGTGTGTGTGCGTGCGTGCGTGCGTGCGTGCGTGCGTGTGTTCGTGTCCGTGTCCGTGTCCGGTTCTGTGTCTGTGTCTGCGTCAGTGTCTGTGTCTGTCTGTGTCTGTGTTTGCGTCTGCGGCTGCGTCTGAGTCTGCGTCTATGTTTGCGTCGACGTTGGCGTTGGCATTGGCGTTTGCGTTTTGTTTGCGTTTGCATTTGCGTTTTTGGTTGCGTTTGTGTTTATCTTTGTGTCTCTGCTTGTTTATGTTTCGCTTTTGGGTTTGCATTTACTTATGAATTTGCGTGTATGTGTGTGCGTGTGTGCGAACGGGCCTGATTGCGTGTGCAGTGATGACAGTGCAGAATTTTATATAATCGTAAATGTGCCTTTTCCTATTCCGCTGTTTCTAATCGTGTAGAAAAGCAGTTATAATAAAGCTGCAACGCCACATTAAGGTTGCCTTATTCTCATTAGCAGAAAAAGGTGATTCCTTTTTTTTAATTGAGAGAAAGTGTATCAGAAGAGCGACGCGTGCTTTTGTCGCCCCAAAAACTCTCATGGCTGTCCCTGTCCTGTTCCCGCTTGCACGTAAGCTGCAATATTACCTAAGCACACATAAACACTAGGAAATGGTACAACGCAGGGCAGTATCTAACCGTTGCCATTTTCTTATCATAGCTGGACAGAAAAGTTGGAATCCTATCGCTGTGGACACTAAACGAGGGGTAGTTTACTCTTGTACGTTAAAGGTACCCACACTAACATATACCAAAAAATTACACATTGCGTCAAACATAAACCCCATGAAGGGAGTTGTATGTACAAGGACGATATGGAATCGTTAGTTATAAACTCCAGATCCAACATTTTGTAATTAAAAGCGGACACCGCATCGATTCACTCAGAGAAATATTCCGAGATTCATACTTTCTTCTATTACAGAATCCTGAAATCGTTTTAGACCAAATTTTAATTAAACCGTCTACCCAAAAGGGAACACTATTGACTTTTATTAGGAATAATTTTCAGTTTTTTTATCGTTTGTTTTTATGAATAAATTAAAAACCAGCATCTCTTAAAACTAGGTCAGTGCTAAAGATTGTACCTGAACGGCATCATACCTGAGCTGTAACCCACTCCTCCTGTTAGACGTATTCACAGCGTATTTTGTTTACTTCATAAACTCTACGATTAGCCTTTTAACAGCGATCCTCCGAAATATAATACGACAAAGTATCCCTAAACCCTAATTTAACCACCGGTGAACTTTCAGCATTTTCAAACGGTCCTAGGTAAAAGAAACATATCCCGTAAGACGAATTACATTACATAATATCCCATAGGCAGATTAAGAGCTAGTAGTAACGGCTATAAGATCGTATTTACCCGAACACATTTTCGCCAATAGGACGCTTATGCGTAGAATTAAAATAAATAAATAAATTATAGAAATTCGCAGTATAATTACCCTTGCACTCTTATGGTAGTTAAAATTGGCTGAGATTCATCAATAATAAAGCTTTAACTTAATTGAAGATAAAGTATGTATTTCAAAGAAAGATCAAACCTATCTACCTGATTTTACCTTCGAATATTATTTATATTATTATTTTAAAGAGAGAATTAAACGTTGACCTAGATACTTACATACAGTTATAAATCCCATTACTTAAGTTATTTTGTACAGGGGGGTACTCAGTGTGACTTAACCGTTTTAGAAAATCAACTTGTTTTAATCAACAGGTTTAAGGAACAGGCAATTACTGAGGGCGTAACTACAAGTACCTTTGACTGGTTGCTGAGAAAATAAAGAGAACTTTTTGAGTTGTATTATTATTATTATTATTATTTAATTTTTTCACGTTTTAATTATAATTTTTTTTTTGTTTTTTTAAGGTTATGATTGAAACTTTATTTTCTTAGTATTATAAGCGATAAGTAAATAAATGTATTTAAATTTTTATGTACTGTTTATTTGCGAGTGTGTAGTATAAGGTAGCTAAGAATATAAATCAAAGAATTACATCCTGATCTCCTAACTTTAATGTGAGCTACCGACTTGTTTACAAAAGTGAAAAATATGTAAAAAGGTTGAGTAATTTTACGTAATAACGAAATAAACATTAAAGTAACTGTAAAAAAAACGAAAAGAATCGATTTTATTTCAAAGAATATCTTAGGTGCAAAAATAAGATGTTTCGTAAGGTAAATTTCACTTGTTTTCATTACCAAACATTCCCTATTGTTGTTTATAAAAATAATGATTTAAGTCAACATCAAACTGGGTCAGCTAATTTCTTTTATGATGGACATAATCTAACAATACATTATATACAAGTACTAAGCAAAAAAAACATGTTTATTATTTTTGATATTATCTATGCCCATATATTTTAAATCTTCGATAAAGTTCTACAGTACAAATGAAAACTTTTGTTAAATTTGTAAAACTTATTTTTATTTGATATGACAGTTAATTATGAGGTATTATATATGATGAACACCACGTCAAGTTCTGTATGTGTTGTTAAAGTATTTAGAGTGTGAAAACGGATGTAGCCATTTATATTTAAAAAACAATTTTATATTTTTAATTTTTACTATAAAACCAGAGGTAGAAAATAAATATTTTAAAAATTATATTAAAATACAACCAAAATTTAGAATTTACATAATTCACGTGCGCAGAAATTTATAAAAGATTTAAATTTTAATAATGAAACCTGTCTTGATAAATCTTAAGGGAAGCTTTACGACGTTGACAGCTACTAATGCTCACGCTACTTGTACTCTTTTTATTTACATTCCTCATCTAAATGTATTTGCAAATATATATATATATATATATATATATATATATATATATATATATATATATATATATATATATATATATATATATATATATATATATATATATATATATATATATATATAATTAAATGATAAATAGATGCATTTAGAACACGTAAAATCGTATGTGACAAATAATGGACAATTCTGAAAGATTTGCAGATTTGTGAAATTGTTGATGACATTCATATATTATAATTTACTCAATTGGAATATAATTTTAAATTTAAGGACTAATGACTAAATAGTGTAAAAATGTATGTATACAAGTGCAAATTATGTATTGCATACAATAATACATCGCCGTCTAAAGTCTGCCCCCCCCCCAACCTAATAGGTGAACCATGAAACTGAAATTAATAAAATTTTGAGAAACCGAATTAAGCGACATACATAACGTTTTTGATGGTATTCAGGGACATAACCATTAAAAATAGCGAAAAACCGCTTTGAGGCTTTTGGGTTGAAACTCATAAATCAATAATAGTATATTAATGTTATTGATGTCGTTGAAAAGGACTTGAAACGGGTTTTCAAATGAGGTATTACTTGCCATTTGATCCCATTTAAAATTATTTTATAAAACCATCAAAGACGTTGTATATGTGCCTTGGTTCGCTTTCCCAAAATATTATTAATTTCAGTTTTATGGCTCACATAATAGGTTGCGGAGCGGGGGGAGGGGGATTTAGACGGGCACGTATATATATATATATATATATATATATATATATATATATATATACGTGTGTGTATATATGTATGTAATCCAGCACCAACTCTGCAGGGTGTTGCATATACCCTAAATGGAGACAATGTTGCGGCAGCGAGTTCTAAAACAAGAAAGCGAATTGTAAACTAAAGTATGTGGAAGGCTAATGTGAAAAAACAGAGACGAAATTGAGGTAAGGAGTATATTTCATCATTGGGAAAAACCGTACCCTCAAAGACATTCCAGAATGTAGCATACAATTGCAAAATAAGTTGCACCGCTAATATTCAATATTTTTTAACTAAGCTGACAATTCCAGTCAAGACGTTTTTATACGACGCTTTGTAATAACACAAGAACTACACTAAATCCAACGAGAGAATGGACTTGCTTTACGCAGTGCCGATAAAAGTGAGAGGAGTGTTTAACGAGCTGCACAGGACCGTCATACATAAAAGTCATGTAATATAATCTCTAAATATTCGTAAAATAAGTCATTTATTATATAAAAAGTAAAAACATTAAACACCTCATTATTTTAAATATAAGAACATTAAAAAACAACATAGTTTATTATAAAACTAATTAGTCTGTATCGCTGTTCTCAGAACCACTTTCAGCGTTACCATCAATTATTACGCGTGGTATTTCATCGATTATGCTGTCAACGATATAGTCAATTTCCCAAAATGTCTGTTCTTCTTGTACACGTGTCGAATGAAATTGTTCCAGTGTCCGGCTGTTACTCGTGAACCGCCTTCTTTAACTACTTGTATCACTTCTTGTAATTTGAAACATTTATTGTTTGCTTTAACGTATCCCTTGACCATCGCCCACACCATTTCAATGAGGTTTAATTCACTATATGGTGGAAGTCTGAGCACAGTTTTCTTCTGTTCCTTAGCCGTTTCATCGATGACGTATTTGTTGTATTTTTCCTTGTCTAGTGCAACAATCCGCAACAGTTCTGCTTTCTTCCGTTACTTTCTTATATAAGTTTATTATCAGTACTTTTTGGTTTTAGTGCACCACCTAAAATTATAAATAAAATTTAAATCATTGACCGGGGCGAACCTGGCCTCTCTTATTCTTCTTAATTGGCGATAATGGGTGTATTTGCTCTCTCGCTGCTGCCATGCTGATTAAGTATTTATAATTATCTTTAATCACTCACACTCTACACAATTTGAAACTTATTTCTTAACTTACGTAAAATCACCGTTGCCTACTCTGCTACGCTAAAACACTAACTGGGATCAGGTAATGCGCCGGCCCTGGGCAACTTCTGAGCTAATTGCACAGAGATAGGGGTTGAATAGGCGGAGATTCGACCGAAACAGTCCCATTTTTGTTCGAGCGCAAGACCATTATCTCGTTGGATTAGGTGTAGAACAGTGCCGGTGCAGAAAAGCAAACGTCCTTTCGTACAGCTTTCGGGTAAAAAATCACACATGTTTGTATGTAAGAAACATTTTGTAGATGCGTTACAAATTAGTGTTGGTAGATTATATCGGTGTATATCAAAGATGAAGTATGTTCGGTAACAGATTCATAGGGAATGAACCCAAGAAAAAAAATTGATGATTCAAAAATTACTGAACATGTCAACTATTTTCCCGCCTACCAGCAAATATGTAAACGAAGAATTAACGATCAGCAAAGTGTATGAGTTACACAAAGAAAAATATATTTTAGAAAATAATATTCCTTGCAAAAGAAGTTTTACTGCCATGTGTTTAATATTAATACTTGTTCTATACGCGACGACCTAAAAATGAAAATTGAATTCGAAGATAATGAAAAAACAAAAAATAAACATATATTTGATAAACAAAATTCCATCTTGCCATAGCTGATCAAGTTCACACTGCTTTGAAATCTGACCAAGAAAACGCCTCAAACATCAACTATGTATTAACCTTCGATCTTCAAAAATCCTTACCGTTTCTTAAAATTGCCACATATGTAGCTTACGACAAGAAAAATTTGTATGTTTGGAACCTTGAGGTACATTCATTTAATATAGGAACTGGATTTATGTACCTACGAGGTGAGCAAAACTCAATGTCTCAGCTCTATTATGGAAAAAGGAAAAAGGATAGAAAAATCTGAAGTGGTTCCTAAATGGGATTGAGTAAGGTCCATTTTAAGCTGAATTTGCATATTTTTTCATGTTTGGAAACTGAAGTAATGACGTCATCAAATTTTTTTTCTCAGAAATATACCTGTATTTTGGCATATTTAAAAAGAGTTAATTTTTCTGAACATATCTTGCTATCTTTCTCCGTTAAAAATTATAAGCAAATTTGTAAAAAAAAGTATAATAAAAAATTCTCAATCGTCAAGATTTAAACAAGTGGCCTTTGGAAATAAATAGAAAAGTCGCATCTGCCAATAATTAAACATTATTTACTAATTTAACATTACAAAACACATAATATGTTACTACTACTACCACAGAAAGAAACAAAGTAAGTAGGAAATCACTCCAACAAATTTACAATGTAACCACCTCCTATTTCTAAACACTTAACCAATCTCCGCCTTACTGATCTCGCTGAATCCTTACGAAACGTTTCTCTAGATAGCTTAACGCAAGCATTTCTGATTTTTTGTTTTAAATGCTGCAAGTTAACATACGGTGTTCTGTAAACTTCATTTTTCAAAGTTCCCCACAGGATGAAGTTTAGTGCGGTCAAGTACAGTGATCTAGACTACCACTGTATCGGTCCATTTATACCTATTCAGTCTTCTTCGTAAGTTTCATTTAAATATTGTTGGAAAATTCTTACAGTATGCGGTGGAGCTTCGTCATGCTGGAAACACACGTTTCCACGCAGCTGTAATGGCACATTTTCGAGAAGTACAAGAAACTGTTGAAGAAATTGCAATTATCGCTCACTGTGTAAAATTCCTTCGTAAAACTATGGACCAATGCCCATTAATAATACCACACCAAACGTCTTTGGTGTCAATCGGATTGACGAAATGTGGATTGTCAGTTGTGAAGTTTATAATCGTGATTGCAAATATTTTTAAGCTTGGAATAACACGTTCGGGGTACCTCTTGGCATACAACTGAACTGCTCTTGTAACATTCTTTTGAAATTCCCCATAAACTAATAACATGTCGACTTTTCCGTGTGCGTGAACATTTTTCAAAGTCAAATGACAACAAAATAATATTTGTCAACCATTAGTCTAATTATTGGTGACGATTGGTAATTTTTGATAATACTTTTTTTTACAAATTTGCTATAATTTTGCGACGGAAAAGGCAGCAAATTTTTTTCTTTACAAAATTCGTTCAGAAAAATTAGCCTAAATATATGAAAAATCTGGAACACTGAAACTGTGGCCAAAATATATGTATATTTATGAGAAAAATAAATTTGGTGACGTCATTACTCCAGTTCCCAAATATGAAAAAATATGCAAATTCGATTTAAAATCTTACCAAAGTAAGCGAGTTGCCAAGCTAGCTACACTGGAAATGGGCGGGGTACATATAAGGAGTAAAAAGATTAAAAACTAGTTTCAAACACCTTACACTTACCATAAATCCACACCGCATAATACTCGGTCTGGGAAAAATAGTCTCTAGGCGCCACCACAATCTTAAATTTTGCTAAAATAGTCTTAGGCGGGATGTTAAATTAATCCTATCCGACTTTGGAAGACAGGATCGCAGCCTACTCAGTAACACCATTCGCCACACAAAGTCAATCACACTTGAAAATAGATTGACCCAAAAGCTTAAAAAATTTTGAAAATACACGGGTCGTCATAAACTTATTGAACACACCTCGTACATTCTCTAGATCATATCCCAGATTTATGTGCAAAGTTTGCATGTGGAAGATCCCTATTTCCGCACAATTTAGGCAACTCAATCACATTCAAACAACTTCATTCTTGAAGATGCATTAAATTTTCGTTATTGTACAGCATTACAAAATTTCTACAAGCAAAAATATGCATCCATATTCCTTACTGCACGTTACTACAATATAAATATATCAACTCACTCATGCGTACGTCTACGACCATTTATTTAATCTAAATTATTTTATATACTGTAGTCACTTACCCGTGCCGTGCCATGCTTCATTAAATACCAGTGGCGTATCATTTACATCATAAACAAAAAAAGTCTTGGCTATGATGTGGGGTGTGAAAATGATTTAATAACTAAACATTTAAATTCTAGGAAGCATAATGACCTACATCAGGGAAAAGTAACACTAAGTACCTCATCTTTTTCAAAAAGTATTGTAATAACTAATGAATCCCTATTTGCAGTTATACTGCCAGAATCTCGTTCGTATTGTTGCTTTACTGAAGTATATTTATCGCAATGTGTTCTAAACTTCTTGCAATATGTGATCATTAACCGTTTCGTGTATGGAAAAACTTCACCAGTCCTCGTGACTCAATTTAACAAAGTAAATGTTCATGTTAATACATATTACGGATAATACCAGATATTTACATGTGGAATCACTGGGCAAGCATCTCCGATTACTTACGAGTTCTCTAAAATAATAACCAATGATAAGACTGAAGGACTGGATATCCTTTATAAGGATTAGGTCTTTCGCTGTCAAGATAATTGGATTCTCTAGTAGCAGTTATCAAAACAACACCTCATCATTCCGTCTGTATTATAACTCACTAAGCTACCGTATGATAAAGCTACAAATGGCAAATATTACCTGGTCCATACTGAAATCAAGTTATGAAATTTGATTATTTACTTATTATACTTACTCTGAAATGAACTCCATGAATGATTGCCAAAATGAATTTCAAACAATCTTCTGGAATTAATACGTACATAAAAGACAAATTCCTATAGTATTTTGATAATTACTACGCATAAATAAAAACATGCAGCTGGTCCTTAAACATTTAAGCAATAAATTGTGTATAACGTAACTTCAAACATCCATTGTATTTGAAATAAATTTGTTTTCAGTATTACACGATACTTAAGAGGCTTAGAAGATGTTACTATTAAACATAAATACTGATTTTAAAAATATGGTTAACGGTAATAAATGATAATATATTTGTATTATAACAAACATCTTGAATGGAAAATGACAAATACATGTTTTACTGTATACAATTCAAACCTTTAAATAGAGAAGCACAAATACTCAAATTAGTAAAATTTGATTCTGACTAATATCATTAAATGTAGTTCATTACAAAATAATCATGACGTACACCGCCATATAGATTCATACATTTAGATTATAAATTGAAAATTCTATAATAAATATTTAACATCAACAATACAACGTGGGGAATTAAATCTTATAGATAGCAAGTTATGGATTATCTGAAACAGAGATTACATTCAGGCTGTTAGAAATCTTCTACTCCCGTTGTGCGTAGATGGCAACAGTTATAGTTTCTTCGTACTGTCAGTACATACAAAATAAGTTTTATACGGGCAATAGTAATTTGAACTCTGAAGCTATCTTCCACTGACGCTATCTGGATCTCCCTTGTAAGCCGTATAGATCCAGTATTGGCACAAAGACGAGCCCAACTGTGTTTTTGGTGGCGCTCGAGCCAATAATTATCCAGCCCCTGGAGACGAAAGACTGTTCTGCGTATTCGCTAAGTTACTAAGAAGCTGGTAATTTGATCTATAAATCAAATACGTAAAATGTGCTTACTTTTTCCGTTAATACAGTACTTTCCATGCGAGTTTAATTTGTGTATGGATGAGAGTTGACTGTAAATTTCACTTAAAGCCGACCCTACAGTGTTACGACAAAGTTGCTACCAATGTTCACCTTCTATTTTTTCTTCTGCTGTTCTGATTCATGGCTCAAAACCTTTAAATTTAGATTATATATAACTTAAAGCCGGCAGATGGGTAAATATTGCACTTACATTTTATATGAGGAAACTCAAAACTCCTGAATTATTCATTTATTCTAAGTTTAATTAAATATTGGTATCCAAAACTTGGGAGGTTAAATCTATGCAACCAAATGCACGTGGTGTAACCACCTATTAAGACTGCTTACTGCTGTATGCGGTAATACGTATGAGTAATGAAAACTGTAGATTCGATTTTTATGCGTAACTGTTACGTATATACGTTTGTATAACATACCGGTTTGTAATAACAATGTAATATTCGGTACACCGTTCTTCACTGCATCAAACAAAAAAATGTAAACAAACTTACATATTTACTACTGTTTCCAAGTATTGCATATGGAAAAAATTATTTCTTTGGAACTTTGAAACTTATCAGCTCGTTTTATCCCATAATCTTGATTTGTACGCAGGAAATGTGCCGGCCTGAAAAATTAAGTACCTACATGATTCTCAATACAAAATATCAATCACATGGATATT
The DNA here is from genome assembly GCA_036346205.1 of Vesta saturnalis. Lineage (NCBI taxonomy): Eukaryota > Metazoa > Arthropoda > Insecta > Coleoptera > Lampyridae > Vesta > Vesta saturnalis. The sequence goes on from JARFJB010002010.1 coordinate 1,082,454, forward strand.
AAAATGGTCACTGTTAAGGATAGAACGTTAAAATGTTAAACCATATTTAACAAGAACATTTTACTGAGTGGTTGTCTGATATACATTGTTCTACATAGAAGCTTATTCCACGTTTCTACGTCAAAGTATCTCAACAGCACGATTTATAAGTGGAAAATTGCTTAAAAGAAAATGGTGATTAAAATTATGAAAGTATTTACGTTAAAACCAGTAATAGTTATTTTTAGTACAAGTGAGCAAAGGCTCAATTTACTCTCAAGCTTTAGATTTGAACACACTAGCGAGCGCAGCGAGCGTGTGTTTCATCTAGAGCGAGAGAGCACAAGGGCCTTTCCTCAAGGGTGATAAACATAATTTTTTCCACAATCACATCAATTATTTAGCAGTTCAATGACTGGTTCTTGTAACTTGTACCGGGACAGATGTATTACAATGATTGCAGATGCGCAAATGTTATCTTGCATGTGACAGTAACATACACATTCTGTTAAAATGCGGACGTAAAAACTGAGTAAGGTAATGGCCAAGAATCTCAGCATATAATTTTGTTAAATATGTAATTTTATTAAATATGTAACGGTAATACATGTATGTGTTTTAAACATTAACGAAACTTAAAATACTAAGCGTTAGGCACGATGTAAATATTTACTGTGCAGTTATAGCATGTCAATTTAATTCCGGCATTACCAGAGCGTATGTATGTTAGTTGTGCATGCATTTTGTGTGAGATTTGTCACATCGTTTTCCGACATAGATTCTGTTATTTCACTAGAAGTTGATGTACATACTGGGGAAGAGGTTGTTGAGGGACCCAAAATTTTATTTGTAATGGTTATCTTACTCGAGTAGATTTCATTTACATAACCCTCTGCAACACATGTTGAACGCCAGTCTCCATGACTCTTTAAGGTAACTATAACCCCACCATTTTTAACTAAAATTGTACCTGAACGTCTACGGAAACAGTGGCCTGTCAAACTTGTGGTGTTGTCAAGTCGCAAAAATGTGGCAATTGAAGAGTTTGCAGAGCTGGTCACATCGCGTGGGTCCTGCTACACCAAAACTTAATACGACCTGAAAAACTATATCTCTATAAAATTATATAATTCGTGATAATTACCTTTTTAAGTGAGTAACTTTCGTCTGGTGCATCTGACAGACATTTTTCAATTTGTATCATGGTAAATGTATTTGACCTTTTACTTTTATGACGTGTGGATTTAGCTTTTAAAAATGATATTAGCCTTGCATATTGCCACATGTCTAACCATCACACTGCATAAAACGAGAGAAATGAGTGAGATCGGCTACTCAATCAAACGGTCCGAAGCATAGCACTCGGATTTCATGGGTGTTTTGGAGGTATCGATAAAATAGTTCAGTTAGAATTTGGTTAGTGAGGAAAGAACCGAAATAGGCATCACAACCTTTAAAGAAAGAAGGAAAAGAAAGTTGGTTCTTATTCCTTGAAAAAAGGTGACAGCCTGTAAAGCTTAAAACAGGGAGTAATAGGTATAATAATTAAGTGGCAATTCCCTCAACAAACGGAAATTATTTTTTTTTCCTTAAATTCCCAACTAAGGAGGCAATAAACCAAACGTTAATTAATGAAATAAATTGTACACAGTATGTATGTTATCCCCAAAACTACAAAAAAAAAGTTAAAATGAGCTTGACGAGGGCAAGTCGTGAGCTTGTACATACGCCCGCAGCAATTGATTATTATTTATAATTATAATACCAAACAAAACAACACCCCTTACGGGCGACGCAAGATCTTACGTACCTTAACCTGAAATGGCCAATTTAATAAGCCTATTAAATCAGTTATTTACAAGAAAGAAAGATTAATTAAGTAATTCAGCTTGCTTTTCGTTTAACAAAACTTAATACAAACCACTTTTTGATTAAATTACCTCAATACAATTGGAAAAGCTTGTTCAGTCCACTTAATTTATCTCTAATAAAAAAAGAATATTAGTAATAAAGCAATTTAAATTAAAAAAAGAAATTGGTCCGAACAACCTTATCCATAAAACAATAGTATATATTATATATTTGAGCTACCGAATAATATTTAAACTAGCACGAAATCTCGCGCTAACATTTGACATTATCACGCTACACAAAAAGTTACATCTGGTATAAACATAAACCTTGCAGCAAAGCTACTGCGAACGACCTCATAAACAGTAGTACAAAATTAATTATCCACAAAATGGAGGTTTCACATGAACTCCCTACTGAGTGTAGCACAATTTTAACAAAAATTATTTAAAATGTTGATTGTTGAAAGTGCGTAAAATATTGAAGAATGGTATCAAGCTGATATCGACATGTTTAACAAACACTCGTTGACAGAATTAATGTAAATGTATTTAATTTCGTTATAGGCGATCGTAACCTGCTGAAGGCAATTTAGGTGCGAGTTGTATTCGTGGGTAAAATATTTGTCAAATACTTGCTAACAGAAGTAAAGTAAATGTACTTAATTTCGTTGTAAGCGATCTTAATCCGCTGAAGGCAATTTACACATGCGATAAAAAAGAAAGAGCTGACCTGTGTTTGCGAAGGCTTATGCGTTATTCAAGGTAGCCAGGATTTCACCAGCTTCAATACAGGTGTAACCTCAACGATCACGCAATCCCAAGTACATTAGGTACAGCTGACCGCAGTTTATAAGCAGTACAATACAAACAATAAGTCAAAGATATACAGAACGGGTAATCTTGTTACATAAATAAAGACAAAACCAAATGAAAACATAAACTTTGATTTAATCATAACGGTAAAGTTATATCGAAACTTAAGTTGTCTGGAAGCTTCCGTTATATGGAAACTTAAGTGCTAAAACGAATGTAAAGGATTAGAACGGTGTTTAGTGAGTGAGAAGGTGTTACCTCTAAGGTCGAATGCGAGCGTTAGTGTAAATGTCTTAACCAATTGCTGACATCTATTTCTTTGAAGAAGTAGTATGAAATTCGTTTGTGTTTGAAGCCCGAAAGAGAAGTTCCAATTACAACGAGGTTAACGAGATCTGTCTGATACGGCTTACCGAAAATGTGTAGTAAATGTGGAGTAAAATATTCCTATTACATCCGCCTTTAATAGCGATTATATTACATCTATACAATAAAGCGATACTATATTGTGAACATTTTTCAAAAAAAAGTGATGCTTAACATCTACGAAATACAAACAGGTGAGCTTTTGAAATACAGAGGTGGATACGAGAGAGAAATAATTTTCGATAACGTAAAAACGTACACGTCATAAAAGAAAATTATATGTGAAGTAGAAATTAGCTAAAGTAAAAGAATAATTTTGTATAACGTGGAAACGTAAGCGTCCTGAAAGAAATCATTTAATCCATCATACTGGTTAGTAAATGCCGTAAATACAGAAATTTTAAATCTTTGTAGTAAACAAATAGATAAGAGCAAGCTTAAAGCACATTACTAAATGTTTTAGTCACAGATACTTATTTAAGATAGTTTTAGAAACAGTAACCAGATAAAATGATACAATCGATCCTATATCGATTTTTACACGTTACAATATTTGTTAATGTGCAGGTTTTCTTGTAAGTCAATGGTTTTCTTCAACATTGAAAAAATGCTCCACAGTGGAGGTCCTTTTAATTTTAAACTTTTCTGTTGAAAATATGCCAATAACGTTTATAAAATGTCAAAACATGCATAGTATGATTTTCACAGCAACCGCAGGCATAGTAACCGATCAACAAATTTTGTTCACTAGAGATTAAACGCCCGTTTTGCACACTAAAAATAGAGAGCAAAATAAGGTATTATTTAATGATTGTGGAAAAAGTTCATAATTCATGTACAAATGGTCATATCGTGTTCTAACTCTTTCTAACATAAAGTATAATAAAATGCAAATTACACTACTTATTTTTTTCCATTCAACATTCCTGTATACATACATATACCACAAAAGTACTACCGAATTTATGTAATTACACAATAAAACTATATGTAGTACAATGAAAAATGAAAATATAAGTAGTTTCTAATATAATGTTTAACTTTTGAACAAAATTTTGAATGAGTACGACATCTTAAAGTATAAATGCCTATTATAAAATTTAAAAATTAATTTTAACAAAAAAAAAGCTAGTTTTCTCGATGGGGGTTGAAACTCTCATCACGATTACGTGACGATCCACCTATTGGCTCCATTTACATTTAACGTATATTGTTAGTATACCATGAAAATGTTACAGATATTTAATTTTTATCTGTTTTGTTCACTTTTAGATAGATAATCTAGCTGAACTGGGCATATATCCGTTTTTCACGTTTTTGTTGATTCTGCAGCATCCTAGCCAAAAATATTGGTTAAAAGTCAATGTCTTTAATAAGTTAAAAAATATAAAATTAATAGTTCCATTTAAACGATTGGTGTACTTAAAATCACGTGTTGGTTAACAGGTACTTTTAGTTTAAAATATTCCCAACAATAATAAAAATCTTTGGGAAATTGCAAAATTTATCACCAAAGGCATTTTGAGATTACAGACCTTCTTATAAAGTAAACTTAGTAGTTTATTTTAAATAGAACTAATATCCAATTTGATTAATATGACATATTGCGTGTTCAACTACCATTCATTTGACTCTCCACAAGGCATACTTTCTTGGTTGTTAACTTCAAGCCCAATGCTTCTACTATCAGGCTCTACGGCTAAGTCTTCCAACCATCTGTAAAATTTTTGTGAATTACACAAAGAATCGGCGCCTGCGTACCTGATGGCAGGCGAAGGTGGTTTCGTAGTCCGAGAACTTACTCATACCAGGGATAATTAATGCCAGGGGCGTTTGTCGGAAAAGTTCCATACTTAAAAACTTAATACATGAACACAACACACACATTCTCTAAATTAACAAAATAAAACTCACAAACAAGATGAACACTTAACTTTAACACTCATCACACCTATCTACACGATAGCCACCATGGAACCGCTCCTACAGTCAAAAAATGCTTTTCGCCCACTCCCTTCCAACTTCCTGCGCACCTACAGTATCTCGAATGTGTTGCTGTGACGGTGGAAATTCCTACTCCGATCACAATACACTTCCCGATGATTTCTTAATTTACTCTTCCAGCCTTCCAATCAATCTTAGGTGATTTCAATTCCCATCATACCAAATTCGGTGAGTCCAGAAATAATGGCAACGGTACAAGGCGATCATCAGCCCTGTTACAGTTACCGCTTTTGCGAGTCGCTAACACACAGCCTATATATTTCGAGTATCTAGGTACCTCAATAACAGATCACATCCTTGTTTTCGAACCCATAGCCCACTATTTCTATCGCGAGTGCTTTTTAGGCATCACTATTACATGAGATAATCTACCACTACTAATCAAAGCTTTATTTCGTGCAGTCCCCCTCCCCCCAACACCTCCTCAATATACAGTAATTAAAGATTTTTCGAAAGCAGACTGGCGTGTGTTTTCAGCAACAACCTTCCAACATTCAATCTTCTAACGACCCAAGATCTCAAAAGAGTCGTTAGAAACCTAACTTCCGTAATCGCGGAAGCGGTCGATATCTCAACCCCTTCGAAAAACATGGCATTTCCCGCATACCGCAATAAAGGACTCAATTCAGCCCCAGGTCTTGACGGCCTTAATTGCAAAATTCCTTGACACCTGCATGACCCAGCCATCCGATTACTCTCCGATATTTCTAACAAATACCTAACCTTATCCCACTTCCCGACAGACTGGAAATGGGCCTCCACCGTCACAATACTCAAACCCCATTCCGACCCCGCCACACTCTCCTCCTACAGACAAATTTTCCTCTTGAGTTGCATCGGAAAATGCTTTCAGCAGATTCTAGCCAGGTGACTTAAAGTCTACCTTGACGTCAATGAAATGCTAAACAGCCAATTCGGCTTCCAATCCGACCGAGTGTGTGACGATCCCTTGTGGAAGCTGATTACAGAGACCATTACAGCATTCAACCACAAGGAATGCAACCTGGTTGTGTTTCTAGACACTAAGCAAACATTTGTCTGGTACCCCTGTCTCCTCCACATGAACCGCAACCTTAACATACCTGATTCCTTCTCCAAACTCCTATTCTTGTACCTAACTAATCGGTCAGTTCGGGTCAAACACCTTCTCCTACCTATTTCAACCTACAGCAGGCGTACCACAAAGTTCTGCTTTAGCCCCGATCCTTTACACTATCTTCGTTTCCGGCATTCCTGAAGTAACACAACACGGAGTAGTCGTTGCACAGTTTGCGGATGACACTGCCTTCTGGGCGGTGCGTCGGAACAGCGGAGCTGTTTCCCTCCCTCCGGAAATTTTCCAACTGGACGAACCCCTTAATTCCATCAAAACTCAAGAAATCCTCTCCCGACACCCTAACTACCTCGAAGATGAATTACCAAACCTAGCTGACATTAACGTTTCCCTTACCCCCCCTTCAACAAGAAGGCACCTACTTGGTAATCCTCTTCACTAAAACCCTTAATTCACTCGCCAATATACAAAGAACACTTAACAGGGTAAGAAACCGAGCAAACTTCCTTGGCGCCCTCCGTGGTAGAATCGGAGGTTAACACCCTGACACAACACACCCACAAAACATACATACGCACTGTTACGGAACTCCGAGCACCCATATACACTAACATAAAACCTAATCACCTCCCCTCTACCGACTCCTGTTAACGCCGAATACTCAGACGCTCACACAGGTTACCTTTCAGGTACCCTAACGACCTCACAATCAACACCCATTACACATCAAATACAAACATAAAAAGAAGTAAAAGAATTTTCGGCGACACAATTCCGACCAGAGAGATCCTTACCACTCCTTACAATTACCGATTTCCTCAATTCCCACGTAAACCACTGCAAATTTAATCAATACATCAACATCAAAAAATCGTTTTTTTTTAAATAACTCGAAAACGATTAACTTTACAAAAAAACTACAAGAATGCTTTTCGATCAAAAACTTGATTTTCTAATAAAAAAATTTCAAAAAATAGTGTAGAGGGGTTCCAAAGTCGAGTTTTTTTGGAAATATTTCGAAAATCACAAACTTTTTTGTGAGAAATTTCCAATCTAATGGTATTTTTATTTTTGAATATGTTAAGTAGTTCCGGAGATATTTAGAAGAAACCGGTTTTTTAAAGTGACGATTTTTTTTACAGAAAAATTATGGGGACAAAGAATACTAACAATTATATTACTAATCACATATTAAAAGGGAAAAAATCTAAAAAAATGAAAATTTGCAAAAGGGGTACTTACCCCTCAATTTTTCCCATCTCCTTATACCCCACTGACCCCAAAAACAATCAGTCATTTCAAGTCCTTCGAAAGTTATGGAGTACACACACACAAGATTTTTTTGCTGAAATTTTTGGGCGTTTTCGAACATTTTAAGGCGATTGCGCAAATAAAAATTTTTGAACTCCTTGACGAACTCGTCTAGGAGGCAGACGAATGCCTAGAGAATACTTCATATGCCCCCAGCTGAACAAAAGCATACACTCAAACCGAATAATATAACTATTGAAATAAAATCTAAACATTTTTTTCTTTTTTAACACCACAAAAAAAAACACAACTAATGATTATAAACTATAAAATTACACAAAACTGCAACACCAACAAGAAAAGAATGACCAGGGCTGAAGAGTAGGACTCCTGAACAGTTTTCGAACAAGAATCTAAATAAGCTAAAATAAGTAAGTACTGGCCATAAGCACAGCTTACACATTAGCAGCTATTTATCTTTGCATAAAATAGAAATTTCGCGCATCTCCTGCCGCGCATGTGGCTCCACACGGCATAGCAATCAGAGTTTCAGTATCAGGGGAGAAGCGTGTTTCCTTAGACATATGTGCGATATATGCATAACTTACGCAAATGCAACTTGTGAGGAAGTGAATGATACAGGTATATTTTGCCTTTATAAGGATTATAGGCATACAGATTTAGTGCAATTTGGCAGTCTCTATATGCCCCATACAGATGTTGTTTCTTTTATCACAGCTCTAGAGATTCTGTTTCAAAAAAATTTCCAACTCTGCACAAAACGATTTATGCAAAAAACTTGTTTACATTTTTAAAGACATTATTAATCTGTCTCACCCTTGTTCTAAATTTCCACTTTGTTATTCGTTGAATCTTGACGCAAGAATATGAATTTTATTACACATTAAAGTACGCAAACAGAAATTTTAAAGGAGCTGATAAAAAACAATTAATATAGAAAGATGAATAATTCGATATTAATTTGTCGTAACTATTTTTGTCATTTTTAAATAAAGATTTACTTTGCACTAGATAGTTTTAATTGTACCTTTGATAATTCTATTTCCAATCACAAACAATACAGTGAATGCGACAATCCCCGTATTGGACTCGATACTGTATCCCCGCTTGTTTGTATGCACGCGATACACGATTATCGACTGTATGTCACTTGACTTCTAAATTACAAAGATGCCGCCGAGAGATTAGCTGGTAATGAGTAAGCAGTGCCACAAGCATGAGCTACAAACAAAAAAAAAACATAAATGAATGAATTTTTAATTTAATTTCAACTTAAATTTGCATTTGCTTATCATTTTGTTACCATCTGAAAAATCTACAGTAATTCAGAAACAAACAAAAATATTTTGTTCATAGTTCCCCAGATTGTTCAGAAACTACACATCCTCTTATTAAATATCTTGATCTTGCTACCTTTTGAATTGCTTCTTATCGTTGTGCAAAAAGTATGTGTGCATTAAAATTTTGAATGATTTAAAACCTCATATAAAGGAGAAATTAAAACAATAATAGGGTCATTGAAATTTGAAGGAACTTAAGTGCATCTTTAATTCTACAGCTCAAATTAAAATACACAAGGTCAATATACTTTTATTTACAATTAAGTAAACCCTCTACAAAGGTTCATCACTCAATTTTAAAACTTCTAACGATTAAATACTGTCGATAAATTATGTACTTCTTAATAATAATAGCATCTATTTCACCGTTTAATTAAAGATATTAAAGTTGAGACTTAATTTAGGATTGAAATATATTATTGTGCGTATAAAAAATGTGGCAACTAAAACAGTAATAGGTAGATATAAACAAACGTAACAATTTGAAAGTGGAATAAAATTTTACCTTACAGTCGCGGAAACGAAGAAATCTTATAAACGTCAACCAACGCATGTACTTTGAATACTCTTTTGACCCTTAGACCAATTTTGAGGACGCACTGGATATGACTAAATTTCTTTCTCTAAATTATTTGTCATACGAGCTTAACCCTTAAATGCTTACAGCTGCATATTAGCAACGACCAACTTTTAATGGGATACTTTACAACGGGAATGCGGAATGAAATATTAACTAAATTCATACTGTTGCTTATTCACTACAACCCGTTTAATATAATTATAAGTTACTATTTTCATCTCGTAGAGGGTTCGCATTTTATACTTGTTTATTATAAGTCGTTCAAATAACCACATGTGTTTAGTGTGCAAGTTGAAGTGATTATTACATCGTGCATATACAGTGTGTCCAAAATTGGTCTGTGCAGTATTGCTATCTCGGAAACGATAAGAAATCGAAAGACGGTTAAATGAAGAAAGTTTTAGAGAATTTTGAGCCCACTAAAATGCCATTCTGAAACCAAGGCTATCTCAAATATTTTTCAAAACATTCGAAAAAACCTGAAAACAGACAATTTTTATTTTTAGCTGCATCCCTTTTATTCGAACAGATATAAAAAAAATAAAGTACACTTTGCCATTGCCACTTTTTATCCTCTATTGATTGGTGACAAAAAAAATTAAACCGACGTATCGTCGATTAGAGACCATCATCAACTTTATCTTTTCATATGGGGCGGAAATTAGCTAACGGTATCAAATGATTGCTTTTTTTATTCTAAATCCAACGATGTATAATACTTAATGATAATTCGACGTTTCGACCCTCATTCTTGACATTTTCAAATATTTGTTTTTTTATGAAACATTTTTGAAAAAAAAACTACCAAAGCAATTTATTCTGCAAATGTACATTTATTTCAACTCATAATTCATAATAGGACGTTCCGACTCATCAAAAGCATCATCAAGTAATCTCTTATGTACAGTAGCTACCTACTCGTAGATGCTTATGCAAGAATACAATCGACATATGGCTGGAATGGACCTTTTGGACAGCTTCATCAGAAGATATCGCATTACTATAAAAAGTAGAAAATGGTACATGCGAATCTTCTGCCTGTTAAATTTGAGCATGGTCAATGCTTGCTACTCTATCATGCTATCATGCTATCCCAATCTAAATTCCGAAGCGAGCGAGTATAATGTTAATTGATTATGGGAATTCTGAACCTTGCACATTTCTTCCCGATGCTTACTTTAACATTTAAAATTATACGTACGAAAGCTTGCCCTTTACCTCTACCTCCTTTCGGAAGCGAATTTTATTTGTGTGCGTCTTTAAATATTTGTATAAAAACTCTGATGATTTGATGATTTTTTAAATAATTATTATTACATTATAGATCGCTCATTGCAGTATTTTGAGTGTGTTGTTTCAATTTTATATGTAATTTTCGCCCTACCTCACAGCGTTATCATTATTTACGAAGCACATAAATTTGGAAGGTAAAATATTTTGATTACTTTCATCTTACAAATCTGCATATTTTTATGCTAATTTTGGATTTACACGACGTTATAGCGACAACGTTCACTTATTCTTGTTTACTATTTTGACGAAAGCTCTTAACATAATAATTTATGCGAGATTTCTGTTAGATTATTTGCCTTTTTTTAGATTTTATTTTTAAAATGTAGAACTTCACTAATAAGAATTAACGTAAAGTAGAATTAGAGTAATTAAAGTTGATGAGCGTGCACGTTTTTTTCATTGGTTTTCGTGCGGATATTTTTGAACAGGAAGCACGGGTATAAGGCTTTTATTGCCGATTTACTTGGTTTATGCGATGTGCAGGTAAGCAAGTTTTTTGTTTGTTTTGAACTTTATAGGAAATTCGCATTTACGTGGATATTTTCGATTTTAGACAAACAGGTGCTCGTTAATCTATATTGTGACATGTATTGGAAACTATCCTACTTACAAAACTAAAAAGACGCCCACTCCTTTCACCACTGAGCTACCGCAACCCTCTCTATTATGTTACTTCAGATTCTACTGCAATTTTCATCCGTAACAGTACATTTTTGAGGTATAAGAAGCAAACGTTTAAATTGTCACTACTCCCATATGCAATTCATATTTTGTTTATAGACATTTTGTTACCTGTGGAAAATAATTATATCGGAAAACTGCATTTTACAAGCACCATTAATACTTTCAAAGTATCAAACTCAATTAATGTAACAATTATTTTAGATCTAGTCGAATTGAAAGTATTATTATGGAACTATCCAAACGAAACAAGATTGGCGAATCATTTGGCGTCAAATAATATAATTAATCAATAAGTAAACAATAATACACCAGTAATTCATGTAAAGTGTGCCTATGAGAAATGGGTGTTTCAGTCTGAGGCGAAGTCAAGGTACAAAAGAAACCCAAGTGAACATGATAACACTTTCTTATACGTCAAACACTCACCAATTATCCCATACTACTATTTAAGTAAAATTAAAGATGAAATGTGCCAAAAGCGTCAATTCTTTAAAACAATTCATTCAGAAGCATCTGTGTCAACCCATTCCTTCTTGGTCATTTTGGTGGTAGTATAAATTAGTTTGATCGACAATCCTTGTCATAATTTCAGCCGGAAAAAAGGTTCCAAATTGACGGCTTATCAATGCAAGCCACGTCGATTTTCTGAAAGGGGTTATTCGTAATCTGAAATTATGCAGATTCTTCCCAATCAAATTGTGAGGGGTCCACATTCTTATTTTTGTTTGTTTTCTTTCTTTATTTGACGCAGGAGTACCTATGGTGGTTGCTATTGGGTAAACTAGATTTAATCATAGTATTAACAGACCGTGGGGGTCTTCATCAGAATCAGAAGCGTTGTTCAAATTATTATGTACTCTAGGAACAGTTTCAATATCTTCTATTTAGGTAATTATCATTATAGCTAAATTTAACCAATGTTTACCCTAGGAATCTGTCGCATTCCTTAAAATATTTTTGTACTCATCGTCACTGGGCTCAATATCCGAATTTTCATATCCCCTTTCATATTTCTAATTCGATGTCCGTCAAAGGATCACGGCTCAATGCCATTTTTAGCGCACAAAGTAGGTCACCACATGTAAACGAATACAGCCCTGAGCAGTAACTGCACATGCGGTAACTGTCGCTCACACAAACCCCCACCACCCGCTACAGTATGGTTGGATCGCTGCATTTTTCCCATTGAAAACAAGCTATATTGAATTATATTGTACCATCGGGTCCGGTTGCTTGCCGATCTTAATGCATTAAAAAGAACATTGCAAGATCTTCAATGAATTGTTGCTCTACCGTAGCTCTAGATACGTACATCGCTATTACCATGACAGTGACATCGCTAGATACACTAATTTTACACACTGTAACATCAATAGTGTCCACACTATAACAGTTTAATTGGGTAGTTTTAAACGAATGACGAGTAGCGATTAGGATACCGGCACCTCTGCTAACATTCATATTATTGTAATTTCTATCACTACGAAAAACAATATACTGGTCTAAAAAAAGTTAGTTGCTATTAATACCATTGTTTAACCAAGTCTCTGATAGACGAATTATATCGAACTCAGAATCAGATACGGTACTGTAAAATTAGTTTATTTTTGTTCGCAAACCTCCGATATTTTGGTAATACACATCTAACGCTGATGTACATATGTAAGTCAGAAGTGGGTGGTTGTACTGTGGAACTTAGTTTTTTCATGATTTCCGTTACTGTTGGATTTTTTTTCTACGATCCTTGGTATCCCATTGATTTATATATCTATCTAATAGCAAGAAATTCGCCTTTATCTATAATGATTCAGGTACCTTTTAGTATGATCCATGCTTATTGATATATTTTTCTGTTCCGCAAATTTTTTAGTTTAGACGCTTAACGAACATGTCTTTCTCAAAATTAAACATAACTTTAAAATGTTCAAAACTATAATAGAAAAAAGAACTATACTAAGAAAACGCTACTAACATAGCGCAAAGAACAAATTCCTAACACGTATATTGGAAAGAAGAATTTAAACAGTCACCTAAATTCTTAAAAGTCAGCCCTGTGCAGAAGAGGGGTGCCATTGCCGCCTTTTTTTTTATGATGTCACAAGCCATGCCCCCTGGGACACCATGACCACCATTTTTTTTCCTTGACGCCCACGTGGGGATCGTGTTTTTTGCAGCAAAATTTGAATTTGTATTCTATTAAAGGATCCTAGTCTTGTGAGACAGGAATTTGTTCTTGGGCTTCGCCTACTGTCATATAAAATTGTATTCTAATAATGGGGATGAAGGATTGATAGATAAGACGTGTAAAGATGATGCCAAGTGTTTTTCACAATAAAAAGATGTTATTTAATCTGTGTTTATTATTATTAATGTTTATTAGGGCCGGTTTTGATTTTTATCAGATATTTCAATAGAAACCCCGGAATAGACCTTAAACTACTGTCCCTATGCAGTTTTTAAGGCTGGATTTAAGTGCGTAAATTTTTCAATATCTGAATAATGGCCTCGAGGTTGTAAATAAAGTCACCTTCAGCATAAAAACGTATGATTCATGCATTGTAATGGACGATATCTTGAGATGACCTTGTATTATTGATATATTGTATATAAGCGGCCGCCCTTGGATTTTTTTAGTTGACAGTATCAAGGTTACTGATATTTTTATAGAAGTTTTTAAGTTAACATGTATTTATTTTATATCTATTAATATAATGCCTGGTAAGGTTAAAAATAATTAAACATGAATGAAAACAGCTAAACTGCATTATCTTATAGAAGTGATGATGGTTTTGTTTCTGTCTTACAATGTGAGTTCCGTGATGGGTTTATTATAAAGAGGCTGCATAATTGTTATTCAAATTATTACAGGCAACGTAAGACTAAAATAAAATATGAACGAAATGATAAAACCGTATTATTAATAGAGTTGACCTTGAGCGTTATCGAATGAAGATGATTAATCGTATTATTGATAGAAGCGTATGCCCTTGGAGTTAACCTTGGGAATTTTCAATGACTTCATTTGGTCTTGGGAGAAATACTATAAATACGTACACTTAGGTTTAGTTAATTTAGTTCTGTTTTGAATAGTAAAACTTTATCATCGTTATGGAATCTTTAAATACTAATCATTTGTTCCGTGACGGTGTGTTAACCGAAGAGGGGATGAAAACGCTTACAATATTATTGCTTATAAGATGTTGTGTGAAAACGGCACTATCGATTCGATAGATATTTATAATGATTTTGCGGACGCTCCACAGCGAGCTCGTGGAATGCAAGTAAACGTCTGCTTTATTTTTAAGTAATCTCTAATAAGAAATATTCAAATGATTTTTTTAATAAAATATACTTTCAAACACAGACAATTTTTTGGGGTTAGGCCTAATTTAGTTGTAAAATGATTCCACTAATTTAAATTAAATGTTCGAATTGAGCACCGTTAACAATCTAACAATAGCCAAAGCGATTAACAAATGATTTATGAACGTTGTCGATGACATCTGCAGCAATGTTTCTAATTTTTGGGAGAACTCGTGCTTTTATATCTTCTAAAATGGCCGGTCACGTCGCATATACTTTACTCTTCAAGTACCCCACAAGAAATAACTTAAAGTATTTAAATTTTCCGATCTGGATGGCCACTCAATTGTCCCTTTTATGCCTATCCAACGATTTGGAAAAACTTCATCCAAATAAGTGCGAACAGGTAAAGCGTTGTGGCGGCACTCCATCTTGTTGAAATAAAGGTAACTGTGGCGCACATCGGGCTCTTCTAAATTCGGATATAATGTTATTAAAGCGGGGATGAGGTCATTGTGAGGAAAGTCTGAATATCTCATACCAGAGAGAGTATCCTAGAAGAAGCCAGGACCGAGTTATATGTCCTTACTTCTTCGAGGATGCTTCCGTCAACTATGCCGCAACAAACGTTCAATTTTTCCTTAAACCAATGAGGATTCTCGGCTGCCCAATAATGATAATTTGGTCTGTTCATATGGGCGTTTAACCCCAGGATGCATAAACCGGGCCTCTCAGGCCCGGAGGGACTTTAGTTACTCATACTTTGCTTAAAAGAATTTCCATAAGCTTGAGCATTCAGATATGCCCTAAATACGTTTTCATTTAATACGCAATTGATTCAAAAACATTCAAGTGTACTTAGAAATCGAAAAATAGATTTTTTCCATTAGTACCCCGTATTTACATAAGCCGGGCCTCCGAAGCCGTGTACAACTAGTTCCTATAAAACTAGTGTCAAGTCTGATAGTTGTTATAATTTGTCTAGCACTGTTGCTCGGAATTGTTCGTGTCTGTTCAAGTTGAAACCTGCATCACTGCTGGATGTATAAAAGTAGGCGCACTTGACTTTCATTCAGTTTTAATAAAAGTTACATTGAAACACATATAATGGCGTTGTGAGATTTGGTGACCGTGTCTATGAGTAAACAGTGTCTTAGTGGGCAGCTGAAAGTGATACTCTGCCTTCTGAACAAAGTGATTTGTCAGAAGTAGAAAATGATCATACAGAAGATATAAATTTCGAATTGGTTTTTGACGAGTACTCTGGATTCAATTTTGATGATGTTAACGATAATGCAAAGGATCATGTTGACGATATTGGTAATTCTTCAACGAGTAGTTACATTGCTCCATGTGGTCTGGATTGGAGTTTGGAACCTCCAACAAAAAATAAAATTCAACCATACAATGTTCGGCGTGCGCCAGGACTAGCAAGAAAATAGATGGCTGCAACAACAAACGAAGAGTTTCAGGTACTTGCAACTCCAGTTACTGTACAAGAAATTGTGAACTGTACTAATTCATAGGTGGGACGTGTTTACAGAGCAAAAGGAAAACCGTGGAAGGATCTAACTGTCGATGAATTTATTGCATTGTATGGTTTACTTATTCATGCGGGAGTTCACAGAAGATGGGATGTTGGATTGACAGGTAGATGCAGATTCGTTCAATATATGCCAAGTAAAACGGCAAAGTATGGACTTAAAATATTTTGGATGTGTGAATCTAAACCTGGTTATGCTCTGGATGGTTTATTTTATGTGGGTCATTTACCCGGAGAACCTCCTCATAAAAATTTTGGGGTTTGAAGTAGTACCAACTCTTGTACGTGGGATTCACTATTCTGGTTTCAATCTCACGATGGACAACTTCTTCACTAGTCTTCCGCTAGAAATTTATCTGTTGGATGAAAATATTACTGGTGTGAGTACACTACGTCAGAATAAGCCTGATATTCTGAAAGAAATGAAAGCCTCATAAGATCGTATAGCCTGCTCTTCATTGTCTTGCTTTCGAAATAACGTATACATAGTAAGTTACGCACGTTAAAATAACAAATGCGTAATTTTACTAAGCACTATGCACCACGACGCCTCTGTCAATGATGACGCTAAAAGGAAGCCTGAAATGATCACTCATAATAACACAATGAGCGGTGTTGATGTTATGGATCAAATGGTGTCGACATACACGTGCAAGGGGAAAATTAAACGATCGCGCATGACATTTTTCAACATCATTGATGTTGCAGCACTCAATGCATATATAATCTTTACGAAGGAACATCCAAACTACCATATAGGAGTGACTCATAAACGCAGACTGTTTTTGAAAAATTTAGTAAAGGAACTGGTGATACCATATATGAAGAGACGATCTACTAACTCTAATCTACGTCGAAGTGTCCGGGAGTGTCTAAGCATATTTATTGAAATCTCTGGTCCGCCATCCGCTCAAACACGTGCAACAATTAAGAGAAAGAGATGCTCAGTGTGCCTCGCAAATATTGATCGTAAAAGCATAATGATATGTATTAGTTGTAAAGATAATATCTGTAATGAGCACTAAATGCTTCTCTAATCAGTAAAAAAACTTTAAACAATAATATTCACTTTCATATTTAATGTCAAATTTATGATGTACATGTATAAATAAATGAAGTTTTACTTCAATAACTTTGTTTCTACTCTGAATATACGTTACTTTATATAACTGGTCTCAGAAGCCCCGATTATTTAAATGCCGATGTTTTATTGGTTAAGTATCCTAGGGTTAAAGCAAATGTTGCTCCGTCGGAAAAAAAATATTATTTTTCACAAAATTGGCGTTACTATAACATAATTGTTGCATTTGTTCCCAAATTTACTTCGCTAAACAAAATGATCTTCCAACAGCTCGTGAAGTAAGCGTATCTTGTAGCGATGGAACTCCTTTTCAACACTTTATTCACAGTAGATCGCGCCACACTAATATTATTAGCCGTGTCCATAGTGGTGGTATTAGAATTATCTTGCACTGCTAACACAATATTCAACAGATATTCTTCACTTATCGGCTTTCGACCAGATATTCTCATATCCCGAACATGTCCAAATTCTCGAAATTTCGCCTCAACTCTGTTTACCATGCTTCGGCTAATGCAAGGTCGGTCAGGGTGAGTTGCATTAAACAACGCAACCACTCCTGTTTAAGTGCCCGACCTATCTCCGAAACAATGCATGCACAGGATTTTAATTCCTTCACGTTCGCATAATTTCCTCTTATTTCACAAAATAACGGTAAAGTATTTAGATAAACTCGCGATAGCAATGCTGTCGCATATCAATAATCTAAACACAAGTTGCTAACGTGCAAATAATTAAAATAATTTTAACAAAACGTACAATTTCAGGTTTTCTTACATTGACAATGGCACCAAACAAACTCCTGTAATATGATGCATGTTTTGCAGGTGTTACTTATCGTCGTGGTTACTGTAGATAAACTCACGATAACAATGCTATCGCCTATCAAAAACCTAAACACGAGTTGCTAACGTGCAAATAATTCAAACAATTTTAACAAATTTATTATTTTCTTCCATTGACAATGAAATTTTCTCATTTTTAATGTTTACGATTACTTTTATTCAATGTTTCCTGATGTAACCATCGTCCATATTTATTTTGACGGACGTAAAAAGATGTACCCTTTCTAATTCTCCAATAAACAATGTGGGTTAACGTTTAAAAAAATGTCAATGACTTCATATCTTTTTATTGACACACCCTGTATATTTAACTTTTACGCAAAAAAATTCTAAATTGAAAATAAAAATCGACGGGTCCGAGCGTTTTCTTCCTCAACTCCCATTCGAATTTTAATTGAATTTATCCGCTACTTTACCGAACGCAGTGTATATGTTTTTAGGATTTTAGTTACATGATTTTAAAAATTTCCTTGTTAGTTAAGAGTTCCTCTTCAAGGCCTCACATCATTTGGGGATGGCTTTAATCGATGAAACCTTAGGTAGATTAAAGCACCCGTTTATATTTTTTGTTCGTTTAGACCTATCTTTGATGGAACAATTGGTAAAAGATGGTTTAAACATTTCATCTGATTCGTATCTCAACACGTATTTAAATTTTCTATAACTTTTCGATTTTGCGATTTAATATCATTCCAAGTTTTGTTTTGTATTTATCAATTTAACTAAACTTTAGGAATACTTGTATAACAGTTTAAGGACTGAAGTATCGAAACTAGTTACCACCGCTTGTGAACCAATTAGTAATTAAACATTGTGGGGAATGTTTTGAGTATCAATACACTCCCAATTCTACATGAAGGTTTGGAAATGAGTAAAGTATCGGCACGATGGATCCCCAATCTGCTCAGGGCCAAACTAAAACTGTGTAGATGAAAAATTTCCGAAGAGAATTTGACTACTTTAGTCCAAGATGAAGATTGCTTCTATAGAATTGTACCTGTGAATGAAGCGTGGATACACCACAAAACAAGGGTCCATGCAATGGGTTCATAAGAGCTTTTCACCACCAAAGAAGGCGAGGACGCAATATTCTGGCGAGGGAAGGGGGGGGTGAAGGTATTCAAAAAGATATATAATAACGGGGAATATCTACAATTAAGAACTTGGAAGCAGCTATATACGAAAAAAGACCCCACACTTATGCACAGAAAGCTCTGTTTCTGCGCGACAACCGCATGGTATATAAAGTAGGAATTGTTCAAGAAGTAATCAATAAATTTAAGGAATTACAACATCCACCTTACAGTCCTGATCTCGCTCCCTATGATTATTATCTGTTTTCAACTCAAAAAATACTTGAGAGGGCGTTTCTATCGAATGACGACGTATAAAACGCTGTGGAGGCGTATTTTGCATAATTAACAAACGATTTTTTTTTCGAATAGAAAAACGTTAGAATAAGTGAATTGCTGTTAATGGTCCTTACGTTGAAACATAAAATGTTGTATGTCCCCTAACTTTTTGTTTTTATAGCTACATAGATAACATAAAAAAACTCCCTTGTGTTAAAGGAAAACGCCCTTACTAGTCCTAACAAAATGTTCATCTGATTTTCGCCTTTCAATCTTTGATTTCTGGATTTATAGCTTTTATGTGATGGGACTAACCATACCGTAATCTAGAGAGCAAGAAACAGAGTTGGTTTTGTAATTGTTGAAGCTTACAGTAAGTACCATACTCAAAAAAAATAAATTTGCGTATATTTGCATCTAGCTTTGTAAAAATTATTAAGCGGCAGTTGAGTGCTAAACTTGTTAAGTAAGACACTGCTATACTTCAAATCTTACTAGTATTCACGAAACTGTATATTTGATCATTAAATTTGTTTAGCGCTTAAATTTATACATTTAATTATAAATTATAGGTACTTTATTAGAACAGTAAATTTGTACATTACTTCACGCAATTAAGTTACACAATTAGTTACGAATATTTTATTTTCACGTTCACTTGTGATAAACGAAAACATACAAAACATTCAAACCATTTCAATTCAATGCCTTTTTAATTAAAATAGTTCCTTACTACCATGAATATAACCAATTTTTTCATTTGCAGTAATACCACTAATAATTAAAAACTGCCCCCTGTGTGTAACATTCCTCTTCAGTATTCGTGCTTATTTTCATTAATTCAAACTTATATTCTCATTTGTATAAGAAAAATTGAATTTCTTCTAAATACGACACGACTAAATACTTGAATTAACCAGATTCCACAGTAAATTTGTTCTATTAATGATTTCATATACAGTATATTACTAAACTCGTCCGTCAACGTTTACAGATGAAAACCCGTAAAATGAGAAAGAATGATATAAGATGGTAAAGTCTTCAAATACTTAGTTTTGAAATGCAGAATTTCAACTCTAAATATTAATAAAGATTGGCTTACCGAGAAGGTCGCACCCCTCTCTATGACTTTCCTGTTAGATTTAGAAAAAAACGCTCGAACACGTCAACCTCAATTTCTAAGGGAACATCTTATCCACTAAACTCCGTTACACAGGGTAATTAACAAATAAGATACTACGTCACAGTTTTGATTTTTAAACGGGAAACTACTAGATTTATGCCTTTTTTTGTTCCTTCCTGAAGTTTGTAGTAAATTGGGTACTACATGTGCTATACCTATCTTCAACCATTTTAATTTTATTTACGTTGCTATACTTCAAATAGGATCGTATTATCGATAGGTTGAGATTTTAGGAAACCTTTTGTAGTATTGTTTCTATGGATACCTTCTAACTAGTAAAAATCGTTTGCAGTCACTGTCAAGGCATGCCAGTATGAGCTTACACTTTTTTTAATCCAAACCGAACTACTATCATTAACGATTAACGATAAGTATGTGGGAAAATTAATAAGGAAATTTGAAGACATTGGATCTGTGATTGATAATCAGCACCATTCAACTCGAACCGTGAGAAACAATAGAAATAGCGGTTTTGGGACACGTAGCACCTGACAATACCCAAAGCCCTCGCCAAATGGCTATATGTTCAGGAGTTTCTCGCACATCAATACCAAGGATATTTTAAATCATAAATTCCATCCTTATAAGATAAAACTTGTACAAGAACTTAATGAAGACGATTATTATAGAAGGTTGGAGTTCTGCGAAGAAATGAGCCAACGGTTAATCAACGATCGAAATTTGCTGTTCAATATTTATTTTTCGGCCAAATGCACGTTCTATTTACACGGTGCTGTAAATAGACTTGATTCTCGTTATTGGAATGTCTCTAATCCTCGCTTATTTAAAGAGATTCGCCCACAACATCATCAAACGTTAAATGTTTGGACAGGCACATTAGGGAGTAATATTGTAAGCCCTCTTTTTATCCGTGGAGATCTGACGGTTGAGTTGTACATGGGCATGGCAATAGGCCCCTTAATTACGAAAAACAATAGAAAACGACACAGAAGTGATGGAGCACCACCCTACTACGTAGCTCCTGTAAGGCAGTTATTTAACATTCACTTTCCTGGTGAGTGGACTGGTAGACGGGGTCAGTAAATGGGAAGGATTACATCATTTCTGTAACATTAACCAATCAACATTGCTTATTCTCAAAATTTGAACCAATCACGAAAGTATTTCATGAAAACACGGCTCGTTTACCTTAACTACAGAGTACATTTGATTTGATATGGTTTGATTTGGTGTTTTCGATTTCGTAACATAATTCATAATAATAGTACAGTTTATAATAACAATAAAGAAGTCAGTTTCTAAGACTATATTTTATTGTCTATTAGTAGAAAGAAATGATGTAATCTGATCGAATACCACTCCACTTGCTCGGTATATTTATATACTTTCCCTCCTTTTCGAACAAAATTAGCATTGCTTTAAGGAAACACCCCTTGCGTTCTGCTTGGGATTTTCCAAGCAATATTAATTTTGTTTTCAAGACGGGCAAGTCTTTTTCGAATATACCAACGAAGTTTTGTGATATTATTACAGATCATTTCCTTCGTCTGTCAAATTTGAATTTTTAACCAATTGCGTGTTTGGAAATTGCTTTGATATGACCAATCAAAATAAAATAAAGCGACTATTCACCTTGGTGCTAAATAGTCGACTATTTTTATCAGAATGCTCAATTGTCACCGTGAGGACGGCATTCAACAACAATTAATCCACCCGAAAATTTCAATCACTACTAATGGTGTTATACAGTTACCTATACTTAAGTAATTATTGTTTGTTGATAATAAATACATACAATAACCGAATTTCGAATTTTTTTTCGGAAGTTATAATTATGTTATTCACACAATATCCCTTCTGTGTATTTTTCCTTATACATATAGAAATGTTGTTGGCTCAGGAAATAATCTTATTAAATATAACGCGACCTCGATAAATTAGCTACTATTTTTATTGCTACTAAATTTCTCGTGTATTTTACAATTTGTCTCGACATAATTTTGGAATTAATAATCAAAGATCAATCAGATTATTAATGCCAAAATTACATCTCGACAAATTGATTTTAAAATACACTTGAAATTTAGACGCAATAAAAATGGTCGACTATTTATCGAGGTTTTGTTATATTACTGTCGAATATACCACGTTCTCCATTTTTCGATAAAAATGTAACCCTTTCTTCTCTTGTGGTTTTATCAACAAATCGAGGACAGTTTATCAAAAAAGTAAATCTTTCATAGCTTATGCAGGCTTTATTAAATAATCCAGATAGTCTGGAGTCAAACGTTTGCTTGACATTGAGGTGATTGTACTTTTCTTACTGCTTTTTGGATTGTTTTCCAGTTTCATCATTCGTGCAGCACAAAATTGTATTCACAATAACATATGAGAGGAAGTGAAAGAAATAATCAGAAAAAGTTCAACATTTTTCGGTCCCACTTTGTCTTCCAGTAATAAAATAGATGATATTTCCCTTTCTAGTAAATACAGCGTCCCGCGATAATGCGTCACGCATCCATAGCTCATATGCCAATTAAGTTAGGAATTTCGTTCGAAAGCAGACCTATACTGTACATATGAGTGTATTTTGGGAAAATATTTGCGCATATACAAGGTGGTCTAAAAACGTATGACGATATAAAATAGATTTTTTTAATGATACGCCGTGTATTTTTTATATATTTTAGTTCTTTTTTCTGTCCTTTCTTATTTACCAAAATTTGTTTTAGTAGTGTACGAGAAATAAATTAAAAACAATAAAAAATCGTTTTTCACGCCTGGAAAAAAACATTAAAACAAAGGTATTAGATCTGTTTTGTCCGAGCTACATAGTGTGAACTTTAATATAACAGTACTTTGACATGAAAGAGTTTTTTCTTATTTTATACAGGGTGTTCAAAATTTGGTTCCAAAAATGACAGCTTTCTAACCAGTTTTTCTGAAGATTTCCAAATTAATTACGCTGTATATTATTGCACTATCTAATGCAGAACTTAATAAAAATATTTTTTGCTTACAAGTGTAGTAAAATTCTGGGCCTTTATCAAGATTTTTACCATAAACCACAAATATGCCCATTTTATTAGTGAGTATTAACGAAAAATTAGTTAGCCATGAAAACAACAATGTTTATTTAACAAATAATTTTGAAATTATGGTTACTAAGTACATAAGTGCTTTAGCGGATAATATTTTATTTTCAGAAATAAACTGGTGAATAGTGATAAAAATTGTTTTCTAGCAAGTGGAATGTATGCGGCTCAGTTTCCCGAAAGGCGCCATCCAGGACCAATAAGCTTTAGCCGACTGCTCGAGAGTTTTCTTGAAACCGGGAGCGTAGATTACAAAAAGGAAGAAAGGATTAAAACGGTTATAAATGAGGAAAACGAATTAGTAGTTTTGTTGAGTGACAGAGGATCCCAACATTAGGCAACTGGGGAATAGTGATAAAAGCTGTTTTGTAGCAAGTGGAATGTATGCGGCTCAGTTTACCGAAAGGGGCCATCCTGAACCAATCAGCTTTGGAAGACTGCTTGAGAGTTTTCTTGAAACAGGGAGCGTAGATTACAAAACGGAAGAAAGGATTAAAACGGTTATAAATGAGGAAAACGAATTAGTAGTTTTGTTGAGTGACAGAGGATCCCAACATTAGGCAACTGGGGAATAGTGATAAAAACTGTTTTCTAGCAAGTGGAATGTATGCGGCTCAGTTCCCCGAAAGGGACAATCCAGAACCAATAAGCTTCGGCAGACCGCTCGAGAGTTTTCTTGAAACAGGGAGCGTAGATTACAAAAAGGAAGAAAGGATTAAAACGGTTATACCTGTGGGAGACGAAGTTGGAATAAGTGAAAGGTCAGTTCAGAAAATTTTAAAAATACATCATTTTTGTGCATACCACATTCAACTGCACCAGGATCTGAGTGAAAATGGCTTTCAGTGTAGAGTTGAGATTTGTGAGTGGGCATGATTTCGGCTTCAAGAAAATCCATTTCACAACAATGGATGCGTCAACATGCATAAATTTCACTATTACGCTACGGAAAATCCAAGAATCATATGATAAATCGACTACCAACATCGTTGGTGAATAAATGTTTGAGGAGGATGTCACATTCGTTACCTACGCTGCACAATTTAGTCCATTTTTCGACTTGTTAAAATCTCTGGATTATTATTGTTTTACTAGTAATTTTTTTGAATATACCATTCTTCTCAAAGTAACTGCATTTCCCTAATTTCGTCCCTCTGTAGTTTTTTGAAAATATTACTTTTCTCAAGTAAATAAATTTCTGTAAGAAATTGTTAAAATTTATTGATGGTCACTCATACGTTTCATTCAACCTTATTGTTTTCGAGGCACTGGTCCACAGCGGATTGACATCCGGGTGATAAGTGATTGCACGTTCTCTTCCTGTTTGATTTATGGCGAAGCAGAAATATTTTGTATTTTTCTAAAGAAAAATGAAGTTTCTGGATTTATTTAGCCCATCGAGGTATATCGGTTTTAAAATCATTTTTCTAAATATATACTGCAACCGCTTAGTACATACGATTCTGTCGGATTGATAGGAAATACATGCTAAAGGTGAGCTATCTAGAATGATCTTTTCTCTTTTCGCCATGTTTTTAACTTTAGCCATCAACATATCTGGTGTTTGATAATTAACTAAAAAGAGATCAATAAATTTATTCGCTAAAGGGGTTATACATAACCTCACTAGGTTTTCTACAAGGATACATTAGTTTTGTATCATAAATCGTAAGGTAAGCGGCAACTAATTAGATGAACTGTTAGTTTTCCTTTATTCATTTTAGGGGATAATAATATACTATTTTGATTCTCGAACTTGTACTTGGTTAAATTCATTTCTTAAAGATTGTATAATAATTCTGTGATTAAATACCTCATTGAAGGTAAGATCTATTTTCATGCTTTCGTTTTGGGTTGATATATTTAATTTTAAAGGTACGTTCTACACACTGGGTTATATCCTGTCTTAGACGTTCTACATACTGTTACTTGTCTAAGACTTTGTACGTACTGGGTTATATCCTGTCTTAGACGTTCTACATACTGTTACTTGCCTTAGACATCCTACATATTGGGATATACCGTGTCTTAGATGTTGTACATATTAGATATATGTTGTCTTATCGGTGGTATATACTCTGTGTATAAATTGGGTATACCTACTTTTTTGCCTATTAAGTGTTTTACTTCATACATATTAGCAAGATTCCTGATGCATATTTTGCAATACCTGATGACTAACTGTTAAACATTTGGTCGTTGTGTTGGACTGTTTTTATATTACATAAGCTTGATGCTTTAATTGTTGCATTGTGTAAGATTGTACAGACATATGTTGATTGAATTGATAAACAGTTAATTGTGTACTTCACTAACTATTCGCCTATACATTAATTTGTCTATTGTGTGTTGGGGTCAATGGCTACAATGCCCATTCATATTTCACGTATTTAAACTGTAGAAAGAGTAAAACTGTACAACTGAATGCATTCGGCTTTGCGGTTGGTAAGTGTTATTACTGCTTAAGTGTAAATTACCTATTTTTCATAGCAGTGTGCTATTGAATACTTTGCATAAAAGATTGTATGTTTACTATAACATAATATATTATTGTAGAAATTTGATACTATAATTTAGAAGCTATACTACGTTTATGAGATATCTGCATTATAATATATTACTTGTGTTTTGGGACATTCTTTCTTGGAACCATTTCTTTTACTGCCCATATCCTTCCTTATATTCGTTGCTTAGCTAGGAAAGTAACTAATTCTCTCCGTTTATCTGGGGCTGGCTGTTAATCCTTCTAGCTGGCGCCCTCCTTCTCTTTTAAGCTTTTAGGTACTACCACCTGCGTCACTGTAGAACCCATCTCACTTCTCTACTTTGACTGAGCTTTTCGTCAGCCCTAAGGTTATCTTCTCTGTTACGGTAACTTAGTGGACACAGTAGAAGTGGGAGGGTAGTGAGTAATTAAATATTGAGAAACTTCAACATTGCTACTGAACAGTTTTACATCCTTTCGTTTTATTCTGTGCTTTTATCTACTGCTTACCATTTTTAGTTCAATTTTCAGACATCTCATTGTCTAGTACAAATCTTACCATATACTGCCAGTCATCGGCACTGTAGTGGTTAACACAACAATTCGACTACGGAGTAGTGCTACAGCATGCCCAAATCGCAAGTCGCATTCGATGAACGTTGTCATCGTAACAGATGTCACCACTTGAGCCAAATTTTGCCCAAAATCTGTATTTGTGCACCAATTTCTTTAGCGTTTCAACAAAATGGATTACTTGGATAACAGCTTAGTTCAGTGCCCCAGCGCTTAGGTCAGGTGTTACATAAATCTATATTTATCCTTCAATTTCAAGGACAAAATACTCTCTCTCGATGTGCCAAATTACCTTCCCAATGAGTGTTTGTCTCCATTTGAGTCAAATTTTGTCCAAAATCTATATTTATGCACCATTTTTTTACTTTCTCGTAATACTAGGAGAAAGTATTGCAATTGAAAAAAAAATTTTTATTTTTTTTCGCGGATTTCGAGATTTTCGCGTTCCCTGAGTCGAACTCATCGATTTCGCGAAAAAAAATTTTCGTGTATGTCTATGTCTGTGTGTGGCTCCGAGACTATTTGTCGATTTTAATGAGATTTGACATGGGCCCCTATATCTGATAGTTACGTATAAAACTGGCTTTTCCTAAAAATAAATTAATGGGGGAAGAAATAAGGGTGTTTTTTTGGGGGTGCATTTCCAAAAACATAGCCAGAAAGTTTATCTTTGGTGAAAAGTGAGTAACCCTACACCCAGATTGAACAATTTTTTTTTAATTTTAAATTCAAAATGGCGGCCAATATGGCGATTTCGTACATTTCCGCGCTTCCGCTGTCACAAAAGAATCATAAAAGCCACTTACAGTTTGAAAATCGCAATTTGTAAATAAAGGTACATGCTTTCGAACGGTTTGTAAATATTTTTGAAGAAAATACAAATGTTGCCCTTAATTACGGGGTTAAAATTTAAATTTTTTCAAAATTGATTTTCTCAAAAACAGCCCTGGTAATTTTTTTTAATTTACGTATTTCATAGTCACATATAACGAAAATGTAATGAGATTTAAGAAATTTCTCTAACTTATCCAGGACCGGAGTTAGAAATTTTCAAATTTTTTTAATATCTTATATCAAAGTTTCAAAAACAAATCTAAAGTATTTTAAAACTAATTTCTCATGCTATTCAAATACGTAAGAATATAAAGTGATTTGCAAATATAAGGAATAAGAAAAAAATAATTGTTGTAGGTAAGTATATCTTATTATATTGCAAGTTATAGTGACTGGCCTATCAACGTACAGCTTTTAAATTTACATACTTTATAGTCACATATAATGAAAACATAAGATTTCTATGTTATCCAGGACCAAAGTTAAGAATTTTAACCTTTAAAATTTTCAATCCCTTATAACAACTATGTTTCTAATAAAAATGAAATCTTGAAATTAAGGGATTACATAGTAGACATACACAGCTCCTAAACTGCTATATTGGATTATGTTTAGCACTTCAGGTTTTGCCGAAAATTACAAAAAAAATTATTATATTAATTTTTCTTATACTTTATATCGAAGTTTCAAAAACAAATCTAAAGTATTTTATACTTAATTTCTCATGCTATCCAAATATGTAAAAATATACAGTGATTTGCAAAATACAGGGTGAATAAGAAAAAAATAATTCTGTAGGTAAGTGTAACAACCTTTTTTGGTGGTTGTATAAAAAAGTACATTAATCTAAGATCATTAATTTATTTGGCGTAAAATTAGAGGAATTTTTAATTATTTTCATGTAAACGTGAAAATTGGCAACTTAAATTGCATTTTCAAGAACAAATCTTTTGTGTGTAATATTACGTAAATAGTTTTAATTCCCTCTCTTTAAAAAGTTGGATTTATAGTATTGTATTCGCGCAAGCGTGAAGATAAAATACATTTGAGTTATTCTGAAAGCTTTTCTTAATTTAGTTAATGCTGAATATTAACCGCAATAAGATGATTTTTAATTAATTTTTTATATTCGTGCCATCAAGAAATTCTGATGGTGAGTAATTTTTTAATTCAGTATAGTTTAAACTAAGCATTTGTTTGATTTTTTAGGCACGTTTAGGTGGCACGTTATGTGGACATTAATTTAAACGTTAGGTGGCACTATATTTTCACCACCTTTTAATTTTAAACACTTATATTACAAATGGCTATTAAGTAACTTATTTACCCAAGTTTCTCTTTGGAAAAAATAATAATATAATATTAAAATGCAAGTTTAATTCAATAAAACATCCAGAATAAGAAAGAGAAGTAAAATGCTTTCATCTGTTTGACCGTTCCGCCTCCGTATTTGAAGCTGTCTATAGAAAATACTGCTGAGGAATTTTTTGTGGTAAATTTTATATCTATTAAGCTTAGCTTTAAAACCTTTTAGTACCTCTCCTACTATCCATAATTTTGGTAAATAAATTTTTGCATATTGTTATTATTTGTTATTATTAGAATGCTTTTAATGTTCATTAAATAGGTTTTGTTATTTTCCTGATTTAAAGATAACATGGTGCCCGAGATTTCATTTAATTATATATCTAAATTTTTACATAATTTTTTATTAATAGGCATAAGTGAAAATAACTAAGCAGTTGAGTGACAAGCGGCGTTTCAGGTGAGTTACCAATTTAAAATTCAATATAATTGAACCCTCCCTTTTTAATCTACCGATTGTGGACGAGACGGCATATTAATTAAATGATAAGCGGCATATAATTAGTGATGAAAGGTTTACCATTTGTTAAATAATTGTATCTAGGAAAAACTTTGCCTAGTATCGTTATTTATTAATTATCTGATTTTATTACATCACTAAGTATATGTGTTTGTTATGTTGTTGTTTGGCTTTTTATTTTTGTTTATACTGGCGCCCGAGCAGGGACTTAAATTTAGTACTTGACTTTGATTTTTATTACTTGAAATTTATTGCTTTGTGTGGGGCCAGAAAAGGGACCTGAATTGCTGTTGTTTCAATGTTACTTATTCTCACTTGTGCTTGTTTATATTTTTTAATTGCTTTTATATTAAGTGTTTACAGAATTTTAAGGAGTGTTACAATTTAGGTTACGCTTGTTTTTTTATGTGTTTCTTTATGATTATGTGTTTATATAATATTTTTAGGATGACAAATTTTAATTATTTAATTGATGTTTTTATATTGATGAGCTATTTTAGTAGTTAACATTTTTAATTGTAAATGGAGCAGAAGGGTTGACAATAGATGAGAGATGTAAATTAAATTTAAAAGGATTAATCCAAATTTACTTGATTACATTTTATGTAACAGGAATTATTAAAAAATGCATTCAATATTTGATTATGATACATTACATCGATTTATAGATTCAATTCTAGGTCATGATTTATCCCATTCAGTTTTATTTAAACGATATTGTTTTTTAGTACTTTTAAAGGCTAGATGATGCCAAGTTAAATATTAATTAAAAGATAAATGTGAATTTATCATATTTAAGTTTTGTTATTGATAAACTTCACAACATTCAATTGTTAATACATTTATTTAAATTTTGAAACGCTTGAATTACATTAATTTTGATAATGAATTTTTATATGATTAAATTTATTAGAATTTATTGAATCCATTTAACAAAAACTTTGAAATGAATTATAAATTTAGATTATTTTATTTCTTTGTCACATAATGACAATATTAATACTTTAGTTAGTATTCCTGCTTAAGATTTTTTTTTCAAATTAATTGGAAGTTAGTTCTTTAGAATTTTCTGTTGTTGATTTAGACGATTGGTATAAGAAGATGTTTCTAAAAATCCTGAATTATTTCCTAATTGGAGAGTTGAAGATGATAAACTCTACAAATTTATTTCTAATGAATTAAACATCGAATCGAATTTAGTGGAATGGAAATTAGTTGTTCCAAAATCTTTAAGGAAAGATATTTTACGAAAATTTCATGATGATCCTACATCATCACATTTTGGTGTTTTTAAAACTTTTTCAAAAATTAAAGAATTTTATTACTGGCCAAAAATGAAGTCAGATATTTCGAAATATATTAGGAATTGCAATGTTTGTAATCGAAGCAAGTCTTCACAATTTAATCATTATGGTTTTATGGGTAAAGAGAAAAATGTTTCTTATCCTTTTCAATGTATTTCTATTGATTTAGTGGGTCCTTTTCCTAGATCGAAGAGTGGAAACACAGTTTTATTAGTTATTTGTGATTGGTTTACTAAATTTACTTTGATTCACCCTATGCGCAGTGCTACTGCTAAAAATATTTGTCAATATATTGAGAATTATGTATTTCTAGTATACGGTGTTCCTCAAATTTGTATGGTGGACAATGGTCCTCAATTTAAAAGTTCACAATTTAAAAATTTAATGAGTTCTTACAAAGTTCAATCCGTTTGGTTTAATGCAGTTATCACCCTCAAGTAAATTTTGTTGAGAGAGTTAATAAGTAGTAGGTATTGCGATTAGATCTTATATTCAAGATGATCACAAGGAATGGGATGTTGAAATTCACAAAATTGCGCATGCTATTCGTAACGCTGTTCATGAGTCTACGAAATTTTCACCTTCCTTTTTGGCGTTTGGTCGGACAGTTCCTATTTCTGGAGATTTTATGGTCGACTAAAGGATTTCAAAGAGGATGATTTATTTATTACTAACCGTGAACAATTAGTTCAAGATTTAAATGAACTTTCACCCATTTTTAAACATGTTAAACAAAATTTACATGCAGCTTACGAAAGAAATTCAAAATCTTACAATTTGCGACGTCGTCCGTTGAAATTAAACGTTGGCGATTTGGTTTGGAAAAAGAATTTTACTTTATCTGATGCGACTAAAATTATAGTCAAAAGTTAGCTCCAAAATTTATTGAAGCGAAAGTTATTGAGGTGGTAGGTCCAACTACGTACCGATTAGCCACCCCTATTGATAATAAACCCTTAGGTGTTTTTCATGTTAAGGATTTAAAACCTCATTAGTTCTTATTTTTAGTATTCTTTTAATTATTTTTCGATTTTAGTATTTTTACATTCTGGTTTTCTTATTTATATTTTTTAATTATTTTGATAATTTTTCAAAATAATTTTATTTTGTGCTTATTTCGCACATTATTTTATTTTTTATATTGTTGTGGCTTTGCAAACCACTTAATTATTTTTTACATTTGTTAGCATGATTTTTGCTACATTTGTTTAACACGATGGTTGATATTTAGATCCCATTGTGTGATTGATTTTTTTAGCATGATGTTTGATATTTAGATCACATCGTGCGTTTATTTGACTTTGTGGGACATTAGTTCTCAGGCAGATTATCTTTCTTTAATTGGATTTTCCATTTGCTATTGTTACAATAGTAAAATTGAAGATAACTATTTTGAGTTTACCTCTGATCGTTAATTTGACGTGTAAACTCTAAACCATGGATAAGAAAACTAGTAATGCTTCTATACATTTTTATTTTTTATTAATTTAGTTATTTTATTTTTTCCTGATTTGTGTAGTGTTACTATTCTTGGACGGTGCTTGAGGACTTCGGTTCGCCTCGTGTCAACCTCGATTAGTTCACTTCCTGATTATGACGTTTTGGTAGTTTTAGGAGGGGGTTGTTGTGTTCGTAAGAGTGCATCACCTTTCTCTTTGCTATCTCACCTAGATTTCGATTGATTTATAAAACGTGCGTGTTAGTTAGGGTATGTTGAGTCTTGGACGATGACTGTGGAACAACATGAAACCTGAATCTCGTGAAGGGTAGAGTGGCCTCTCTTGTTCTCCACGACGAAGCATCCTGAGCTAATTTGCCATGAAAATAGTCGTATCTTGGTTTACCGATTTTGACTCACTTATCGAACGTGACAGTGGTAGTTGTGTTATGTACCTAGGAGGCTTGGTTTGAGACCACCGGGGTAGGGTAATTGAACCGCTCTTTCTCGACCTCAAATCTCGCGATTATTTATTGTTAGTCCGAAAGGATTGTTTTTTTTACTACTTATACTCTCGAGTAGAGTGGCGTTTAGCCTTGATTTTTATGAAGTTGCACGATGACCGTTTCCGGGTTCTCTGCCCACTGTCCCTTCAGGTCATGGTAGGTTACGGTTTCCGTTCGTTTTTTACCTTAGAATCAAATTTTTTTACCGGATACTCATTTTGCTCTCCTGATGGTGGTTTGCTTCACTAACCCCACCAGTTAAAGTTTTTGACTTTATTTAAGGTTTCGGGTCCTTGATTCTCGACTAGTGGCGTGTGCGGGTGGTAGCGCGTCATTAGCTTTTTGGTGTTGCGAGGGTCTTTCCTGACCGACGTCACCACATTTTCCGTACTTCTTCGTACATTTTCTTGTTATTTTTAAATATTGCTTATATTTTAATTAGCTTAACATTTTGTATTTTTTAAATTTTAATATTTTTAATTACTTAGTGTTTGGAATCTCCGCTTTGGTGATCTCCGAGTCCAAATTTTAGGAGGGTGTGTAACAACCTTTTTGGTGGTTGTATAAAAAGTACATTAATCTAAGATCATTAATTTATTTGGCGTAAAATTAGAGGAATTTTAATTATTTTCATGTAAACGTGAAAATTGGCAACTTAAATTGCATTTTCAAGAACAAATCTTTTGTGTGTAATATTACGTAAATAGTTTTAATTCTCTCTTTAAAAATTGGATTTATAGTATTGTATTCGCGCAAGCGTGAAGATAAAATACATTTGAGTTATTCTGAAAGCTTTTCTTAATTTAGTTAATGCTGAATATTAACCGCAATAAGATGATTTTTAATTAATTTTTTATATTCGTGCCATCAAGAAATTCTGATGGTGAGTAATTTTTTAATTCAGTATAGTTTAAACTAAGCATTTGTTTGATTTTTTAGGCACGTTTAGGTGGCACGTTATGTGGCACATTAATTTAAACGTTAGGTGGCACTATATTTTCACCACCTTTTAATTTTTAAACACTTATATTACAAATGGCTATTAAGTAACTTATTTACCCAAGTTTCTCTTTGGAAAAAAATAATAATATAATATTAAAATGCAAGTTTAATTCAATAAAACATCCAGAATAAGAAAGAGAAGTAAAAATGCTTTCATCTGTTTGACCGTTCCGCCTCCGTATTTGAAGCTGTCTATAGAAAATACTGCTGAGGAATTTTTTGTGGTAAATTTTATATCTATTAAGCTTAGCTTTAAAACCTTTTAGTACCTCTCCTACTATCCATAATTTTGGTAAATAAATTTTTGCATATTGTTATTATTTGTTATTATTAGAATGCTTTTAATGTTCATTAAATAGGTTTTGTTATTTTCCTGATTTAAAGATAACATGGTGCCCGAGATTTCATTTAATTATATATCTAAATTTTTACATAATTTTTTATTAATAGGCATAAGTGAAAATAACTAAGCAGTTGAGTGACAAGCGGCGTTTCAGGTGAGTTACCAATTTAAAATTCAATATAATTGAACCCTCCCTTTTTAATCTACCGATTGTGGACGAGACGGCATATTAATTAAATGATAAGCGGCATATAATTAGTGATGAAAGGTTTACCATTTGTTAAATAATTGTATCTAGGAAAAACTTTGCCTAGTATCGTTATTTATTAATTATCTGATTTTATTACATCACTAAGTATATGTGTTTGTTATGTTGTTGTTTGGGTTTTTATTTTTGTTTATATAAGTATATCTTATTATATTGCAAGTTATACGGAGTTAGGAATTGCTGCGGGCTACAGTTAGTTTCCTTATATGAGAAAGAGTTGTGCCGAAGTCCATCGATCAGATTTGCTTAGGCTTGCAACAAAATGGATTGCCTCGATAACCAACAGCTAAGATCAGCGCCCCAGCATTTAGTTCAGGTGTTACTTAAGATCTGTATTTATACCTCAATTTCGTGTTTGTCGAGACAGGGTAGAACCCTCTATATATGTTAAACTACATTTCCCTTGTCAGCATTTGGGCCGAATGTTGCTTAAAATCTGTATTTATACAAATTTCGTTCGAACCTCAGCTAAATGGACTAAAAGCTAAATTCTGTAGCACGTAAGTGTTGGCCATTCTTTGGTGTGAATTATGTTTAAAATCTATATGTATACCCTAATTCCGTTGGCATTGCCAGCGAAATAGATTACGCCGTTGAACAAGAGCTAAATGCTGTGATTCACGGGTGTTGGTCCAAATCTGTGCCGACATTTAGCTCAAAATCTGTGTTGAAATGACAATTTCATTGGGATTTGAGGGGGGACAATTTTTTTGCGTAAAAAAATCCAATTGAGAAATGCTAGAAAATAACGACGCACCGCTGCTTACAATCTTGATCATGTTGTTTTAAGAAATGACAAAGAGAGGCAGCATTTTATAATTTATAATTTTGTAAAAATAGGTTCAACATTAATATTAGAGTCAATTTTGATCAGGCAAGAGACCTAGTCCATTGCTATTAGGATATCTAAGTTTTCTAAAAACTATTAAATTGGGAATCCATATGAGATTTAACAAATTATCCTGAAAATTTGTGTTATTTGACGTATTAAGTGGAAGCATGAGAAAATAAACTTAATCAAGACTATTGAAAAGGTGCTGTGTGGAAATTTTAAGCAATACAGGGCAGATAGTTTCGTCCTTCTCGTTTTTTCGAATTTTAAAGTTACAAGAAAAAAACATAGTTTGTTTCATATTGAAGTATTTAAAATTAAGTATAAAAAAGTATAAATTTTGGCACCTTTTTATGTGTTTGAGGATAGTTGGTTTTTATTGCAAATTAATATTTAATATTCTAATTTTAAGAGGATCAAATAGGTATTTCTCTTTCGGTTTCATTGCCTTAATAAATTGAAGTTCTTTTAATTATATTCCTAGTTATTTTAAGTAGCATTAAATAAAGTTTGTTGGATTAATAACAAAGCGCATTTTTTCTTCAATATGTTATCGTAGTTTTAAAAGAGTAAATTTTCGTGGCGATTAAACCAAAATGTAATTTGAGAATTTTAGTAAATGTGAGTATAAAATTGTTTTTTTGATAACGTAAGCTAAAGGCATATTGGGTTAAATGGTTGTGCAAGTTTTTAAAGTGTGCCGAATCGTTTGGAATAATTGTGTTCTTTACAAAGTTTGTAAAATTTATTTGCTCAACTATGTTCCATTTTAATTAACCCGTGGGCTTATCAACTCTTAGAAATAGCGTGTTTTCGCCATGTGAAACTTAATAGCTTGCATTTTTTTTGTTTCGATAGCCGTGGGTGACGTAACTTCTTTTCGACGGATTTCGAGTTCTATTCGCGCAATTTAAAATTTAAGTAATTCTTTTTTATAATTGGCTATTGAAGATTTAAGTAACAGTGGAAGATATTAGGAAATATGGCGAATTTTGAGAAGGTTGAAATTAGTCTAGACCAGGATGCTGGGATACCTCACGTTTTGTTTGTTAGCAGTCAACGCAATATCCGCAAAAGGGGTAGTTAAGTGGGGGTTGGAAGGAGTTACGTATGCTGGGGGTGTATCGAATTACCGTTGGAGGATGCTTCGCTCTAGCTGATTCTGATAATATGCTGGTTCACCACATCCCTAAGTTATTTTTCGTGTTGTGTACCGTTTGTCATGATGACATTTTTGGACATATGTGGTTTTCGTCTTCTTCGAAGTATTTAGCCATGTTACATGGATCTGATGTTTCGCAATTTGCGTTTTTCGTAGTAGAAGGTTATGGAAGTTTAAGAATTAGTGCATTTACAACCAATTGTAATATCAATCAAATGTATTGAAAGAAGAAGTATTCACGAGTTAAGTCATGCTGAAAGAACCTAGTGCAGTATCAACGCCGATCACATTTTCGCCGCCGAGTTCATCTCCAGGTACCAAGGTGTCAGTATAGCAAATATAGGGTAAACCCTTTTATGCATTTTGTTTTACTGCTGTTGAGAAATTTTAATAAATTCTGGTGTATTTTTGTGTTATTCCTGAGATAATTCTAAATTTGTCTGAGTTTTTTTAATTATAATCCTGACGATTTGTATCAAAATTAAATGTGGTTATGCGTTACAAGAGAACGCAGCTTATTAGTTATAATCTTTATTTGGTTTTATTTTAAATTTACAATAATTTTAGTAAGAACCCCACTCACACCACTAGTTATGCCGTGGCACAAATTGCCTTTACACGCTGGATGCTCTAGTGGGTAGTATTTATCTTGTAACAATTGATACGCTGGAAACGCAACATGTATAAAGGGTTGGGGATCAAAAATTTTGGTCAGTTTTAATTATATAGTTTGAAATTGCATAAACTTTCAAATTTTAAAATTGAAAGTTTGTTGTTTGCAATCATTAAACATAAGGTTCTTTAAATTTTAATTTATATATTACTTACAAATATATAATTTGGTAAATGGTGAATTAATATGGTTCACAATTAATTGATTATAACTGTAAATTTGCTATAACTATATTTAAGCATACAACTTAAATAAATAATAAAAAACATTTTAAGTAAATCCGTGTTGAAGTTGGATAGTACTACGAAATAAATAGTGAACTTCAAATATACTTAAAAAGGCGTTCACTGGTTCGGGAGAAAAATTGGTTTGTAGAGAAATCAATTGCACACAAGTGTCGGGGCATATCATCATCCGGAAGGAACACCTGATATGAGATTATTAATTTTAATTAAGTAAAAGACCTTATTTTTTTTATACATAATATTAAAATAAGTTAATGGTATAGTGCAAACAGTCGATTTTTTTTTTAATTCATTAAAATTATGGCCGTGTCTCCTTCCATGCGAAAATTATAACCTCAACATGTCTAAAAATGAAAACAAAAAGGAAAATT
This sequence comes from Vesta saturnalis, assembly GCA_036346205.1. Classification (NCBI taxonomy): domain Eukaryota; kingdom Metazoa; phylum Arthropoda; class Insecta; order Coleoptera; family Lampyridae; genus Vesta; species Vesta saturnalis. The sequence goes on from JARFJB010002010.1 coordinate 1,119,916, forward strand.
AAAATCTACTGTAACCTTTCCATTTTTTTTTAGATAGATTGAGGTTATAATTCCCCAAATTTCGCTTGATAGAAGACACGGCGTACAATTATTGATAGAATCAATAAAATGTATTGGTAGTCGACCATTGCATGTATATGTGCATAGTTTTAGTGGCTAGGTGTAGGTCCGATCGGATTTATATAATATATTTCGATGTACATGTCCGTGAAATTATACGTACATTTGTCACAATCGTACATAAGGTTCAATTTGAGTTTACGAAGTCTCATTTTACCCTGATGCTTACTTATTCTATTGACTACAAAATAGGGTAGATAGCACCACTATATTCAGTTTAAAAGAAGTATATGGACTAACTCATTTCATAATAAGGTACAAAGATTTCCACATGTATTTAAATTGTTTGTGACATAGACAATCTATGTATTTGACAGTTAATTTACAAGAAATTCATCGTTCCTTAAGTAAAAAAGGGTTTAGCAAACCAGTTGTATATTCTTTTCATTCTTTCGTCATATGATTCATAGTCTCCATCCTTTCTCCACATAACCCACAGTTTCTTTCTTCGTTCTTTCCCCGCTGTTCGTTTCCGCATCTAAACCTCGCTTTCATTTTATTTTTTTCTTTCTTCTTTTCTCCTTTCAAATACTCTTGTATCCCTTCCTTCTTAATGTTCTTGTAGTTCCCATTATATTTTGACTCTTTTATTTTTGTACATCCATGTTCTTTCTTTTCATTCTCACTTCCACTCCTCCTCCCCTTAACCTCTCCACTTCGTCCTTCGCGTACTCGATTCTTTCACAGTATTCTTTTCTGTTTTCTTCTCCGTATTTAACTATCACTCCTCCTATTCCTTTCCAACATTATTTTAATAATTTACACTCCGTTCTTTCTCTCATTTCCTCCTCGTACTTTATTGATCTGCTTTTCGCCTCTACCCTTATTTTTTCTTCCTGTACTTCCTCTCTGACAATATACCCCAGTGTTTCTCTTTCCAGTCAAAATACCTACAATATTTCCACACTTCTGCTCCACACTTTTTATTAGTTTGTCGAATAGTAGCTTCCTTTTTCCTAGGTCCACCCCAAACAATATTTCTCCCACACTCCACAATTGCTCAATTAATTCATATCCTTTTCTCACTCTTTTCTTTATGTGTTCCCCATATGTGTTGTCCTACCTCATCGTGTGTCCCAAGTATGTAAATTTCTTTACCTGCTTTACTTCTTCTTGCGCCCATTTCCACTCCTCCTGTTTCCTTCTTCCTCTACTAACAATATTGTTTGCGTAGGCCAGCGTCCACACTTCCATGTTCCCCACTACCAACCCTCCCACTTGCAGCGCCGTTAATGTCTCTCTTTAACTTAAAAATTTATATTAATAGATAAATTGGGTAACCTTATATTATATCGGAGGATCAGGAGTAAATTGAATACTGATTTCATTCGCATTTTATCGATTCATTGAATCTTCAATAACATTACTAAATATTAATAACTTTTGCTAGAGATGACAATTAGAATTATATTCAAAAGGAACCTTACTAGAGTTGGTCAGGATTAATTTCTATTAGAAATTGCATATAACTGTGCCAATAACTTATATTGGATATGAGTTTTGAGCATTCTAGAAGTACAATTAGTGTTATTTATTTTGTTCTTTGTTGTAATCCAAACAATTCATATTGAAAGTAAATTACTATTACATTGCAACCATATATGAAGGAGCTAGCCTGTGTGAATAATGCATTTTTGTCATCTTATTCAATAAATCATACAATTACCGGCGTTACAATACAGAATAAAGCAATTTTCTTTCAACAAAGGTTAAGAAGTTTCATTAGAATTTGACGCCCAATATGGTGGGCAGAAAGTAGAAGGCATTTTAAGGCTTAACTTTTAAATGAATCAGTACAATTTGGTTATAAAAGTAGGGCTTGTTTCACTACAATCTAGTGCCCATCGTGTGGCGCAAGAATGGCCAATGAGTCATTACAACTTGTCTCCCAATGTGTCGACATAGATCAGCCATTTCGTTACAGATCGTTCAACTCTCTTATACTTATTGTAATTCCCTATCTATCTGTCTGTTGCACAGGTAAATTCCTCATGTGGGTTAGGGACCCATTAGCTATACTACTGTCAAAGTAAACCACAATGTTCGTAAATAACGACCTGTATTTATTTTCGTAAACGAAACTTCAATAATCAAACCCATGGAAGAGATGTACTTTGATAATCATCCATTTTCGAAGCATTTATTACTGTTTTGCGGATTTTATATGCAAATAAACAAAAAACAAGACATGTAAAACAGCGTGCTAGTGGTCAACCGTTTATTAGTATAGGTTACGTTTAATAAACGTATCGTAATTCTTGACAGTGATCTAAATTACACAGTGTTTTATTCAAAAACATTCACCTCACAATACAGAATAAGGCATGTCCATACATGGCAAGGCAGTAAATACGTGATAAAATAAAATAAAATTTCTGTCACAATTTCACAAATAATTCTACTGTGTGTTTCAAGAAATTTATATTGTTACTACTACACATTTAAGTAAAATAAGTACTAACACTAAAAGTTTATTACCATTTTTAACTTCTGTGTGGTGTCGAATTGTCTAGACTAACTCTTGGCACCAGAGAATAGAATGAACAGCCTTAGAATATACATAACCGACTAATATTTTGTTTCGGATTAATACCCCATACGGAAAATAATTATTCTCAATTTTTACGAAGATAGGGTAGAAATAATTTCTAGAAATAAACTTGCTTAATCTTATTTATTTATTTACAATTTAACTTTTCAGGCGAATACTTGAAAAACTTTTACTTCTGAAACAGTTTCTAGCTTAGTAGGATCAAAGTGTGCCAAAGTATATGCAATAAAATTGGAAACAAGCCAAAACCAAATTAAGACATTCTCAGTTATTTATTATCCAATATTAAAGCAGTAACTTTTCTGTTTTGAATTGATATAAGAAATTATTTATTGCTTTAGTGGGAGCATTGGAGGGAATTAAAATCTAAGTTTTATTTAAAGTAAAACGTTAAGAAAATAAGATGTAATATGCAACGTAATTTAACTTTTACGTGTACATAATCGAAATAGACCTTTCAACCTACAAAATGGAAATTAAATAAATGAAATAATTTTAATAAATTTGTTTAAGATATGCAACCTCCTTCATAAAACGTTCATTACGAAAGTAGGCAACATTATAGAAACAAAAACAATAATCTATGCTGCGTATTTGCGGTTGTGAAAATTAAATTAATTGGATATACAACTATGAAGCTACATTGAGCTAATATGGACTGTAGGGAGGGTAAATTGAATTTATTGGGAATATTATAACGTGGCCTTAAGAGGTTATCTTTAGTTGCTGTACAGTTCATCTTGATTGGCCAACCGTATACTTCTTTCTGCTCCAGCACACCCCATAACACTCACACAAATATTTGTTATATAAAATGATCAATGAAATGTTAAAAATAACTATTATTCTAACTATATAATAATATTAAATAACCAACAAAACTTGAGATAGACGAATTAATAATGAACGAAAAAACTTTTTTTCTTAGCAACGTTTCTGAATAATGAAACTGTTAAGACCATTTTACACGATAAATGTATTAATAAAGCGAAGCATTGATATCACAGTGAGTATGTGACACTATGAGTATATTTAATATAATATAATATATATATATATATATATATATATATATATATATATATATATATATATATATATATGTATTGCGGTTTCTTTAAGATCCAAAAATTATAAGTAATGGTATATACGGGGTCTATTGGTATGTTTGGGGTCGGACCTCAAAAATTTTTTTTAATAATATGGTATATTCAGGGTCACGTCTTTAAACGTGCCGTTTTAACTATATGTATATAATTAAAAAGTATTAGTTCCTCTATTTCACAGAATTGCACCACGAAAGAATATTTTATTAACAAATGTTTGAAAAATTGTTATTTTTAACAGTATCAATTTTTAAAAAAGACAATATAATAGATTTCAAAGATTAATATATTTATGTTTGTATTAAGGTGTCTTTGAGGTCCAAAAATGTTATTCATAGGTATCTACAGGATCATACTATACATTAGCAATTATTTTAATCTAGTTAGGATCTAGACTCAGAACAAACAAACATAAAATCATATATAGCGTATATAACGTTGGCTTTCATGGTTAATTTCATAGTTGCATAATTTATATAAATGATTATATACAGGACGTTAAAAAATGATTTATACAAATATTTGCATACAGAACGTCATCCAAAATACAAAACTATAATTACAGGTATATAATTAAAAAGTAGGTATTAATGGATTTTATTGAATATTAATTAAATTTTAATTATGCATAAAATGGTAGGTATGAGGTCCGTTGAAAGTATGTAGATTGAATTTGAGTATGAATATTTTCCAATGCACACAAGATATGACAAGCATTTAAATATTGTATTATTGTGATTCCAATTAGGTTTACATGGAGTTGTTTACAAGGATTTAACCTTTTTTTTGAAACTGCGTGTTAATCAACATTGTGGTTCATTTAAGGTCGTATGCATATAATATATAATATGGCACTTTTAAGGTCTAATTAAACGTAATTTGGTAGTATTGAGATCTGGTTACATTATGTGTTCAATGCATGGTTTGTTTGGGGTCTATATTTTAATTTATGATATACAATTTGTTACATATAAGGTCTGGTTATACTCAAAATGGTAGTTATGAGGTCTGTTGAAAATTGAACAAAGTAGATTTGTTCTACCGCACAATCTCTCGGAGTATCACAAACATTTAAATGTTTTGTTATTGTGATTCCAGATAGATGTACATGTAAGTAGAATTTTCAGCGGATGACGTTACAATTTAGGAGTAGGGGAAAGGTGGTCACGCCTCTTTCCCAGGTGACCATGCCTCCAAGCGACCTCGGTCTTACCTACGTGGCTCCGGCAACTTTTACGTGATTGGTCCTTTATCGGCGCATTTCCAACTTATATATGGTCCTTTTGTCATTTTTGCCCCTGATTAGCATCTTTTTGGCTGCCCAGTTCTTCACGTGGAGCTGCGCTGGTGTTGCATTTCCAACAGTTATGGGTCCGCGGGCGCTCCGCGCAGAAAGTGTATTCTAATACTAAATGGGCCCCATACTATCTCACAGGACTTCGATCAGAATCCCAACTTGACGTAGAGTCTCATATTAAGAATATTTTAAGAGGTAGCTTAGACCATGCTGACACGACAACTAACTTAATATTTGTTCAAAGGCTTAGTAAGCTTTAAAATGTTCACTTATTCATTCATTTATTTATTTAAGCTTTATAAACGGTTTTGTCCTTTTCGTTTCTGCTATACAACGGCGAAAAATCAAAAAGAGTGTAGACAGATAGCGGAACGACAAGGTATATGAAACCATGATAACTCACTAACCTGTAAAATACACCACTAGAGGGTAATACGAACAAACGAGAGAGTCCTGAAATGGGACTGACACTCTGGCCCAATATGCGGAACCATAGCGCAGTACTATGGAATGGTATGGAGGCCCTAGTTTTGGAAAGGTATTTTGGTTTCCCTCCGACCAATACTTTTAAAATAAACAGCTAGATAGAACCACCATCAGACTTTATTACAGGGAACTTGGCTTTTTAAGATATACACCACTACATAGAACCACAAACAACCTAGGGGGTATCTGCAGAGGGGCTAAGACTGCAGCAAGTTACGGAGTCCAATGAGATTGTATGGGGCCATGGGATCCCCAATATTATAATTCTATTTCAAAGTACTCCCGCCAAAGCAAACAAAGAGGGTCCCTTCAAACCCTGCGAAGCCCTACGAGACTATATGGAAGCCACATTATGAGAATACTATTTCAAATTTCAAGTTTTCCTTCATAACAATAACAGGATCTACATATACTTTTATTGTACCACTAGGCTCTATTACGAGAACTCGCATAATTTTTTAAAATACCAATTATGATGATGAAATAATCCCTTGGAGAGCTGACAAGAGAGTGTATGACAACGAGACAGCATATATATGGTAAAATCAGTCAATGAGGTTTTTTAAAGCAAATTTTTTATTGTTAAAAAAATTCATGAATGTGTTGTTATAAAATGCTAGGATTATATTAGGGGAATGTACAATTTTATAATTTTTGTATTATTCTTTGATAGAAGTTGTTTCTAATCAATATTGTTGACATACGTCTTGTTTCTGCAACTAACATCCTTTCGCCAGAGGCTAATTTTCATAACAATAATAAACTAAAATACCTAAGAAGGGATTCTATTTTAACATGTAGGAGAAATCAGGATTCCATATATTTATATACAGGTATAATTAACGCATGGTAACATTCCCTATACGATTTTACACCTCTCTCAAAATGAACTGACGGATCCACCATAGTAATATGATCCACAGTATTGTCTAACTCTATTGGGTCCGTATAGCACTGAAAGTAACAGATGAACAGTCAATGTAACGAATCATGTTTGCTTCATTTTTTGTTAGACAAGGTACCTGCAACATAAGTTTCTGCAATCGTAGAGGATTCCCATCCACCGTGTCCCTTGATCGCAACTCCTGTATTAGCCAGTAACGTTGCTGATGTTCTTCGAAATGAATGGACCGTATATGTTTCGGGATTTTTTTAAATTCAAGAACTGCGTTACTTTCCTAGGAATTATAGGCACTAATTATTCTTGCCGACTAGTTGATTATACTATTTGCCTGATTGACAACGTAGAAAGAAGTGTGCTTTTTCAGTTTTATTCTTTGATCTAAAATAAACTTCTTGACAATTTCTAGATGATAAACCTAGCTGAGAAGTAGAAATAACTACAAACGTACAGGACATACCATTTTTCGAATCTAGAACAGTAACAACAATAATATCACTGAAATCCTTATGCTTAATGTTTCTCCAGTGTAAGCTTACACAACTCACCTGTGCGGCATGCTTCTACAACGCCTAAAACCTGGAGAAATTCACTGACTTACCGTCTTGTAAAAACGCTTGATTTTTAGGTTTGTAGTTACCATTCTTACGATTCAGAATCATTTAAGTTTAGGATATTTCGGTATATATGTGTCTTTCTCTATGAAAAGCATTGACTTAATCATTGAGTAGTCACACAACAAACTAGCCGGTCACTTCAGTAGTGCTGATTTCTCCATAAAATACGCCAATAGCGACTTCTGAGAGACGCCAATATTTTTGCTCTGGTATCATTCCTTAAATATCCTGTATGCTCGTTTGTAACGCAGTTTCGGCTTTTCAGGTAATAAACTTGCACAAGCAACATTTGCTGCCTCATCTAATTCAGAATCACACGTATCTCAAGAATTCTAAAGCAAAATTAAAAGTAGGTATTACTAATAGCGTCGTTTGTAAACAACGTTTTAGCAACGTCAAAACCAATATAGGCAATGTGTTTTGATTAATTTTGACAAATGTCCCAGTATAACTACTAATGTTACAGTATAACTTGATTAAGAAAAATCGAAAAAAATAATGCCTGATTTCTTTTCAAGGATTTGAGAACTGTGGGAGCAGGTAAAAGTTATAAACGGCTCGTGAGGTAGTGGCTTTGACCAGTCTCGGACTATATTTTCCTGAACTCGCTCTCGCTCGGGCGCAAAACCGTCCTCGACTGGTAAACGCTACTTACCTTCCTAAATAACCATTTAATGCATTTTGGCTTCGTACTAAAATATTTTAGAAAGAAAAGTTAGTTGAAAATAAATTACCTTTAAAATATTCTTCACATTTTCTTACAAAATTAATCGATATTGAAGAAATTTTAACAAATACTTAAAATCCAACTTAGGAATTTTTTGCCGCCAGCTGTCGTAGTATAGATCATAATTCATTGATATGTTTAAGATCTATATCTAGATATGCAGCTATTTCAAAAATATTTGATAAAAACTACCTCCAATAAACAACCATCTCTTCCAAAATCTAATTAGCTCCAACACAAATGAAATGAAGCTTAACTACAAAATTTTCAAGTACGCATTACGTTTATGGAGTAATCGTGATTACTAAGACACACACACACACACGCGCGCGCCCACACACGCTCGACACACGCTCGCACACACACACCACTCACACACACACACACACACACACACACACACACACACACACACACTCTCACACACACTCAGACGCACGCACGCACACACATGACCAATCTTGGTGAAACTTTGTTAAACGTCGTAAAATGATATAACAATTGATTTAGCGATAGTGAAAAAATCTATTAGATAACCTTCTATATCTAAAATTGTATATGCAGGTTGGAAGATTAAAACAGAATTCGTAAGAACAGGTAAAATGTAAAATTTTAATTTAACACACTTTAGGTAGTGGGTTTTTTATTAAAAACATTTAATATCACATAATTTAAACCGTACTCGTTCGCTACGCATTAATAAATGACAAAAGTAGCGATTGAAATATTGAGTGATAGAAAAGTACGATTGCTTCGCTGCACTGGCGGTTCGGTTGAGTACGTTTTAAAATACTTTCGGAGATGGCTCCATTCATGCTAAAGTGCCTTTGTCCTAATCTGAATTTTCTCTACTCCGGAATACGTTCGGAAGTGATTGTTGTCGAACAAGGAGATCGCCGCAAAGAACTTAATGTGTATTTTTCCTACTCGGTTGCGTTATGCGTCGAAATAATGAGTGCAATTATTTGTTCATTAAGTCAATATTTGTTTGATAAAAGTTTTAATTGGAGGAATTAATTTTTGATGTACCTACATATGTAGTCAAATTTAAGTAAGTATAAGACATTACAGTCAAATAAAAATTGAACTCCTTTGAAATATATTCACTCAAATAAAATTCGGCTTCATTAATTTAACAACATGCATATTTACATTAAACTGAATTAATAATATTTCGTATTTTATGTTATTGGTTTGAATAAGTACACTTATCTCTTTACAAAATATAAGAATTAGGATTTTAATCAATTAGATCTTTACGGTTTCACACGTATTTTGATGCGATCGGCACGTATCGGAACCGAGTAGGAAAAATGCACATTAGGTTCGTTGGGACGATCCCGTTCGTTGCAAGCTTTGAATATGTATAACTCATGGATGTAGCAATGCCTGTTACTTTACAATGATCGGATTGAAGCTTAATTGTGAAATAGAAATAGAATGCATTGGTATTGATGAGATAGAGATGGATACAAAGCTCCTACTAAAGAACAACGCGAAAGACTTACGATGCTTGGTTAGTTTCCATTGACGATTTGTTATTAAATTGTAGTGTTTTGTGGTTACTTATTTGAAAACTTAAAACCATGCGCATTGAATATTAGTTCCAATACATTGTCTATCTCGTTTTTTAGCGTCACGTTTTATGCGTCCAGTACAAACATAATCAAAGCTTGTGAGCGACGAGATGGCTCCATTCATCCTAAAGTGCATTTGTCCCAATTTGCATTTTCTCTACTCCCGAACTCGTTTGGCTGGTCTCGGAACCGAGTAGGATAATTGCACATTAGGTTCGTTTTGGCGATCCCTACACTTGCGTACGCAACCCTGCATTTGAAAACATACCAAATGTTAAACCACATAAATGTCTCCATCCTTTCCAAACACGGTGGCTAAGTTTGCATCAAGCAGTGGCACAATTATTAGAACAATGGGCAGCATTACAATTATTTTTTTCTGATACAACGGCAGAAGGCAAACTAAAATCCACAGAACTCATTTATCAAAAATTAAATGACTCTATTATAAATAAAACTTTACCTACAATTTCTAGATTTCGTACTGCCACATTTCAACAATCTTAATATCGAGATACAATCTGAAAAACCAAAAGTGTTTCTCTCGTACCCTAAGATTTCAGCCACTACAAGGACTTTAAGGGAAATGTATCTAAAACCAGAGTTGTTGCAACGTATTTCTTCAATGGAAAATATTCAGTACAAATCTCCACACAATTTTGTTTTTCAATAGTCCTTTACTTCAAACAGCATTTACCTTATTATAACCTTCTTTACACAATATTTGTACGGCTGTAGGTATTATAAAGGTTAGATTCTCTCAAAAATTTTACAATTCGTGATTGAATGTTCTGGAACACCAACACTGATAAAATTAAAGCAATCTTGTGTTATGTTTATAAACATAATATAATTTAATTGCATGTGTCGTATTACCTTTGGTCAATGATATCAGCATCTGCATTTCGTTAACATACTACGCACTTCTGAAAATTGTTCAATATAAGGCCTAATCAACATGTATGTTATTTTAAAAATCTCCAATTCCAACCCCATACCTATTATTGTATCGAATAATAGTATATTAAAAACAAGTTTCATAAGACCAGGCTTACAGCACGAATTCAAGTTTAAAAAAACGAGTAGGTTAGCCACGAGTTTTTTAATGACTGAGTGCTTCAATGTCTTATGAACCACGTTTTTTTTAATTTGCCCTTTTTATGCCGTTTTTAAACAAACATTTTTACTTCAATTGATTTAGGGATTTTTGTGGCGGTTAGATGTTTAACATTAAAAGTGAAAATTTGACCTTTTGTTTTATCAAAATTCTGTCACAAAACACAAAAATGGAGGGTAATCAAGATAATCTTGCATGTACGTCCCCTGAAATACGTGAAATTGGTAATTTGTTTACATCACAGTTTTCCACTGGACGAATCCTGTTTTAACACATTTTGTATAAGAGTGACAGGCAAGATAATTCCGGATCATACTTTGCTAACCTAAAAATTTTCGTAAAATGTTTCGTGATTAATGGCTGTAATGACATCGGAGATGACGTCGCGTTTCTTAATACGTCTGTTAAGGAATCACAATGGAAGCAAATTACAAAAATATATTTTAAAGTACCTAGATATATATTTTAACCATGAACTTAGTATGCATAATTTTACAAGTTTAAGGTCACAATGAACGTAAAATCGTAGGTCTGTTGACAATAATTATGAAAATGCAACTACGTAAGCATTGCTTTAAAGTAACCGATTCCTTTATTTTCAATTTAATGTTGCGAACATAAAGAAAATTTTGCAAGGATTGCTGGATCAGAAATATCCTGAATAGTTTATTTAATATAGGTGTACGTAATTTATTATTTTCAAATCCCTTTACCAAAAATACTTAGCTAAAGGAAAGTGTTTAACGACCAAAACAAATATTACTTTTCCCTTACACAATTACCCATATTTTTAATCCTAATATTATTTGAACAATAATCTTCTAGAAAGAATTCTTGTGCTATCTAGGTTCATTCTTAATTTTGTTTTTAACGAAACGTTGCAATTTATTTAATGTCGAAATTGCGATTAAAACGTGTAATTCTTTAAAAAGAAATGTCCCCCTGATTTTCCCATTAGTTTATTAACCTCTACTCTAAATCCACAAGAAAAACTAAACAATTACGTTATTAAAATAATTAGTTTTCATTGGTACCTATACTTGATATTTACGTTTAGAGATAAGAGTGATTATAAATGTCCATTGTAGACCACAACAGGGCCGCACTAAGTCGAATTTTTTTTTATCATACACCAAGATTGAACAATAGTACATAAACCATTTCACGCATAAGAAACTGTTTCGATTCACTCTTTCTTGAAAATATATTAGGAGTATTTTCCAAATATAGTCCAAGAGTAAAGATTATATAGTTGTAGGTATGCATAAAGATTTCAATATAAAAGGCACAATATGGTTTATCATTCAATTTGGTCTAAGCATGTCACAATAATACAATCAATTTTCTTCACGACTGAAGTCACACATGACTCACATAGTTCTGTTAAAAGTAACGAAAGTAGCCGTGTTTTAGTACCACTTTTATGAATGAGTACAACATAGTTAATAAAACACTTCATTGACGCCACAGAATGATGTCTGATATTTCTACTCAATTCCTCATGGAAGCTTGGTCAATATTAGTAGCTAGTAATAGATATTAGATATCCGTTTCTCGTCAGGAATAAATCAGCATAATACTCCTCAAAATCTGACACAAACCAAAGCTTCTAATATATAACAAAACTAATACGATTTGATTTTGATATTGATATAAATCGCTTTCACAGAAACAAAAAACCTAATAAAAAGCACACACCGAGCATTTGAAAAGGTTCGGGCACTGACGAGTTTATAAAACAGAATAATTGCAAAACTCGAACAAAGAAAAATTTGATGTTGGGATGTACCAGAACTGGTGCAGATTTATACATTTTTCTCTGTGTTTTTTTAGAAATGTTCTTGGTTCAGGGAATAATCTTATTAAATATAACAGACCTCTATAAATTAGCTACTATTTTTATCGCTAACTAAATTTCTCGTGTATTTTACAATTTGCCTCGACATAATTTGGGCATTAACAATCAAAGATTAAAGCCCTCCAGCTAAAGCTCTTGGGCTTTAATCAGATTATTAATGCCAAAATTATGTCTCGATAAATTGATTTTCAAACACACTCCAAATTTAAATGCAATAAAAATAGTCGACAATTTATGGAGGTCTTGTTATATTACCGTCGAAAATATCTCGTCGTCAATAACGACGGGACATTTCTGATCGGAAATTTCCTGTCGTCAATAGCAACGGATATTTTTAGGATATTTTCTTACTGAATCTCCCACTTGCTTGAATTATTTACCGGAAATAATCCAAGCACTAGGGAGATTACAAGTGAAAATCTCCGTCGTCAATAGCATTAGATATCCTTGGGATATTTTCTTACCGCTAATTTGTCATGAGATTACAATTGGTCAATAATAATAAGATTACACTGACAATTCCACTCATATATAAAAAATCCCATTTAACATTACAAAAATCGTAGTTTGTTATCGGATAAATAGGAAGGAACAGAAATGAAACTGGATAAAAAAATCGGATAAATTACGTTACCATAGCAACGCAAGCATTTATCTTTATGTATGAAGCGTCGCGTCAGTTTGACAATTTTAAATATTGATAGTTGATCAATAGTTATAAAAATTAACAAATATGTCGAGATTTGGAAATATATGTGAAACAGAAATAATAAATGAAATTGAAAATTGTATACCTGCAAATACAAAAAAAAAGCCAATCGTCTATTTGGAATCAATTCAGTGAATTTTGTAAACAACGAAATTTTAGTTTGGAAAGTGAGCAGCCATTGGAAGATGTGGCAAGAATATTGATGGATTGGGGTTTCAATATGAAAAAAAAAAGTGGGGAGGATTATAAAGAATATGTTGTGAAAACAATGTGGAACACAACAGCTAAAATGCTGCAAAATATGTATTTTGAAAAATTTAATGTTAATTTCAATCCCTTTACCGACTCTGTGTTTAAGAAATCCTGCGATGCGCGTAATTCTAGGCGAAAAAGTTACAAAGTAATTTAGAAAAACGTAAAAATAGTTCAGTTGCGTTAACCAAAAGTGAAATTGTTAAAATGGCACTAATATGGAATGAAGATAATCCGATTGGTCTTTTAAAAAGATTTTTTCATATCGCTGCCTATGAATTAGCTTGGCGAGGAGGTGAGGCAGCGAATTGTAAGGTGCACTACTTTAAAGAAGAAAAATCTAATCATTCTCACCGCTCCAGCACTGTGTCAAATTTAGCAAAAGCAGGCATTAACGAGCAAGAATTAATTAAAATCACCGGACATTCTTCTTCACAGTCCATAAAACCTTACTTACAACTTGATCAAGAACATCATTCAAATCTTGTGACAACTTTGAGATCTGCGTCAATAACGGAGTCAACGTCGACTGGAAAAATTGTATACAATAACTGTGTATTTAATAATTGTTCTTTTTAAGTATTGCTTTCATAAATAATTATTGTTCTCTAGTTTGTTAAATAAAGTTTATTTGAATTGAGTTTGAACGTAACTAGTCTATTCATGGAATTGTCGTACCAAATACCACTCGACCTCAGATTTAGCAGGATATTTTTTGGGAATGTTTTCTCATAGTTACTTTCATATAGGTAATTTAACTCGAGCTGTTTTCAAAATCACTCGAGCTACGCTCTCGTGATTTTGTCAAAACAGCTCTCGTTAAATTGCCAATGAAAGTAAGTATTCGAAAGCAACCTCAAAAAATATCCGGCTAAATCTGAGCTCTTGTTATTACCTATGAAAACACCCATGGAAAATTATCAGTTTTAGTCAATCGGTCGCTAGGCAAATTCCTGACAATTTCAAATTTAATTACGTAAAATGTCACATTTAATAATAGTATATTAAAATACAAGTATTATAAGTCACTCTAGTGGCTCACGTATTGGATAAGTGCGCTATAAGTGACATAAAACATGTGTTTTACGCTATTTTTTCCATTGCGCAAAGTAACTTAAAAATATCAACTAAATTTAAATCCAAACTGACTAAATTTATTGAATAGATATTTTTAGATGTTTGGGTTGGTAATATTTAAGGGTCATATTTCACTGCTTTTTGAAAATCCAAATTTAAACTACCTATCTTTCAAATTTTGAAAATTATAAGTGAGAGAAATGCATCATCATCCGAGAGTGAGAATTTTGAATCGCGAGTGCGCCAGCACGGGCGATACAATTTCTCACGAGCTTATAATGGCATTTCGCTCGCGTTTTATCTTACAGGTGCAACTTTAGTAAAAAATCAGATTCAAACAAATATTCGCCCATAAAAATCGTATAGTCATATGTATCAAATTTCGCAGTGACCTACGGTTGTTATATAATTATATAATAAACAGCGTCGTTATTTTTTCACAATTTGCATTTGCAATAGATTTTTTACTCACTTGTGAGTACTTTATCTCATTTGTGAATAATATTTGATTTCTGACACCAAAAACAATGGTACCTCAAAAACTACACCTGTAAGATAAAAAAAATTATTGCCAGAAAATCTACCATTATTACACAATATTAAAATACTTATCTTTTTTTTTTTGGTTTTTTAATGACGTATTTGCATATTTAAGTTATACAATCTAAACGTTTCGATAACACTTAGAGTTATCTTCGTCAGTAGAGTAATATGTAACTTAAAAAAAAGTTCTAAAGTCGCTGGCTTCTATAGAAATATCAATACTACAGTTTAAGCATTTTCAATCTTATTTAATTAATTTTAATAGATTTTGGATTCGTATTAAAATATGAAAATGTAAACTTACACCATTATTACACACAATAAAATACTTATCTTGTTTTTGAGTTTTTAATGGTGTATTTTATATTACGTCATACAATCTGAACGTTTCGATAACATTTACAGTTATCTTTGTCAGTAGTAATCTTACCTACCTATTAAAATGGTTGAAACTATTTTGCGAAATTTGAAGAATTGAAAAAAAAATGTTGAAATTTCACAAAATTGTTTCAACATCTTTAACAATTTTAATAGAAAATATTACTACTCGCGGAGGTAACTGTAGGTGTTATCGAAACGTTCAGATTGTATAACTGAAATATGCAAATACACCATTAAAAAAACCCCAAAAAAGTATTTTAATTTGTATTAAAATACTTTGTAAAGAAAAGTTATGTGAAATCAAATTATCTTTAAAAAATATCTTTTCACATTTTCTTATAAAACTAATCGTTATTCAGATATTGAAAAAATTTGAGCAAACCCTTAAGTTCCACATTAGAAATTTTTTATCGCCAAATGAGAATTTCTATACAATAAGCGTATTTTTAGCAATAAAATAATAAATCCGGCGAGGCATCTGACTACATTGGATTGCGTGAAAAAGCAAACTGGCTCTCACTCCAGGAGACATAGGCAGGGTAGAAAAAGGGCGACTAATGCAATTTCCCCCAAGGTGCTTTGAAGAATCAGACAGTAACAAGATCGCAATTAATAATGAGCTGAAAACTGTTAGAAATCTCCAACTATCTGCTCTTACCGTGAGAAGAACACTGCGGGAGTTTGACCAATAGACGGCAGCGTGTGTATAGAAGACAAAGAAAAGAGAAGTTGCCTTCAGTTTTGTGCCGCATGAACCCTTTGGTCGTGGGGTTAAAATGTTTTGGGCGGGGTCTTTCGATAACCCTACGGAGTTTGGCCCTATAAATGCGAAGGTAATGATTGCGGAATTCTACGTAGAGAACGTTCTCCAGGAGCATTTGATGCCCTATGCTCCGTTTATATAGATCCTGATTTCGTATTCATGCAAGATAATGTGCGACCACACAATGGTTTGTCTTAAATACCTGAATGAAGTCCGTATTGAAGTTATGAACTGGCGAACACAAAGCCCGGATTTAAACCATTGAACGTCTATAGCACGCTATTAAAAGATCAGTAACATGACAGTTGCCAGCACCCCAGAACCTTCAGCAGCTGGAACATGTTGCACACCATGAGTGAGAACCCCTCATTAGAAGATACGGCTGATTCAGCCTGTTATCCGAGTTAGAGATGGCAATATAACCTACTAGGGATCATCTCACATCATTTAATTTCTGTTTTCCTTTGTTACCTAGTTAATTAAAATAGGTTTTCTCCCATCCGTATAGTTTTTTCAATTTTTTTTTCTCAAATTAATCCAAAAATGAATCCGAAACGATGCAAACTGTTCAAAATTGTAATGTTTCTATAAATAAATAACAGTTATCATTTACATTTAAAGCAGTTTAAGTTCAGATTTATGAGTGGTGCGATAATTTTGGACAACGGTTTATATCTAGGTATTTTTTATATCTTTGAAATATGAAGGTGTTTCAGAAATATCTGATAAAAACCAAAACTGCCATTAATAACCCCCTTCTTCGCTGCTGGATTTTTCCCAAAATCTAATCAGCTCCAGGAAAAATGAAGTAAAGCTAAATACAAAATTTCAAGTACGTACGTATTATGTCTCTACAGGTATCGTGGATTCTAGCATACTTCAACACACACACTCACGCACGCACACACATCCAAAAGTTGCATAAAACATAATTAATCGATATGTTTAAGGTCCATATGTTGGTATCTTATACCAAAATTCGCTCCAAGAGAAGTGAAAGGAAGGTTAAATACGAAATTTGAAGTACGTACAAAATTCCAAAAATTAATAATTTTGTACTATTTTAAATATTAGACGCCAGCACGACTCTAGGCAAAATTGTGTTGTGCTGACGACTTTTTGCACTTCTTATGGTAGTTTTGGCTTGTTCCACTCGACTTCTATAGAATTAAATCAATTTTAGTAATTGTTCCGTCAGATAACTATTTTTAAATAAATTTTATCTTTTGGATCCGGCAAGACACTCGGCTCAAATGTATCGTGATGGCGACTTTTTGCACTTCCGATTACTATCGAGTAGAACAAGTCAGAACAGTAGTTCTGACTTGTTCTACTCGAGTTCTATCAGGCAATTGTTCCGTCATATGACTATTTTTAAATAAATGTTATCTTTTGTAGCCCGCACGACACTCGGCAAAAGTGTTTCGTGCTGACGACATTTTGCACTTCTGATGGTAGTTCTGGCTTGTTCTATTCGACTTCTATAGAGTTCCCTCAGTTTTAGCAATTGTTCCGTCATAATAACTATTTTTGAAAAATTTTATTTTTTGGCATCAGCACGACACTTGGCAAAAGTGTGTCGTGCTGACGATTTTTTGCACTTCTGATGGTAGTTCTGGCTTGTTCTATTCGAGTTCTATACTATTAGATCAGTTTTAGTAATTGTTCCGTCCTATAACCACTTTTAAATAAATTTTATTTTTTGGCGCCAACCTTCTCCTTCCGTCACTCGACAAAAACCTGAGAGAATGTTTGGTTCTGTGACTTCCGATGTTTCAGATACAATCTATCTCTTTAGTTTAATTTGGCTAATTGTAATAAGAGATTTTGAATTAACCTTAGACGCACAATGTGCGATTTCCGAGACTTTGGACGAAATTTGAAATTGTACAATTGTAAAATTAGAATTAATAATAAGACAGGGAATATAACCGCCTTGGAAAAAAAATTCTTTGATATATCTTCAACAACTAACAACTTCTGAAGCAATCAATTTTCTGTAGATTATAGTTATACTTATAGTTATAGTTTACATGTGAAATAATTTTGAGTTCTCTCGAACCACATTTTTTCTTTTTTGATTTTTACCTTCCAACCCACATATACATATGCGCTAATTTCACGAACACCTATAAACTTATGGGTACATCTTTTCTTCTTCTTTTCCATAACTGCCGTTTCGAAAATATGTGCGTTTTTGAAACACCTTGTGCGATATTTCATTTGATTTTACAAGTAAGGTAGAGATTACATACGTACAACAAAATCTCAAGACGGCAGATATTGCAGGGACAGTTTATTGTTTATATCAAAATAGATGCAGCTTGAATCGATACTGTACAATTAACTGTTTCATTTTAAAATAGAAATAAGTTTCAAACAATTCATAACCACCGCCTAACGTATTTAGTTACTTTCAATGTGTAGTTTTGTTAAAGTGCATGAAATCATTTTATTAAATTTCCGATTTTGATTTTCTGTGTCTAAAACAATTCTTTTCAATGAAAGAGATTATATATTTTTTATGTTGCATTTCTGATATGTAGTTATGATTTTTGAAATCTTGCAAAAAATTTAAGAATTATATTTTGAGTTTATAAAAAATGAAAAGATTGATAACAAATTTTTCATGAGAAATATTCCCTCTTAAATTAAACCATTCAACGATTAAACCAATGGTATCCTATAACAAACATACTTGATATTAAAATGATATCATAAACTTCCGTTTAAAAAGTAATGAAATCAGTGCAGCGATTACACGGAATTTTCGGGCACAGATTACATATTTTATTTTGCTTATTTGGCTCATGGTATATGATCGGTTAACCTTGTGCAATTGTAGAATAAGTTGTTGACGAAGCTCTAAGTGATGTGCACGTGCCAGATTGTGATTTTTTACGCACATGTTAACGAGTGATTTGGTTTATACGTACCTCATCTATTAGCGCAGCGACGTAATACAGGGTTACGGACCTCGGGCAGTCGGGCCTGTGTTCGCTTTGTACCTATTGCGCATTGCGGGCCCTACCAGATGCTTTTGTGTGTCTTTGTAGTTATTTTATCTGTAGTTTAATAAAAATAAATGGTTTTAACATTTTCTTTGTTTTTCTACTAGTTCCTTTTGCAAGATGTAATTTTAAGATTTATGTAAAATTGTTGGTAAAGGTATAAAATTTATGGTTTTTTACAAGAAACATTTTAAGCTTTTTTCATTGAAATACAACAATAATAACAGTAAAATTACATTTTGAGCTCTACCGCCCATTGCCTAAATCGAAGATTAAACAAGAGTTTTAATCCTTCCTTTAAAAAAATTAGTAATGCAAATAGTTAATTTGCAAATATGCGAATTTCAAAAGGGGTATATTTTAAATGAAAAAAGAACAAGGTTAACTGCCACAAATTTAAACAAACTTTTAATATTAAATGTAAATCAAGACGTTTAAAAATTACTTTTTACATGTAAATTAAGTGAATTTATAGTTTAGTGTGTACATAATAGTTTAGTTAATTAACGTCGTTTATTTAAATAGTTTTCTAGTTGGTTATAAAAATATGTAAGCTCTGATAAAATTAAGTACTCGAAAATTGTACTTTCGTCAATGTAAATTATCTAAATTTTAACTTTGTAAGTCATACACTTAAGGTTCTAACAGTAGAATAGCGACTCCTTGGCCGTCATCTTGGATTTTGACGTCACAAGGCCTGCCACGTGGCAGGACGTATTTTCACCCTTATTGTATGGTTACTTTTCGGTGGTTATTTTCAACCCCTTGATGGAATTTTCAACCCTAATTAGGGTCTTTTTGGTTGTATTAAGAGCCTTTTTGACAGTCCAGCCTCTGGAGGATATGCAATCGCGCGTGTTCTGATTGAAGAAGGATTTAATGTGTATTTATTAGGGTCCCTTTTTGATTTTTATCAAATGAGATTGCATAATTATTACATTTCTTTTAGTTCCTTTCTACAGATTGCTACCTTTTACCTATACGAAAATTTATACATTGGGGTTGTATTCTAATAAGGGGGCCTTAATGCTATCTTGTAAGACAGGTATAAAACTTCGCAACTTGTTCTCGGGCCTTCGCTCCCTTAGTGAAATTGTAAGCGAGTCCTAACCTAATTTTAAAAGACTAGTATAGAACTTCGCCCCTTATCGGGGCCCCCTTGGTGCAATTATATGTAAGCCCTAACCTAATTTGATAAGACAGGTGTAGGCCTTCGTCCCCCGTCATAAAAAATTTGCATTGTAATAAGGTGGCCCTAATGTTAACTTATAAGACAGATATTTAATAAGACAGGTATAGACCTTCGCTCCCCCCGTCATAAAAAATTTGTATTCTAATAAGGACGCCCTAATACCAACTTGTAAGACAAGTGCACGAGCTTGTGTCCCCTTGTCTGGAGTCGCCTTTGAGTTAAATTTTGAGTATGTGACGCCATCTAGTGGTGTATTTTTAAACTAGCGAGTGTTTTCTGTAAAAAAATTTGATGCACGCCTCTATTTCTCTCTCTCTCTCTCTCTCTCTCTCTCTCTCTCGTTCATCCGTTTCTCTCTCTCTCTTTCGCTCTTTCTCACACACTAACAAATCAATTCAATTAAGCAGATCAATCTCAAACAAATCATGCTCGATCAAATCAAATCAGATCAATCTCAATCAATCAATAAAGCATAAATTAGAACTTGCGAAAACCAATTCAAAAATACTGATTTGGCTTAACTTACAGCTTACTCAAAAATCAACCACAGTTCAAAATATCAAATTGATATAATGGAAATCAAAGAGAAAAGGTTTTAATGGTTTATTATTATATGCGCATCAATAACTAAATACGAATACGTACCCGCTATTGTAGATCTGGTTTTATGACGTCATCCTATAAGAGTAATAATGCATTTAAAATCTTTATTAAGATTTTTGTTAGCAATATCAAGCAAAATATATATTAAATATAATACACATACCTTCAGATGTGTTTTCTTTCGGTTGTTCTAATAATAACCATACGTTGGAGAACTGAAATATTTTTTTATACAACGTATACATGCATAGTAGCTCTAAAACATGTTTTCTACTTATGAATGGTAGATATAAACTGGCTATGTATGGGTTACCCCATAATTAACTAATTTTAGAAACCTGATTACTGCAACTGGTGTTTAGCATTTATATTGTACTTATAAATCTACATTCGAAATAAAAAAAAACAAGTATTACCTAATTAAGTTATAATTTGTTAACGGGTATATAGCAAAGATGGCCAATAGGTTTTTAATATTTATTAAGGGTTGTTTTGATTTATACATAGTTTTAAATTATCTCATTTCAATGCCATTAAAATAAAATGCGTAATTTAGTTAGCTATTTAACATGTTAGCCCACGGCAATAACATGCTTTAAAAAAAATTATTTTCACTTTGATCGTGTAAAAGCCTGACTTCATCAGTTTTTATATTGTGTACAAACAAAACGTCACCTTGGCGTTATAAATAAATAACAGTGCTTGCTTTTTTCGTGTCTGTGTGCTCTCGTATTTGCTTGTTTTCGTGACAACTTGCACCTTGTTTTTGTTTTTCTATTAAAGTGAATAAGGTCAACAAAATCTGATTTCAAAAATCATCACCCTAGACTTGCTACTTATTTCTTGTTTTTGTATTAAAGCAAACAATATTGGGCAGAATCTGATTTTTTTTAAATTAGCATCCTAGACTTATAGCTGATTTTTGTATTAAATCGTATAAGTCTGGATAAATTCTCACCAAAACAAAATGACTTGCAAAATTTAATTGTGGCTCATAGTTAAAAGCAAATTGGTTGTTGAATTTTGAGACGAAGGCCTAAGAACTCCAGAGTCTTATGCATGGAGCGAATCGGTTACGTTCGGATATGCTCGGCTACATTCGAGAGACGGATCGGCAGAGAGGTGAGGGTCGTAGAAACTGTCCCACGTTGAAAACATCGATGTGGTCAACATTAACAGAGAGTTTAGAAAATAGTTGCTGCTACACAAACAAATGCTGAAGCTTTAAACTCTCTGAAAGCAAGTTTCAATAGCACTAGTGTTAAAACTTTCGTAAAATCCTAACATAATTTATATTAAAACATTGCTCCAATCGAGTTATATTTGGAGAATTTTTTAGAACATTGATGAAAGAAATTAAAAGATCGGTAAATTTGATTGAAATTAGTATTTTATTTATCGTATATAGATATTTAAACATTTCGATAACAATTACAGTTATCGTCTTCAAGAATTAATTGGGATGCCAAAATACAATGTTTTCACATTTTGCTATAAAAGTTATGGTTCTTCAGGTATTCACAAATATCACTTTAGGGACTTTATGGTTTTTTAAGGCTTATTTATATCGTTACGAAAAACTTTATTCATATTTTTCTTTAAATTTATTACAAATACTCTCAAAATGTGATAACGCCATCTATAAAGGTTTAGTAATAACCCTAAGTAAATACGTAAGTTGTAGTGTATGTTTGTTACGCAGGCGGATTTGGTTATTTTTATGGTAGTATCTAAAAGTTTATTGGCATCTACAGTCCGTGGCATGATTCTAAAGCTACGACGTCTGAAGAGACAGAGTGAAAAATTCCACATAAAAACTCGGCTAACGCTTGATACCATAGGCGTGCGTAGTGTTATTTTTATGTATAAGATAAAAATTATATTTACGATTGCAAATTCCGTTTGATTTTGCGTGTGTGTTTTTTATAAAAAAGGTTGGATTTTTAAAATTCGGAAGTTTTAAAAAGCTCCTTAACCATTAAGTTTTATTTATTAGATGTGGTGACTTAAGTTTACGCCACTGAATAATACCTTCAACGAACATAGAACGTTATGCACAACACGCATTTTGTGCGCGATAAGCTGATCGCGACCTTCACCTTGGTGGAATTCCAATCACCCAGTCATCTTTTCGCTATTGTAATACAAGGAAGTATAGCTCGGTTCAAAACGTTCCACATGAATAAGCTTTGTGTCATCTCAGTATTGACGGATTTCGGAAATAAAATGGGTTTATAATGATATATGATTTATTAAAAGGATAAAATGTTAATATTTAATGCTTCAAAAACGTTAATTATGTTATCATGATATCTTTACGTTATTATTATTATTATATCATTCTTAATTTTTATATATTAGTATTATGATGACAACGCCGGAATACCGAATTTTCCCCTCTCCCTCTTCAGTCGTCGCGGCTCTAGAACCATGCCACGGACTATATCTGACACATCATTGTGGTGGTTTTGACGAAATTGCCATTTTTATTATGAAGATATTGGAAAGAGGTTTCACAATTATCCTAAAAAATATGTTAGGTATGATATCGCTTTGTATGTGAAATATCGGTTGTTGTTCCACACCAGATATTTTTTGTTTAAAATACAATGTGTATCTAATTGTAGAATGTATGGATCACCGTTACTGAAAACTACAGAGCGCGGGAGCTACGATCTGATCTTTATTAGTATATTACCGTATTAACCAAAATATCAAAGAAAATCTTGGAGCGTTTTTGGGTAGTGACAGAATTTTACTTATTTTGCAAAGCTTTTAGTTGTCTATTGTTACAACTAATTATCGACCTAATGTCTACAGCTGTAGATAAAAACAAATTACATATCCTAATCATCCTTTACTGCAGTAAAGCGTTCGATAAGATAAATCACGAAACGGTGCTTCTAATTCTGCAATATAAGGGACTGAGTAAGCCAACTTTAGTTTTCATTTTCAATCATAGTATAACAGGTTCAACTTTTAACAATTCGATAGACACCCGTTTATCACTGTCATTAAGAGTATATAAGCATGAATATTAGGATCACTGTTATGTATAATGTAGGTACGCATGTTGTTTTGATAAGGCCGTAAAATATGTAAAATTTTGATTTCGCTAATAACCCCAAACTCATGTGTTCATGATAGAAACCATTCTCAAAATAACCGTTCAAATGAGATTTAGAAATGTGTGTGGTATATGTATTCCTTAATGCTCAAATGTCACTGATAGTACGCTCAGCAGTAAAAATCATATGCCGTGACCGCCTTAATTACTCATAACAATTTTATGGGAATGATGTAGATACGAGACGTATGATGAAACTCGACGTTATGTACACAATCTGTCATAAAGTTTAGATCCTGAACAGACCTTTTCACCAAAATATACGCGCATGTATAGTATGATCTAGTACATACCTACGATTACAATTTTTGGATACCGAACAGATCTTAATACTTACATTACATACGTTAATCTTCGATTTTTTAATGCACTTCATAAAAACAAATCTTATTGCTTCAAAAATCTGAATAAGATACATTGTTCAATTAGTACTTTTTATTTACACACATGCAGTTATAGTAGCATATGTAACGACGTGGACTTAAATTACCACTCTATTACCAGTATCGTTGACTGAACAGTATTTATTAGTGTTCTATGCCAAACATATCGATGGACTCCATAATATGCCTACATTTATACTTTTACTCTTGGATGCGATTCTAATTTGCATATATTTGTATTATTTTATGTATCTCCACGATATTCATAAATAAATTATGTAAATGTGCGATACACAATGAAACTCACAACGTATGTTCTGGGTATAGATTCTGAACATGCCTTTTAACCAAAACATTCACGCATGTATAGTATGCCCTGTAGATACCTATGATTAAAATTTTTGGACCCTGAACACACCTTAACCCCTACATACTTAGAACTTTGGAAATTTTCTATATTGTCTATTAAAAACATATTTTTAAGAATACGAATTTTTCAAGAATCCATTAATATAATATTCTTTTCTTGTGTAATTAATTTAACTAATATTCAATAATAGTATATTATCTACCAGGCAGAGAAAGCGTCAATTATACAGCTGAGCTCAAGTTCGAAGGCGAGTCTTCTGAATTGAGCGAAGCTGGTTAAAAATCTTCCTTTGTCGTGTTGTATATGCTATTTTTTTCAAGCGTGTTTAATTTAAATAAAATAAAAAATAAAACTACTTTTTTAGGTTATGTAGGTACTTTAAGATGTGCACGTTAATTATTGCGACATTTTGACGTGAATTTGAATGACACACATACAAATTTAGTTAGGTTAGGTTAACAATTTATTTATAGGTACGTTCGTACGTTCGTAGATAGAAGCACGCTTCGTATGGAATTTCAATATATTTTCATTATTGTACGGCGTACAATAATAATTTGATTTTTGTACTATTCTCAAAAACGAAGTTTTCTATATAGAGTTAAGAACGTTATAATACGAACATTTTAATACGCTTGAAAAAAATCCATTAATACCTGCTTTTTAATTATATACTCTATTACAGCAGCATATTTGAAGGCGTGGCGCCGATGGACTCCGTATATGCCTGTACTTATAGTTTTGCATTTTGGATGACATTCTGTCTGCAAATATTTGTATAAATTATTTTTTAACGTCCTGGATATACCTAATCATGTATATAAATTATGCGACTATAAAATTTACGATGAAAGCCTATGTTATATATGATTTTATGTTTGTTTGCTCTGAGTCTAGATCCTAAACATGCCTTTTAACGAAAATAATTGCTAATATCTAGTATGATCCTGTAGATACGTATGAACAACATTTTTGGACCTCAAAGGCACCTTAATACAAACATAAATATATTCATCTTTGATTATATTTGTATATATATATATATTGTATATTTGTATTATATTGTCTTTTTTAAAAACTGATACTGTTAAAAATAACAATTTTTCAAGCATGTATTAACAAAATATTCTTTGGTGTTGTAATTATGTGAAATAGATGAATAACCTTTTAGTTACATACATACAGTTAAAACGGCACGTTTGAGGACGTGACCCTGAATATACCATATTATTAAAAAAATTTTTCAAGGTTCGACCCCAAACATACCAATAGACTCCGTATATACCATAACTTATAATTTCTGGATCTTAAAGAAACCGCAATATGGACTCCAAAATCCATGCATTGAACATATACTGTCAACAGACCTAAATACCACCTTTCTACGTTTACAGAGACCTTAAAAGTGCCATATTATATATAGTTATATATATACTTAAGATCTTAAACGAACCATACTGTTGATTAGTAGGTACGCCGTTACAAAAAGGGTTAAATTGTAAAATCTACATGGAAATCTAACTCGAATTACAATAATACAATATTTAAACGCTTATCATGTTCTTAGAGTTTATACATTGGAAAAATTTGTCCGTACCTATATTGAATACACAGTCAAAAGGTAGACTCCAAAACAACCATTTGTTAATTACTAATTTTCAACAGACCTCAAAACGGCCATATTATGTATAATGCGACCTTAAATGTGCCAAATTATATATAAGACCTTAAACAAACCACAATTTCGCTTATTCATTCCCAAATTACGCACAAAGCCAAATTTTTTCATTAATCTATTTTGAAGGTTAAATCAAGCCTTTTAATCCAAAAATGTAATTAAAATTTTTTGGACCCCAGAAGTACCCTGGGATAAACATATATATATATATATATATATATATATATATATATATATATATATTATATACATATAGTTGGACGCAACATACTGCCCACCAAAATACGAAGGTATTTTAAATATCAATAGGGAGCGGACACAACTGTGTAATGGGTCGTGGCAAAACACCATTTGATGTGCGTACAACAGCAACCCTAATTTAGCCGTCCAATTTTACAATGCGACCAATAGGCCAAAGTAAAGGTGAAGAACTATCATTCTTAATTAGGACTAAAGTGTCAAGTTGAGCGGGTTCGCTCTCACGCTGATTGAGAGTGTGTAAATATTTACGGGACCACCGCTTCCATAAATGCTGTTGAATTTAAGAAATTAGCTGCCAACGGGTTTATCGGTTACTTTCTAAAACATCATTTTCAGGTAAGGAGACTAAGGTGTCATGAATTAAAAAATGTCCAGGAGTAAGTACCCGAAGAACATCTGGGTCATTGCTGAAAGGAGTCAAGGGACGAGAATTAACGACTGCTTTGTTCTGAACCAAAACAGTTGAAAACACTTCATATGTGAGGATTTGTTCATCCACGATATGAAACACGTGTGTTTTGACATTTTTTACTGCGACTTCCCCTAGCCCACCACAATTAGGACCCGAAGGGGGGTTGAAATGCCATTTAAGGCGTTCCGTGGATGCGGCAGAGTTGGTTCCACAGTCAGAATGTAAATTGGAATATCGTCCGCATCTGGCAATAAAGCATTTCAAGACAGCTAAAAATGCTTGAGTGGAAAAATCAGAGGCAAGTTCTAAATGCATGGCTTTAATAGCCATACTGGCAAAGAGACAAATATAAGCCTTGGTACATTTAATGCCTCTGTGATTTGACATTTGTCACTTTAAACGGTCCAGTATAATACACACCGCTATGTAGAAAATATTTAACTGGAATTATGCGTGAAATTGATAG